>VZSV01000017.1:1111585-1147820 GCA_013398735.1 Nothocercus julius
AGGTCGGTCCCCAGCCTGTACTGGTGACCGGGGTTATTTTTCCCCAAGTGCAGGACCTTGCACTTGTCTTTGTTGAATTTCATAAGATTTCTCATTGCCCAGTTGTCCAGTCTGTCCAGGTCCCTTTGGATGGCAGCACAGCCCTCTGGGCTGTCAGCTACTCCTTCCTACCTTGTACCAAAATACCCTTGGCATTAGCCAGTAGATTTCCTAAAACAATGGCCCACTACCTTTAAAAACACTGCAGACTCTTTCTACTCAAGCCCCCCTTAAGGCTGATGCAGCTTCTTGTTCTCTATTTAACGAGCATTGCAGTAATTGTGGGAACGTTTCCTCAGGGTTGGCTCCTCGCAGCAGAGCCGAGGTCCTTTCCACATGTCCCAGGTGAGCAGAGGTAGCTTGGGAGCTGCCTCCTGCATCCCGCACACGCTGTCTGCCACCGGTGATTGTAGCTGTTCGCATTTGTGCGAGCCCAAGTCACTGGGAGGGAGGGCAGCCGAATGGCAGTGGCAGGGAGCTTCTGTTCCCCATGTAGTTTTACCCCTTCATGTGCAGGGACAGCAGCACAGGCTTCTGTCTGCGCCGGGAAAAATGCTTCTCTGTCCACCCACCTGCTTAGACACTGTGAGAGCTAGTATTGCAAAACAGACAAATGTCTGTCTAATAGAGCGGGATAAGATGCAGTAGCCAGAAGAGTTTTTGATGCATACATTTTTGGGGCTTCTTCCTTCAAAATTACTATAAGAAAGCTGAGGGTCTCACTTTTGTTTTTTAAGCAGTTCATGAGGCCAAGTGAAATCAATAGCATTAGGATGCTGGGAGGATTTGCCTTTGACCTGTCTCCGAGGTCTGGCGAAGCTGTGGAAACGCGGAATAGAAGATGTGCAGTTGTTCTGTTGGTGCACGTGTGCTACGCTGGCCGCATTGAATTGCAAATGGATGCAGCTCCCTTTTCAAACAAAACAACCTTAAGAGAATTTGCCAAGCTGTGCAGTGCCCAACAGTGGGGATTGTTGTGCCCCTAGTGCGTGCTCTACATCAAGGCACTTGTCACTTGTTCGGCTTTAATCGTTTGGAGTGCCAGTATCTGTAGTAAAAAGAAAAAGAAAATGCAGTATTACCACTTTGACTTCCAATCTTTTTTTTTTTTTTTTTTTTTCCCCCATCTGTTGTTTTTTGTTTATTCCTTCCTCTTACTATGAATGTTCTCTGTTTCAGAGTACTTGGTCTGGAAACGCCCATGACTCCGTGCAGACTAGGAGGGTGGTCATTTCTCACAACATGGATAAAGCGCTCAAAGAAGGTGAGTCTGAGGTGGGACAAGAGGGCATTAGACACTGAGCATCTTCTGGCCTCTTAGCAAATCGCGACTCCACAATACATCAGCGTATTAGAATATGACCCTACTTTCTTCTTCCCTGTTCACCCTATTCAAAAACAAGGGTGGAAAGTCTTGGTCTTTTTAAGAGATCCACTGTAGTAAGTTACTTGATGTTGTAGTTTAAATGAGATCTTGTAATTTTAGCTCTTTTTTTTTTTTTTTTAAAAAAAGCATGTGAAACTCGAAATTTACAAATGCTTGTAAATCGAACAAAAGGATATCATTTCAAGGATTCTTGGATACTTCAAGGATAAAGCACTTAAATACTTTATAAAAAAAAGCATTAAATCACTTTTATGAATAGCAGTTAGCATAATATGTAGCTAAAAATCTAAAATTAAAGTATCTCTACTATAGCATATCTCCATTTCTGTGAAAGTGAGCCATTATAACATGACCATAACTAAGTCATTAGGTATCATTTTACATGGATCGTGCCAGATTGTAGGCTTCCTGATGACCTATGGAAAGAATGGTGGGGTGTGAACATTGCACATCTCAAAGAAACATTCAAGTTATATGCTGTATTTCCACATGCATACTTTGCAATTTGGATTCATGCATTGGAATTTGAAAAGAAACCGTTATGTAACCATGAAAAATTCAGAGGCAGTGGGGCAGTTTGGAGAGAGACAGCAGCTTTTGTGGAATATTGGAGGAGAGAGTTGTGTTAAACTTCCCTTTCGATACTTGCACGTAAGAGAAACCTGTGTGTTTGTAATAACATGACAGCTCTTCATCTGAGGTATTTATTCGGCAGATCATTCAGTTAGACACTTAAGTCTATCCTTAGTCAGTAAATCTAAAGGAAATTTACCAATGATAAATGATTTTCTTTTTCGAGTTAGGACCTACTATCATGACAACTCACTTTTCTTTCTGCTATTTCTTTTCGGAATAGATACTACCTTCACACTGTGTGTTTTGGACAATAAAGTTGTCAAATTGGTCGTATTTCTCCCAGGCCTAATTAAGTGACTAATGAAGCCAGCTTGTCTCCAGCTGCACAATTTATCATGATGAGACTGCATCTTTCACTCTATTTGCTCTATTATACATAGATTTAAGCTGCTTTTTTTTTTTTTAGTGACTCAAATTTGGGATGTTGGATGATCCCCCAAAAGAAACATCTTACTTTTAATAGAATAAAATGTTCTATGACGAGGTCACATTCCTTGCTCTCTAATAATTTGAAGTCTGTAGTTATCTTTATGCCATGAACATTCATTTACAGGCTCAGGGTTAAATAATGATAAATAATGATCCCCTCTGTGTTTGTTTTGTTACTGCTATGTTGTAATCTTACAGTGATGAGAATTAAAAGGCATTTGTAAATTCCAGGTATGTTGCCTACTTTCAACTGTCTAGATCTAATGTGAAATTCAACAAAATATTTTAAAGTCTCGTCCATGTAGTAGATTTTCATTTCTCCTAAGGTTATAATCCTGGGGAAAGGTTCAGACGTCTGACACTGCCGCATGAGGTTTTGAGTAGATGCTGTCAGACTGTCACAGTTTATGGGATTTGGCAAAATTTTTTTAAATCCATTTTTATTTTGGTTTACCTTCCCTTGAAGATACAAGGGTAACATTTTTAGAGGAGCCAACAGAAATGCTTTCAGAAATTTTATTCCTGGATATAAAAAGACAGCCTTATGGTTAATTTTGACTACTTCAGCTGTTCTTCAACATCTGTGTTATATAAATTTTACTTAGGCTCTCATTAGATGCTTTTAACTACTTCGTTCTTTTCCTTAGCATCTTTTGTATAGTCTGTTAATACAGTTGGAAGGATATATATTGGTGGCCTCCTTAGTTTTAATTGAAGGAATTATTTGTGTTTCCATTATAAACTGCTTTTAGCAATCAGTCTTGTTTTAATAAACTTAAAACTATTATGGGCTTTTTCCCTTGGTATTAATCTGCTGATAATAGTTGCCCTGTCCTGGATAGTTTTGCTTCTTGCCAAAGGCAGGATAACAGCGTTATTTGGAACTGTCATTCTAAAACGTAGTTGCTTACTCTGCCAAAAAGGAACTGCTGTTTATTTCTGTCTGCTGCTTAGTTATCTGCTTTTTTCCTATCCTGCATTGACAACATAATAGTACAAGAGGACAGTGCTTCAGGTGCTTTTTTATGTACTTAATTAGAGCTTGCTTGCGTAAGCTGCAGATACAGGGTAGGGGAAAGCTATGAACCAGCCCTGCTGGCAGGCAGCCTTTTTTATGAAGTGTCCAAAAATAGAACAATTGTAAAATAAGTAGTCTTCCCTTGCTGTATGTGGCAGAAAGATGGCCTTGTAGTTTCAAATCTGTAAGCCCTTTTTAAGGCATACTTGTGTGACTAATACTGAAATGATTTTTTAGTCTTTTATTAATTAATTGTCTCGTTATCATTTGTGCTTCTTTTATTTTGCGCAGAGGAAAGATGGCCTAGTTTTATAAGTAGTTTTAATACTCTTTGTTTTAACATTTCCTGTTTCTTTTCTGATAACCTCATGTTTTTATCCCATATAGCAAGGTAGTTTAGGCAAATGTCTTTTAAGGGAGACTAAACGGGGTCAGATCCAAGTCCTTCTTGTGCAATGTAATGTTTAGGCTGAAGGCCTTAACCGTCAGCAGGTTTATCTGCCATTAATTTATCCAGCCTCCCAGGAACTGAAGTTCATTTTCCATTTTAACATCCAGTCATTGAGTATCCTGTGGTGTTTCTGCCCTTTGACTTTGCTACCTCTAATGACTCAGTAGTTTGAGAAAACTTTGTCTATTAATTATCTACTTTGGGGGAGGGGCACATTTATGAGTAAAAAAACCCAATATGGGCACTCATATAAATCCACTAGTAAAATTTTTCAGCTATGAAAATGTCTATTTTACCATGTCCTTTGTGTCCTGTCTCTTAAAATATTCCATGCCAGGAAGCCACCTCTTACTCCATAGTTGCTTAGCTTCCTTTGAAGCACATCTTGAGTGAGGCGTTGTTGAAAACACTGGGAATCTTAGTAGATTTTATCTTTGGGTAAGATCTCACTTATCTTGTTTTGAAATAGAATCTTTTTTTTTTTTTTTTTTTTTTTTTTTTTTTTTTTTTATCCCTCAGGATTTCCAAACCCTCTTGGACACAGTCCTGTGCCCGTGCTCTAGGTGACCCTGTGTGTGCAGGGGGGTTGGACTAGATCATCTCTAGAGGTCCCTTCCAACCTTAAGCATTCTATGATTTGGGACAGGGACTTCCTGCTGTTAAAAGAACTTTTTTCTACTGTATCATATTTCCCAACTTAAGATCTGTTCTTTGATATTCAGAAACAAAATTCACAGTAGCTTTTGCCATGCTTTGTTTGAAATGCTGTGGGGTTTTTTTTACAGCAAAGTTATTAATAAAAAAATAAAAAATGTAAAAGCCAAGAGAGTCCATACCCTTTGACATAGAAGCTATCCACCTATGTATGCAATGATAACATCTGTTCTGTTAGGAACATGACCATTTTATAGGGTTTGAACAATGTGATAAAATGTGAGCAAATCATGAAAAGCTGGTATTTTTCCTAGGACCAACATTAATAAGACAGCTTAAATCTAACAACAGCATATATAGCTAGCATCTGGAGCAGATTTTAAGCAGATCTGAAGCAGACCTGAAGTCTGGGAGCTTGCACAGCATTTTGCCAGCCTTTAATGTCATGGTCTAAATGAAGATTTCATGAGCATAAGAAACTTTAGTAAACAAAGATAGTTTTAAGCATAAAAGTCATTGTTTTGATTTGTATTGTATGGCAAAAGCAATAGCTAAAATACAACAGTGAATAATTGGCACTTATCTCTTGAAATTAATAATCTACTAGAAATGATAGAATTGAATGTATTCAGATTATTTATAAGCTGTTCTTCGGGGCTTTAATAGAGAAACTTCATCTTCAAATGAAAATAAAATATTAAGGTAGGGCTTTTTTTGTTGTGTTGGATTTTGGTGGTGCGGGGAAGGAAGCTCCAATAGAACAATACCTTCTCCAGGTACCTTACGATGGTTTAGGCTGCTATTTCTTTCTGCTTAAAGTTTCATTGAAAGTATTCTTCAGATATGATCTGTGATAACCATATCACTTCTCTTAAATCTGGTGCCATGATAGTACAGCTCTACAATGACTCTTAGCTGATTGGTGGTTTCCTGATGCAGGATCTTAACTGAATTAATGTTACACTTGTATTTTACTGATTGTGATGCTTATTGGTGTAGAATAGCTCAAGCCAGAATAAATTTAAATGCTGAGAGTCCACCTTTTCTTTTGCTTTTGGTTAATGTAGTCAAAGAAGAGCTTTGGATTTGACCATAACTTTTTTTTTTTTTTTTTTTTTTTTTCCTTCCTTCTTCCCCTGTATTTTCAAAAGAAGATGCTTACTTGTTTGTTTGAAACTTGCCGGTCTGTGTACGTATTAACATAGGGAAAGCATTTCAGGTATGATTTTTGATTTTGTGTTGAGAAAATGGACTAGTATGTAGTCCTTGCTTTGTAGTTCTTGTTATTCAGATTTCTGTGCCTATTTTTTCACAAAAATAGGCAATGAAACTTAACAATTTCGTTGTTATCTAGTCTATCTAGTGCAGAGCTCTGCAAATCACAGATTTGAAGCCATTGTGACCCGCTGGGTCCAGTTGTGCCGCACCACATTATACTGGGCATTGCAGAAGAGGAGAAGAAGTGGAAGAGGAGAGGGCAGCAGTTGCCTCAGACTTGTGTGAAAGGCATGCAAAGCTTCTGGCGAGGTACTCCCAGCACTGCCTTAGTCTACAGTCTTTAAAAAGACTATTGAAGCGGCCCAACTTCACTTTTATGTGGGAATGGCTTTTATTCAGCTTGTTACAGTTGTGAGCCCAGATCTAACTTAATTTAGAGAATCCAGCAGAAATTTCTGCAGTGTTGCAGCAGTCTCATCTCATCTGTACTTCTGAATCACTCAGAGACATCTGTTTTGATTATGTTGGGAGAAGCTGACCCAGGGCTTGCCCTAAGTATCCCTTCTGCTCCTATTGTTCCTTTCTTTTTTTTTTTTTTTTTTTTTTTTTTTTTTTTTTTTTTTTTTTTTTTTTTCCACCCTGGTTGTTTTCTATGTTTTAAGGAACAGTCTATGTAAAAACAACAAAAATAGATAGATGAACAGATTTCTCCGCTAGAGGAAGCGAACCACCCTGAATAAAATTCTTGCATTTTTGTTTCTTTAGGGTGTTCAAAGAGGCCCCAGCTGCACTGACAGGCAGAAACCTAAGGCAGCAGCGGCGCATCATGGCCAGGGTGACACGTGCTGAGGAGGCAGTGTTTTCCTAGCACAGGATACTATCAGGGGCAGTGGCTGATGTTTTAATACTCTCTCTTGGTATTTGCTTAGATAAATAGATAAATGAACCAACAAAACAAGCTCTAACACTTGTCTCACTGTTCATTTGGGGCTCTGGCATATGCATGCGTTCTGGTCTTTAGGTTATTCCAGATTTTATAGAAAACAGCATGGTTCACGTGTTGTCATGCAGAAAGGACAGCAATGCTCATAAGTGATAATTAATATATAGAAAAGAGGTAGAGGAAGAGAATTATATAAAAGGTAGGTGTAAAAAATATGGTTGAAAATGAGGAAATCCGTTTAGGAAGTTGAAAGTGCATAACTGACAGAAAGAAACCCCCATCAAAGTGAAGTATTTAGGACTTGTAAAGCTTAATTTTTGGCCGTGATTAGTGATTTCTTGTCTTTACTTTGAGACTGAAACTAAATTTTGTGGACCATTCCTGTTGATGCACCCGCATAGAAGAATCATCATCACCTTGCCTTGTTTGAGCAGGTGTCCTTCCATTGTAATAGCTTTTGCTCCAGATATTTTGACTGTCAGTATAATAAAATAGTGAGGGTTGTGCTCTCAAATTACTGTAATAATTAGCACAGTTACGTATTTGAATGCTGTGCTTGACTACAGCAGACAATACTGTGGGGGGAAATTAAACATTGCGTGTGACAGTAGTTGTGGTGAGAACTAGGACCTGGATTTATTTGGGAGAAGGGTAGCCTTAAAGTGCTTTGACTTTTCCTCCTTCAGTTATTGCTCTGGTAGTTGCAAACTGGGTGGGTGGTGTTTTTATTTATTTATTTTTTTTTTATTTATTTTTTTTATAGTATTCTCTTTTTTGCACCTTTTTGGCAGTGCTGAACTTGGCCCATCATGTGTGCTTCCTGAGCTCCTCCTGTGCCCTTCTGGAGCTCCAGGGGCATCTGCTACTAAAGCATCAATAAAACTGGCTGTGCACAAATGTTGTCAAAAAGAAAAATTAAAACAGTGGAAAATGGTGTTGCTAAGAAGTTTGCAATTACACTTATCAGAGTTGTTGCTTATAAATATAGCTTGGAATACCATGCTATTTTTATGGTTCCTGCTGTTTCACTAATCTACTTTCTCTCTTCTATATGTAGCTCCTCTGATCCTCTAATGCGCTGTCAGTATTGTCTTCTGAGCACCCCAAATCTTGCCACTTGCTTTAACAGTGACTTTGGAGTTGAAACTGAGTTCATATGTTAAGAAAGGTTGGCTTCGGTCTGCCACATCCGAATTAGATGATAGTTCACATAATCAAATCCACTTACTGAGAGGCAGGTATTAGTTCAAGGTTTGTGCATTGCTAGTAACCTGCCTCTCTGGCCAAATCTACTTACTGGCTTTGCAAAGTGACCGCCCGTAACCTCTCTTAGGTGTAGATTTCTTTAACATCACCAACCTTTCTCTCTTTGGAGAGAATATTAACCCAAAGAGTGAGATCCACAACGTTTTTACCCATGAGCTTGTGGAGGAGAGGGATGGGGGGTTGGTTCTGTACTCTTCTGGTATATTTTCCCCTTTTGCAGATTTAGCTATTTATTGTTTTTTTTTTTTTTTTTTTTTTTCTTTTTCTCCTTTTAGTGTTTGACTACAGCTATAGAGATTACATCCTGTCTTGGTATGGGCAACTCAGCAGAGATGAAGGGCAGCTGTATCAGCTGCTCTCCGAAGACTTTTGGGAGATTGCCAAGCAGCTGCGACAGAGGCTGAGTCACATTGATGTAGTTAAAGTTGTCTGCAACGACGTGGTGAAAGCTTTACTCACACACTTCTGTGATCTTAAAGGAGCCAGTGTCAGGTAAAAACAAAACTCTGCTTTTCATTAGAATATTCTGTTTGTCTCTTTGCTTTTATATATCAAAGCCATGAAGACTACCACGTTTTAATAGACAAGTGGTAAAGAAAACAGGTTTCTACCAGCATTAGAGCTTAAGGGCATCTCTAAGACTAAGGGCATCTCTAAGACCTGTGGAAGAAGACACCTTCCTCTCTCTTCTTAGAGCTTGAATTTGCCACTGTCTCTGTTTCATGTGTGAATCCTTGGCTCACTGTAGGAATTGAGCAGTTTGAGCAGTTCCTGCAAGTTCTGTGAACCTGCCAGGGAAAGGAGAGGGGCACTCTGAGAGTATTCAAGGATCAAGAACAGTTATTTGCACCTTTCCCAAGAAAAGCACAAGGGTTTAATTCCATTGAATTTACCATTTCTCTACCACCAGGAGACAAAGCCTTATGGTTTCTGACAGTGGACTGTCTTGCAGCAAATAGCTACCTTAATTGAAATAAAAAAGAAAAAAATAGATTTTCTTTCTCTGTTCAGATTATCTTTTTTTGACAGTGCTCCCTTTGTGCACATCATGCCCCAACTGTAATTGCAAATGGTTGCTTCTCCATCTGTGCAGTTCCCTGAGTTAAGTGACTGTTGAGGGGCTTATAGTTTGGGCCTGTGTTTGTGCTTACTTGCAGTTCTGTTATCCAAAGTGCAGTATGCTTTGTCCGAAGTGCAGTAGGCTTTTGTCATTCACATGGGGCTTTTTTGGTATGAAGCTGTTTTGCACACAATTAGAGCCATATAGTTTGAACTCTCCTTGAGAGAAAATGAGGGATAGCTGTTTTCTGTCCATGACTAGTCCATATGTTGCCATTTGCACTTCTAGCTCTTCTGGTGGAGTTAATACATTAGTGTCAGATGCCACCTTTATGTAGTCAAATATATAGTGAAATAATGAAATAAAGAGGAAAAGAAACTAAAGGGTGGTTTCATGCCAGAAAAGAAGAAGCTAACTTGTGTGCATATGGCAATAGATCCTTCATTAGATCCAAGATGTTGCACTATTTAAACTCCAGAATATTACAGAAGTCTGGTCATATAAAATTCTTAGGTGTGCTTCTTGCTCACTAAAGTGAGACACTTGCTCTGGGGCAAAGTTTGAACTGGTTAAAGGATGGGGATGGTATTATTATTATTAAGTAATAATAATCCTGTTTGAAGTTGCTGAATTTGTACTTACACTATGTGGAACTAAAATAAAGAAAATCAGGGTATTTTCCATTTAACTTTTTCCCCTTTTAAATGTTAAATGCACCTTAGACAGGCTGCAATAGTATGGTAAATAATTCTTATCATGTTCAATGTGATAGTGGGCTTAAAAAAAAAAAAAAAAAAAAAAAAAAAAAAAACACACAACACAACTATAGATGAAGATCTTGTATGGGTTAAAGTTTTGGGCTCATTGACTTTTCCTACCTTAGCCTAAGGCTGTGGCTTCACAAGGAAAGCCTAGTTTGGAGGTGCCTAGCAGGAGATCAAAGATCCTACCAGCCATGTGATACAGAGTATGAAGCACTAGCATATCCCCAAGCTGCTCATCCAGACCTGCTCAAAAAGCCCGGGAAGCTTTATAGAAGTTGGACAGGGCTACTGTTTCTCAGCAGACACCGACTGTGCTTAGTGCTAAGCCATGTGAGGTGGCAAGTTAGCAGAGATGGGACTGTGTGCTCATACCTGAGGCAGATCTCGAATTTGTACTCCCAGGTGATCTGAGAATGCATCTAAAAAACTTGAAAGCACAATCAAAGATGATTATACTACTTTTTTTTATTTCTTAAGAGAGCCTGTGGTGCTAAGAATAATTTAATTTTTTTTTCATTATTTAATTATCTGCCTCCTACTGTAGTGTTTGCTGTGCTAGAGCTTGCTGATGTGTTAAACCATGGACTGGGATGTACAAAGCATGTTGCTTCCAGCTAGAGTCCCTTGAAAAATGTTCGATATATTTTGGTGTGTGTGTGTGTGTGTATATGTATGTGAGATTTCCAGCTTAAATACAGGAAAATGTTTGTTAGCTAGGGAACACAGATTTCATTGATCTATCTTTGCTTTGTGTCTGCATTTTAAAAAAAAATCCTATTTTTAAATGCGAATTCAGCATTTTTCTCTCAATGTCTCTAAAAGTGAACCCAATTAGTTTAGGGTGAGGAATGTTGTGGAG
The DNA here is from genome assembly GCA_013398735.1 of Nothocercus julius. NCBI lineage: Eukaryota > Metazoa > Chordata > Aves > Tinamiformes > Tinamidae > Nothocercus > Nothocercus julius. The sequence continues at coordinate 1,122,310 of VZSV01000017.1, forward strand.
CGGAGACTATAATTAGTGTAAGGTTTTTCTGCTGTTGTGGTGCTCCCTGCAACACAGCATCTTGTTTCCACAGCTGGGTTTTGCAATGCACCGTGGCAGCAAGGGGCATTCTGCCTGCTCTCAAGTAGCTTACGAAGTTTTAGATACTTCCCCCCCCCCCAATCTCTGGAAAGGATGCTGCCTAAACCTCTTTGTCTCATGTTTCCTGTATGTCAACAGATGACTCTAGTAAAGTAATAGGAAGAAACCACCTGTCCTCAGGAAGACAGAAATGCCAGATTCTGCAGTGCCAGGTCGTTTGCTTCTGCCATAGAAGTTTCTGTCTCTTTTCCACCTTCACTATCTGACCTCAGCCCATGGTGTCTTACAGTCAGGCTGCCCAAGGGATGGAAATGGCCTGTGAGCTCTCAGCATGAAGCTGGTGAGATGCTGCAGTCCCCACCTTGCTCTTGCTTTCCCTCTGGCAGTGCAAGACTCCACTTCATAATAATTATATCAAGGTCAAGGGCCAACAGATGAGAAAAGGCTCGCTTAAATAAGGGCGATAACAGAGGAGAGCACAGGCTAGGGAGGCTGGGAACCAGGAAGAAGAGCCTTGCAGCATCAGGTCTCTTTCCCTTTTCTTTTGTCAGTGCATTTACTTTCTTTATAGGTGACTGGCTGTCTTTCCTGCACTTCTGCAAACGAAGCAAGGACAGGGGCACTTACTTAGCCATGGGCAGCACATCTATGATGACAAAGAAACATTAAAGGGGTGGACAAGTTGACTGAAACTGGAAACACTGGAGGGGGGTACCTTGAGGTTCAGTTGGGGTTGTAAAGGACCCTGTCACTTTTGAATTGTGACATTTGCAACAATTTGGATTTAGATAGGAAACGATTTGATTGCTAGCGTTAGTTCCTCACAGAAGGTAGATTTGATCCCTTTCCTGTGTCCAAAATTTTGTGATAAAGAAGAAAAGTCAGCCTTGCATTTGCTGGTAGAGGCCATTGCTCTCTTCCCTGTTGTACTAACCCAAGTGTATTTGCAGCAGGACTGGCCAAGTGCATCCTGCCAGGCAGGCTCCTGCAATTGCACGGAGGCTCGTGCCTGGTGGCTCTTGCTTTATAGCTGCTGTAGCTGCCTTCTCTTCCCTAAGGTCTCATTCACACGTTTTCTCCTTAGCTACTTTAAGCAGAGTATAAAGAAGCTGAATGCTAGCAGTGCTGTTACATACTATGAAGGATGGATCATGTACTGAGCAGGGTGAGAAATAATGTTGGAGACCTGCTTGGTGGAGTGTGTGCAATCGGAGTCTGAGGGGCTTGGCAAAGTAAAAACAAATAGTAAATGTCTTTCTGTGAAGTCCATGTGGAAGGAAGAGAGATATCCTCCCACTTACTGTAGGCTAATAATAACCACATCAGATACTAGTACAGAACAAGTAACATTTGATATATAACACCATGGGCTGGAAGTCACCAATCTGCAGTGAAGGCAGTCTTTAAAATGAAACATGAAGGCTGTTAATCTTGATCTGTTCTTGAAACCCTAGGTTCTTGAGTAGCTCTCAGTGAGAAGAAGTATGAGACAATCTGATTTTCCTGCATCTTTCAGTGGGGAATATTCTTTTTTTGTCTTCAAACCGCAGCCAGGCATCTTGATTCCAGGAGCAGAAGAAAATTTGTTTCTGCAGCTAGGGGGTATGCAGTGTGACAGGCTGCTTTTGGCAGGTTGACTGTGCCATGGTCTGATGGGATGCTCAGCCGTGTGTGTGTTTTGGGCTGGATTTGAAGCTAGAGTCACGACTCAGCCCTCGGGGGCTACAGGCTACTTTTGGTCATGATCCAGAGCCTGTGTTTGTCTCTAAAGTCTCAGGAAGCATGAAGGAGGAATGTGGTAGAGACACCACTCTCTGACGAGTGATGAGTATGATAAACAACTTGGAAGTTTACGATTATATTGGGTATATTTTGATAGTATTACCCTCATTTTCTGTCTCTTCCTTGCTCAATCTGTCAGTAACACAGCGCAGTTCATAATTCTCTTGGTTCCATGTGAATGCCTTTGTATATGTAGGATATATATCCGCTGTATTATTGTGCTTACTGTATTTATTACAATATGTAGTATGATGTAACACTTAAAAGGTGCTATCACCCACAAAGTGATCAAGGATGGCTTAGTACAAAGGGAATTTAGACGCTTGACATTTAATTTGGTTAATCCCATGCAGGCATCCAGGTTGTCATGATAGCTACTACACACCTCCCACTGTTCTGCTTTTCTTTTTTAATGCCATTTGCCTTCCACAAGCTAGGAACACCAAGAGCTGCTTATCGCACTTGGCCTCTGGAAATGAGTATCAAGAGGATTAGTCTGAATTTGTAGAAGGTTGTTGCAATGAGAACAGATGTGTGAAAATGCTAAGAATAAAACAGTCTTTAAAAGCCAGGCTATGAACATGTTGTTAAGGTTAGCTCGTGCGTGGTGTCAGGTCTGAAGCTCTCCACTACCTCTAAGTATCAGAGAGGGAAGTCTGAGCAAAAAGCTTCATGATTTCCTGTTTGCAACCCAGTATTACCTAGACACTACAATAACCGTAAGAGCCTCATTATGCTCATATGGGTCATACTGCATTTTGTAACTCATTTGTCCATCACGAGTGCTAACATGCCGAATGCTTTATCTTGTAGGAGATAGCTGTGACCAAAGAGGTCACTCAAAAATTTCCTCTATGTAAAAATAGAGGAATTATCCACAGAGTAAATACGAGGTGAAGTGATTTGTGAAACTTGCTAATGTATCTTGATAAGATGGCTAGATGACTGCTAAGGAGATTTTGGGGGTGGCCTTTTTTTTTAAGCAGGTACTTCTTTTCAAGTGTGTTTGTGATGTTGTCTTATAAAGGCCTAAATTAATTTCTTTTATTTCTTAGAAAGTTCAAACAGCCCAAGCAATTTTAATTCTGCTGCAGTGTCAAGAACCTTAGAGATCTGAGGGCGATGCAGGTAAAGAGCTGCAGGCTGCATGTGGTGCTGGTAGCTCTCAATGGATTTAATGAAAGCGCGTGCTGAGTGTGGAGCGTGCTGATGAGCAGCATTTAGAGCAAGTTGCATGTGCACTTCAGCTCACAATTGCACTGATTGAGACTTCAATGTAACTTTGTGAGACTCCCTCTTGAAATACTGATTAAAGAAATGGCAAGAATGAATGGAGCATTTTGTCAGTTTTTGATGAGAAATTGACCCTCGTGCAATTTCCTGTAGTTGTTAATGTTTTTAGGACTTTTTGTCTTGATGATATTTATTTACTCACTTCCTATTTCTGAAGCAGATTTATCATGTCTGTCATCATGAGGTTTCTGGTCTCCCCTGTGCACATCTCATAGTGAGTGTATTTTTTTCTGAGATTCCTGCCTTGGGCCAGTAGTACTGCCAAGTCCATGAGATGGACCATCTAAATGATAACTTTGGGATTGTTTTTTTTATTTTTTTACTATTATTATTTTTATATATTTTTCATCTTCTTTTAGGAAACATTAAGTTCTCCTACAAAGTCATGAGGGTTGAGTACATAAAAATAAAGACAGAGCTTGCATCCCATCCACCAAAATTAGGAGTTTCTTAATACTCTAGAGTGTATTGAGCCTTCACAAGAGGGTTACTGGGCAGTCCTAGTTATAACTGGGGTAGCTAGAGGGGATCCCGGGTGAAAGTGTTGTTTACTTGAGGTCCTGGTTTTGGTAAGTCTGAAAGTCCAGCGATAGATGGTATTAGGGATTGATTTCTATAACGCTGGTATTATTTTAACTGCTTGTCTTCAAAAACACCAAACACAATTCTACTTTGCTGCAGAAGTTTGCTGCTTTTTAAAGTGCTTTGTAAATTCCTGGGTTTGCCACAATAAGGAACAAAGTCGAGCAGCAACCCATTCAGTAACTGCGTGAAGAGACCTCGTGGCTGGGGGTAGCTGCCTTGACTGTCATTTGGTCACAAGCTGCACTGCTTGGAATCAACCCAGTACAAAAGCATTTGTTTTGGCAGCCCCTGTTTACAGACCCCTCTTCACAGGCTGCTTCCTGATCCACCACTGAGGTGGGGCAACTAAGGGAAAGCCCTTTGTTTTCTGAAAGCATGAAACTATGTCGGATAGTGTTAAAAATTCCAAGCAAGCTTGAAGAATTCATAGGTAAGAATTCATAGGCATAGAAACTCAGGCACAAGGTTAATGCTGACCTGGTAGCTCATGGTGAAGTAAAAAGTGATGATCTGTAAGCAGGTGTAAAGCCCGAGTTCTGCGTAGTGTTCTAAACCATGAAGCCACCCGCATCTTGATACACCAATATGTGTCACTGCTACTTCAGGCTTGCTTGCTGAAGAAGGTGCAAATGAATTAAGTTGCCGCTTGCCGTCATTTTTCTTGCGCTTAAAGCAGATGAGATAAATTTGGTTTACAAAGCTTGTATGATGCCTGTCTTGCAGCTGTTTGCCACAGTGCCAAATTTATATTACTTTGCTGTGCACAGTTTTGTTCAAAATGTATGGATAATTGGCTAGGTTTTCAAAGCTCGCTATAAATATATGCATGTGGTTTTGGTTAAGAGTTTTCTGTGATTTCTAAGTGACTTATGGTTTGGAAAAATCCAGCCTCACAGTCCTAATATGTCCAAAATTGCGTAGAAAGATAAGTAATACCTGTATAGCTGTTCATGTGATTTAACAGTGCCTTAGTAACTGTTGATGCAGGAGAGATGCAGTGGTGCTCTGCCTCTTGCTGCTCTGTTGCTTTATTCGTAGCTGTGAGGAGGAGCCTGAGCTGCATGGGATGCTGTTTTCTGGATAGACCTTTTGCTGATAGAGCAGATTTTCCCTACAGGCTGAGTGGTTAACACGGAGGCAAACAGCAGTATGATCTATAGTGTAATGCAAAAGAGAATCTAAGCCTCAATGTCTTTTTGCCTGTCTCACCATTGGCAAATTGATTTATGCTCTTATGTCTCCTGCTTCCCTTCCTGCTTTGAGTCTCCTCTTTATTTCTCTTGCCCAAACAGTGATGAAAACATCAGAATTTGCTGGTAGAAATTACAGCCCTGTTTGGCACTGATATGCAGGACTGGTTTAGTGGTGAACTTCCTTTATACCTTTCATAGAAATCTCATATGGACCCATGCCTTCCCTTTTGCTTTTAAACCACAGTTTAGGTGCTCTTCGGCTAGGGAAAAAATGAAAGAGCCCTCTTCCAGAAGTCCCTGTCCTCTTAGGTAATGGTGATAATTCCAGAAAAGATTGAAACTTCCCTTAAAAGTCTGGAGAACACAGAAGAGTGTTCCCTTTCCTTTTCATTCCTGCAGGCAAAAACACATTAGATAAATTAGTTGGATAAGAACCAAATATTTGCTATTCTGCTTGTTTATTCTGTTCAATTTGTTCTGTTCAATTTTCTGTTTGTTTTCTGTTGACTATGTACCAGAAAAGTCCTGGCATGGGTCCAGCTCAGCCAAGCTGTATGTATTACTCGTTGACTGGGGATAGATTTGTACAAGAGGGAGACTGATTATGAAAAACAGCTTTTTTTTTTTTTATTTTTTGGGGGGGTGAGGGGGTGATAGCATGGGTGCAGTTAATGTTCCAGGGTGTTTGTAATCCCAAACTGGCTGAAATTCCTCAGGAAATTTGTGCCAAATATGGATGGTTTTAGAGATGCCCTGAAGACAAAGAAAGCTTTAATCCCTGCTTAGTGAAATCTTATCGCCTTCCTGCTCCGCTTCATGCCGCGCACATGTTACGAAAGCATCGTTACTAATCGCCAGGCAGGACATCCCACGGACGAGGTGAGAGGGCCCAAAACGGAAGGTGCCTGTGCTCGTGTTCACAGGCAGAATGCTGCCATGCCCTGTGCTAACCCTTCAATAAAGGGCAGGCTTGGCCAGTTGCTTTTAGTTGCGACTCCCTCTCATTGCTATTTATGCATAGGAGTTGGTTATTAGGAGAAGCTCTGGCCTTCAGCATGTGCTTCCAGCAGGGTTTCAGGAAGATGTGGCCCTGTGCAAATGGCCCAGACTTTCTACCTGCCTGGGACGTGCCTGGCTTTGGATAAATAATGAATACCTTCAGGGAGAGCATGTGATGGGGTGTTTGATGCAGGGCAGAGGGGGCTGTACAGTGTGTCTGGGCTATGCAAGAGGAATGGAAACACTTTGAGAAAAACAGCCAGGGAGAAAAGATCCTACCAGAACAAGATAAACAGGCTTTCTGGGCTAAATCACCACCTGCACTGACTGATAAAGAAGACTATGTTTCACCTTTGTAAACTACTGCTCCTTAGAAGAACAAAGAGGGTATTTCATCCCAAGCTGTTTCAGGTGTTTAAAAAAGTCTCTCCCTACCCACCTATGAAAATAAAGCATTTGATTTGCTATTGAATGGAATATTCCAGTCAAAAAGAAACAAAATTCTGCTTTTACTTTCTTATTCTGAAAATCAAATTAAAAGCTGTTTTTTTTGTCACCTGGAAGCAACTGACTCCTATTACTAGAATAGCAAGAATGTTAGATAGTGGCACCTTAACTGAAGCTCTTGTTAGAGCTTACACGATGCTTGGTCCCTTGTTCACGCATGGGAGTGGTAGGACTGTGAGGGACAGTCAGTTATTTTAGCCAGAACAGCAGCTTCCAGGTCTGGGAAGGACATGGATATTACAGGAGAGGGGAAGAGGTCTGGCTGAGTCTGGCTTTGCTCTTTGGAAGTCACGTAATCTATCTCGGTTTGCCATCCTGATCCTAACCTCTCTCTATTTGTGATTTTTTTTAAAAATCTCTTTTTATAAAGGTGTTTCCCCCTTCAGGTTAGATAGCTGATAATAGCAGGGCTGTTACTGCGTAGGCATCCTTTACAGAGTCATTTGATGTAGTTTGCAGTTGATAGGCTGAAAACTGTTGTTCTAGGAAAAGTCAGGTCATACAGGCCAGGTATTTATGCTTGCCAAAACAAAAGTTCATAGCTTCAGAATATAACTTCTAGACCCATTTTCAGGGTAGAAATAATCCCTGCTTAAGAGTACAAGACTGTACAGGACTGTTTGCTTTTTGAACCTGTCTTGTCAATTGTTTTAAAAACTTGGAGAAGATTTCACTGGAAGAATGATGGGGAAATGGGGCTTTCTGTATTCAGGCAACCTTGTATTTTTTACTAGGTTTTGGGCGTCCTCTATTTGATGTAGTTTTAAAGCACTATATTTCTGTTGTGGCAGGTGAAAGCATTGACAGATCAAAGGGAATTGGAAGTGTGTCTTAATAGAATCAATAAGCAGGATTTGAAAAATGCACATCTTAACATTGAAGTTACTTACCTCATAATAGATACCTTACATATTTTGGATATTTTAACAAAAAACAACTGATCTTGATGGAAGTAATATTATCCCTTGAGTTACCTCTCTGTGTCTGTTTCCCTTCTCGGCCCCCATTTCTCTGTTTCTCTTTCTCTCCCTTCCCTCTTTAGGCAAGAAGATCCACCGAAGCCTTTTTTGCTGCATTCATGCTTGAGGAGCTCTGACGAAGAAGTAAGATTCCTGCAAAAATGTTCTCAAATTCTGGTGTATTGTCTCCTACCCTCAAAGGATGTCCAGTCTGTCAGCTTGCGCATAGTCCTTGCAGAAATACTTGCAACAAAAGGTAGATGAAAGATCAGAGATGATTAACGACTTGCACCTGACCAGTATAAGTAATTACAGACTTCATAATGTATAAGTCTTGATATTATGCTTTTAACGTCTGAAATTTAATTTCTGTGATAACCAGTACATGCAGAGATTAGACTTGCACAGACAACTTAAATCCAGGGCACTGGTTAGTAGTAGGACCTGATCCTATAAGACAGCAGAGTATTTCATAGCATTTTATTATACATAAAGGCCAGTAACTGTATAGATAAGGCCAGTAAAACTCTTTACATTCTCAAAATTAAGCATATACTTAATGGCTGTCCTGATTTAATACCTTAATACCGGACTGTTTGGCACTGCACCTCGTAGGATAAAACCCTATTTATTCAATCTTCTGTTTCTTTTTTTTTTTTTTCCCTCTATAGAGGAGACCTTTTATGGTCTCCAGTACCTTTATTTTTAGTGATTGTATGAATAATCCTGACCTTTTTATGCTTTAATCAGATATGTAGATTTCTAGACTTAAGGATCTAATGATAACTGAATCAGGACTTCTGCACACTTTAATTTGTGTGTGTTTTGTTTATTTTTTAAAGTGAATACTTTATATTTTGCTTTTTTATTTTATTGGATACACTTTAATGAGATTATAAATATATAGGGAACTTTTTTGTCACTAAAATTAAATAATGGAAGCCATGAAGTCCCAAATGTATTAATTTTAGCTTGTAATGGCTGCTATGCATAGCAGAGCTTTCAAAATGCACAGAAGAAAGTGCAAGATGCTGTAAATTTTCCAGCTTGGGCTCAACTTTATGAATATACATCCGTTTATGTAATAGCCCAAACATACAGTTTTCTCAAGAAGAAAGGCACTTAGTCTCAAATGCACTTTGGGAGTCTAGAAGTCTGGTATCTTGGGCTTTTTATCAGCTTGTGTATTTTTGCTTTTTAACCAAAATACTCTCCTGTCATTTTAAGGACAAGAGTTATTCTTCAACATACGGATTTTGTTTTAAAATATTTTTTCCTCTCCAGTTCTGAAACCAGTGGTGGAACTGCTGAGTGATCCAGATTATATCAACCGAATGCTGCTCAGCCAGCTGGAGTACAGAGAACAGATGAATGAGCATCACAAGAAAGACTACACATATGCTCCTTCTTATGAGGAGTTCATCAAGCTCATTAACAGCAGCTCTGATATTGAATTCCTGAAACAACTGAGGTATTTGATATTTTGCTGTAGCTCATTCAGAGCTAAGTATACTTCTTATACCAACCCATTACTGAGATCTGTATGAACTGTGATTATGTTATTTTACATTATTTTAGTTTTATTATGAAGCAAAGGCTGTAAGGATAAGCCACAACAAGTGTTAGATCTCTAAACCAGTCTGCTTTTCAGTTATGTGGCAAAAAATGTTAAAACACTTCCACTAAAATTGAGAATAGTGTACTGGAGCTTACTCTGTTGCTGAAAGGCTTACCAGACCCTTCTTTGAGTCTTGCTTCTGAGCAGGAATTAGCTGGAATAATGTGTTGAATTTCCACTAGTGTGTGGTATCTCCATTACATCTTTATGAAATATGGCTGCTCTTAGGGCTCTCATGACTGTGAACCGTAGCAGCACTATGGATACTGGGCATTCAGAGCAATTTGCTGTGGTTCTCTGATATGCAAACAGGGTCGTGAGTTTCTGCATGTTTTGCCACGGACTCAGACATTTTGCTGAATTATTACAGGCAGGTGTTTCCCATTTCCATCCTTCGGATACTCTGAGGTATCCTTTAAGGAGCTAACAGAAACACTAAGCCTCCATATATAATGAATCTATGTTTATATAGTGAATCTATGTTTAATGTTCTTTACTTACGCAAATAGCGTCAGCTCACCTTCATAGAAATTTATTCCTTCTCCTTTTCCTCCTTACCTTCAAATTTCAGATAACTTCTTTTCTTCCTTCTAACTTCCATCAGAAGATAGCGCTTGCATTTCGGGCATGCATGGCCAAGCATAAAGTGTTTATGCTTGCCTTTATAGCTGAGCTGTCTCTCTCCTGCTTTGTGGTATAAGCGAAAGGATGAGAAGTCAGTCACTGGAAGCAGGCAGCAGAGCTGCTGGTGTGTCAGTATCTCCCTAGATGTCCTTGGGTTGGCTCTGTTCATTAGAAAACTCCTGCAGCCATTCACTTGTTACCCAGGCCTTGTGCTAGACCCAGCTTGATCAGCCTGGCTGGTAGTTTGCGGCGAGGAAGCACGTGGGCTCCATAAATAACTTTATTCTTTTTCTTGTTCTTCTCTGACTCTGAAACAGCTGGTGTTTCTGAGACAAGAAAACGTGTTTAGGTGATAGAGTGAAATGATGTTGTTGCTTGGCTACTTATTGTTCATCTGCTGTAAAATTTGCTCTTTCCTCTGGGGCAGGGAGCTGCTGCTGAGAGCAGAAATTACTCTCTATTAGACTCTATCTAAAACCTAATTGACATCATATTTATTAGCATAATAACACTAATGGATCTGTTTGTTTCAAAAGAAACCCAACTCTTCTGTTGTTGTTGTTGTTCAGGCACATTAATGCTCGATGTGCTCTCTTTTTAGCTGATGAGTCGCTTTAAATTGTGTTCTCTAATATCAGGTGGCAGATTTGCTTTATAAAATACTGTGGTTTGGCTGTACTTGTGTTTCTGCTTTCCAGTCTGTGCAGACCAACTGCCGTCATCTTGAGAGGTGTTCTCCTACAGGCTGTGTAATGTTGGTTGGTCTGAGCTGATCAGTATTTAGATGGGATACACCTAAGAAAATGTCCCTCTTTTCAAAGAGAAAAGGAAATCAATTTTGGAGGCAATGCTCTTTTTTTTTTTTTTCTGTTAGTACTGAGCCCCAGTCCCTGGGGTGGTAGTTAAAACAGCCTTCCTCTATTGGAAGAGGGATTTGCATCCTGCTCGGTACCCATCGCCAGGGGAGCCCCTAGAGAGATGTGACAACCTGTAGCCAGCTCAAATTTCTGTGGTCTGTTTTTCAAAGCTTTCATGATTTATCAGTGAAAGTCTGAAGACTTATGTGTGGGGAAAACAAACAGCATTTCCTGTGGGGATGAACAAAATAAGTATACAAAATAAGCTGTAATTCACAACAGTAAACCACAGGAAAATATGTAAGGAAGGAGTTAGAGAAGGAAGTAAGTAAGCTATTTTGCAGTTAAAATTGAGGGATGAGGTTAGATTCTATTGAAAAAAAACAGAAATGGGAGGATTTTTCTCCAGTCAGATAAGTCACTGGCACATTGTATGCACCTGGGATTCCTAGATGCTGTTCCGGGCAATATTCTGTATATCTAAAATTCCTTTTCTTGATTTTATTTGGAAATTATTTTGTGTTTTTTTTTTTTTTTCTTTTATTCCTTTATTTTCTGAGTATTTGCGTAGGTCCTTTAGTTACAGCTTTTCATTCAAAAACAAAAAAACTTCTGGAGAAGGGAAGATTATATGGCTATCTAAGGACCTTCTTCAATACAACCTTTTATAATATAAAACTTGCAGTATTACCTGTCATGAAGGGAGGCAGAATTTTATTCCTGTTTTATAAAGTTTCCATAAAACTTGATGTCTTCATTTCTTTCAAGAAGGAAAATTTACTTGATGAAATCTCACCTTCATTTCCCCTCAGGATTAAGTTAGCATGGGTAAATTGGAAGTCTGCTACAAATAAGGAAGAAAAGATTAATTCTTCCATGTCAGAGAGATGAAACAAATTTAGTTATTGTCAGAGGAAGGCAAGAGATAAAAGATTTAATGAGTTAAGAACATAGCTGAGAATACAGTATGATAAGGAAATAAACTAGTGGATAGTTTCCATTCTGTTTTAAATATCAGCATTGTATTTATTCTGATATTTATTAGCACAGCAGCAAAAGGTCACTTCGCAATTTGTCATAAGAGCAAGGCTGTTATCATTGGCTCAGTGTACCATCTTTTAGTTAAGGGTTGATGGAGAAGAGTGAACATGACAGGGATTAGGGAAAGAGATAAGAGAGGAAAAGGAGAAATAATGCATATGTGGGCCCATGCTTTCAGATTTGTCGTGAGCAATTCATTTTTTGAAAATAAAATTTACATTAAAACTACCTGAAATGGTTACCCGTCGGTACCACAGAGTATTTAACAGTATTTACATTTAAAATTTTCAGGAGAAACTTCCCAGGAGACAGGCTGATGGTCTGGCTGGCCTGCATAGGTTTCTGTGATGCAGGAAAGCAAACGGGTCCTGTGCTTGGGAGGAACAGATTAAATAGTGCCTCTGAAGCCATGAATTTGAGCTTCTTCCTTCCTTGAAAGTAGGCAATGAAAAACTGCATGTCTGCCCAATGTGGCAGAGACCAGCTGAATTTTGAAATAATTACGGGAGACAAAAGAGTGGGGGGAAATGAATATTGCTGATGAAGGAAGTATCCCTTGAAGGAGCACATACTGCAAGGATCATAGGCCCATTCTTGAAGCAGAGGATAAGTAGTCCCCGAAATTGGAGACTTCCCAGGAGAGCAGGTTTCACTGAGGAGGAAAATTGAGAGGTGAAGTTAAGGAATTCCTACAGCAACAAGTTCAGTTTACTAGAATACTATGTATATTGCCTGTGTTGATAGCTGGCAAAGAAACATCATAAGGATACCATGAGCAGAATTTCTTAGCTTATAGAATGTGTAACTGATGGTGGTTTCATTCACTGAACGTGTGATATCTATCAGCTACGAATATTTTTTTTTTGCTTAAAGTTCAGCTTATGGACTGCATTAGCTGCCTTGCGTTATGTGCGGTGCTGTTATTAGGTGACAAACAGCTTTTGGTTATTGCTGGAGTGTAAGCTAGATCTTTTGTCAAGTATAGAAGCTTACTGAAAACATTAGGTAGATGAGCCTTACGGGACACGGTTTTTCCCTTGAACTGAACTCCCATCCTAGCCCTGTTCAGGTAATTGTGTTTGGCTCTAATGCTAAGACGTAGAGTGGCTGTATGTCATGTTCACCATATGTTACTCTTTGGCTGTAAGGTGGCAGCAGTGGGGAGAAGGGGGCAATGTTACTGGGTTTTGGACCTTTTTATTTTGCTTGGAGACAAAAGCTTTTCTCCTACTCTGTTCCCAAAATACACTACTCCTGAGGTTGGGGGGCTAATGAGAAATGCCTGTTTCCAAGTAAGGAGGAGGTGGAGGTGTTTGAGTTTTTGTTAATCCCAAAGTGTGCTGCATGAAGAACGTACTGAGAGAAGTTAACACTGTGTTTTTTCTTTTCTGTCTTCCCTCTTCACCCTCATCCCCCACTGTTTTTAAAACTAGGTATCAGATTGTAGTGGAAATAGTTCAGGCAACCACAATCAGCAATTTTCCCCAAGCGAAGAGGCAAAAAGGTAAGAATCCATTTTGTTAACAGTTACTTCTGTTGTTTTTATTTTAGAAAGCTATTTGAACTCCAGAAAAAAAAAAAGTATATAATTGGTTTGTGCTGGGTTTTTTTTAGGCAAATTTTGGGAATGATGTGCCTTTGGTTATCTTGGCTTTGTTTTGTTTGTCTGGTTCTTCCAAAAACTCCCGTTTATACATATACATGTTTCTCCCCTTCCTCTTCATCTAAGCTGACGGATCAAGTGAAATGTCATGGGATACAGTTAGTTCAGCACTTGGTGCAGCTTGGATTTCTGGCACTGCAGATTCTTATGCTGAGAATCTTGCTTCCTCTTTCATCCATCCTTTTTTTTCAAGTGTCAATCTGTTCTCCTTTCAAAACACAGAAGAAGGACTGATCTGCCATAATTATCAGTCCGGATTTATTTTGACTCTTTGTTGCATTATGCTTTTGTGTTGCATTATAGGGTGCTCCTAAATTCTTCTGCAGCATTTTGGTTTGCCTTTGAGCACTTCTGCCTTTTAAAAGGAATGTGCGCTTATTGTACTTAAAATTATGATATTTACTTCTCCTTATGGTTCTTAAAATGTACCAGAACTGTGGTATGTCTTCAGGAGGTCTAAACTGATGACAAAATTCTTTGACCAAGTTTTTGGTTATACATATACTTAAGATAGCAAAAAAATAATTAAAAGTGAAAAGCAGTCTAAATTAATTTGTTTGTAACATAAAATGGAAGAATGGTTTATATTCTGTAGGATGGGCCTTTGGCTGGTTTTCCTTCCAAGCTTTCTAAATGCCACTATTCTAGACTTTTTCTTGCGGGTTTGTTGATAGACGTATTTTTTGTTTCAAAAATCTTGCCATTAGAGTTGCACATCACCTCTAGATCCTGCCTTTCATATACAAGAAACAAACAAACAAGTCCTTTTCTAGTGCTTTCTGTCACAAAGGACAATTTTTAAATAATTCAAGTGTAATGACAAAGTGCAAAATTACTAAGACACGGCACACATGAGGAAAAGAATAAAAAAAAATCAAATAATCTATAGGTTTGGGTCCATCTGTTTTTGAAAGTGCAAGCTTGTCAATACTAACACTTCTTTATTTTATATTCCAAAATGGAGATGGATATGCATTTCTGTAGCATAAATTGCTTGTGCAAAAGCAAGGCAAAAGAAAAAATAGATATTATTTTTCTGCATAGGTGTGCTTTACAGGAAAAGAGATATTAGGTTTTTTTTTTTTTTTTCAGATGGAAGGTAATTTACTGGAAAGGCTGTTACACAAGGTATTTAAATGAGAACAGGGAAGTTAATGTGTGAGTACATAAGTAAGAAATCGGTCTTTTTAAGGCTGTATTTCCATTTGTGCTAGTATTGGTCTTTGTTGTCATAAGAATTGATTTAGAGAATATTTTTATGCAGCTCAGGTTCCGTCAGTTAATTACTGATGCTCTGTTCTGTCTCATTTGAGTTTATCTACTTAACTATCAATTATACTAAAACTAAATTATGCTAAAACTAATGGCGATGTTCTTCTGAATCTACTGCAGAATAGATATATAAAAAATAATTACTATTTATTCTACCAGATAGAAGTCCTGATTCCACTTACTCTGAGGTGAAGTTGGTTCTCCATTTTATGAACTCTTTACTGTTGCCTGTTCAAAGGAGGAAGAAAAAAAAAAGCTGTTGTGCTGAAGTTGTGCATTAAGTTATTGCTTGTATTGCTAAACCTCATATATCATTTAAGAGTTGACTTGCTGAGAGAATTACCTTCACTGACAATGTTAGCCAGTGGAGTTTATTACAGGAAACCTTTTATTTATAAAATGGGTAATGGGTACTCACACTGTGCCTGAAGAGAGAGAGCATTTTTTGCTCGCCATGTGGAACAGCATGTCCAGCGCTGGCCTACAATACAATCACTGCGATACTTCACACAAGCTTAAGGCAAATTTCTAATCTGTTTCAGTTTTTCATCTACCAAAATGAGGTTTCATTTACCAAGATGAGGTTTTCATCTACCAAAATTTTCAGGCTTAGTCTGCATCCAGTAAACTATTAAGAGGATCTTTAAAATTGAGTGGTAAAATCTAGTTCTGAAGGTTTTTTGCATCTTGTTTTTTCTTGAAGCAGATGGAGATCTTTCTCTTAATGTGATTATAGTGGATCTAATACATTCCTGAATTTTAGGGAAAAAGCTCTTCTACCTTGCTGATAAATAAATAAATCAAAGCACAGCTATGCGGTAGTACAGGAATCATTGGACTCTTGTAGAAGAGATCACCACAAAGTGATGTCTCTTCTCTGTATGTCCCTTTCCTGAGGCCACAGCATACTAACCCTGTAACAGCTGGATTTCATGGTGGAAAACTGAACATAAGCTTTACACCAAATGGAAGTTTATGTTTGCCCAACCTTATTTTGTCCTTCTCCCAACGCATTCTCCCAGTATCTGCAACAGCATGTATGAGCATGGGTGTTCAGCATGTGACCATCTTCTTCTTTCTTCCTGTGTTGTGTGTCCTGAGTGTTTCTTAACTTTGTTTCCAACCAGTGTTGATCTTACTGGTAGCTCCTTCCATTTTTCTACGACAGAGTTACGTTGTGAGAAAATATTTTCTGTAGCATCTTGGTGTTTACCTAGAGCAGCTGCCTAGTTTGCCAAGAGCGTCTCTGACCTGTTCTTGGGTCTCTCTGCTGTGAGCAAAGGTGGAAACTTTAAGGCAGAGTGTTAGCATAAAGTATAAACTACTACTTGCACAACTGCTGTCTGAGTCTCCTTCTGTTTGAGCTTCCTGGAGCAATGCTTTCAACGGGAAAAGCAACAGAACAAATGTGAGCAGCACTTAGTGCGGCACGAGCAGCCAGTGAGGGCTTAAAGGGGATGCTCTGCAAGTGTGTGGCCACCAGTGAAGGAGCCTGAGCACATTAGCACAGTTCTCTGTTGACTGAGGAGACAGAATTAACAATCTCTCTCTATACATTTTTTAAGGAAATATTGGGTAGTTGTTATTTTAGGATAAGTAACCTTAGGACCAGATTTCAGACTGATGTTCTTATCCAAGCTACAGTTGCCTGATTTTTTTTTTTTATTATTTATTTTTATCTATCCCATGATATTAAAGTATGTATTTAACGTTTGTGTCCGGAGGTGTTTGAGAGGGTTGCGTACCTCTCAGCAAGGCCCAGGTTCTTTATTCTTGTCTAACTAGCGTTGGTGCCACATATTGGCTAAATATTCTGCTGTTAGGGCCTTTTAATAGCATTCAAAAGTACTTTAAAAAACTTCTGAACATCACTATGTTAAGTCCTCTGTAGTGAAAAACGGCATGTTATAGGGTCTTTTTTTCTTTTCAGATTTCTATCCCTTGAGTCTTCTGGCATGTGAGCCCAGGAGAGCAAAGGAAAACATACAAAAGCATCTGATTCATGTTAAGCAGTAAGTTTTGCATTTGACTCTGTGAGAGAGTCAAATGTCTGAAAAAGTTGAGACACAGTAATTTGAAAGGTTCACAGTAATGATGCCTACTGTGGGTGGATGATCTAATTTCTGTGGCCAGGAGGATTGCTTTGGTCACTGCAAAAACTGAATGACAAGAAACCTAATGTAGCCTTAGTGTGCTCAGAAGCAATTGGCAGCTTATTTTTGGAGTCATGCGCCCCACTGTAAATAGAAGCTGCTATCTTGCATGCTGGCACTCCAGCACTTCCCTCATTTACACTTGCCCAAAGCTGCTAAATCTTTTAGCCTACATGCATCTGTTTTCTCTCTCCTCTAGCTGTCCTTCTACGTACCCTCTTCCAAAATGGTCATGATCATTGCAGTAGTGACTGTATGTGAAGGCTTTTACCTTGTCTTTTTCTGTCTTCCTATTGATGTTTTTGGACTCTGGTTTTCTCCACAGTCAGAAGTGCCAGGTGGGAAGAATCACATCATTCTCCATCCGTAACTGTAAAACTCTCCTTGTCTTCACTTTTGATCAGATTTAATCTCTTGAAAGTACTGGTTCAAATCTAAGCTAAATTTTAGGGAGTGCTTTTTAATGCAAAATCTGTATCTTAAACATTTTGAACGACTAGAACTATCTGAAAGTTTGTTTGTTGCAGGCAGTTCTGTAAAAGGATAATATTCAAACTGGCACTTCAGTGTGAGTGGGAAGGGACCTGAGTTTCTAGAAGAAAGGGTAGATCCTCTAGGGATTTTAGCAAGAATCCTTTTTTAGTAAAAGTTGTAAAACTGAGCAAATCGCAACACCCCTTTTCCCCCGCAATGCCAGAGAGGGATTTACAGGTTTTACCTTCTGATTTTCTGTGCCCTCTGCCCTCAACGTGACTTCACAGCGTGGCCGGCACCACCCATCGCAAGATGACGGCAGGGAAGGGCGTTCAGACCCTCGCTGTAATTGAGCACAGCGCAGCCCTGTTGAGAAAATTGCTGCTTTTCAAGCAGGGGTTGTGCGACAGAGTGAATAAGCAGCCATTTCCGTAAGAAGAAAATCTGCTGTGCTGAAGGAGAAGATTTCTCCTGCTGAGCATTCACACTACACATCTAGATATTCGCTTTGATAAGTGGAGCTGAAGACTGGTACAGAAACAACCGTCTGTGGGCAGGCTTTTGGGGTGCTCAGGTTCTGAAAAATGCTTTTCAGCTGTAAAAACTCAGGCTTCAGGATATCTTGGATGGGTATGTTTTTAGGTTTTGTGGGTGTTGTCAAGATGATAGTTTAGACTGAAATAAAATAATACTTTACGTTTGAAGTGCGTTAGATATGCCACCTAATTTTAATTTTTACAAAACTATAGCATGGTTTCACCCCCATCCTCCAAACAGAGCTAAACATGCATACAGAGTTATTTTTTGCATAGCTTTTTGGCAGTGCTTGAAGAGCTACAGCTGTGTTTGCATGTTGTGCTGAAGTGTTGCATGTGGATATGAGTCTAGTGGAGGAAGGCAAAAGTTGTTCTGATCTGTGCTTCATAAATCACTCCCCCTGAGAAGGCTCTTTTGTCTCCTGAATTTTTTTGCATGCACTGGTGCTGATGATCCATCATTTTCACAAATGGTTTGGAGATGTCCATCTCTGAAGATGGAGGGAAGAGGCAATGCAGGGACATATGAGGCAGAGCCTATGGATGTTCTTTCAGTGTATGGTACCAGCCTGCTCCCTTAAATACCTAAATCTGTCCTTACTGCAACTTTGATTTTGGCTTTGCTCTGCCGTGCAGCTGTGACTGTGGCATGGGAAGGTGGGTTGCACTATCTGGCCCTTCCTAGGGGTCAGGGCTTGCTTAAGTCTGTTCCCCCAGAGCAGCTTCCTGAAGTGGTTGAGGTTTAGCACAGGTTTCAGTACCTAATTTAAGCTCTCTTTTATGCTCACTGACAGGCTAACTGTTGGAAAGTTAGAAACCAGTGCAAGAGTTGAGAGTTTGAGGTGTTCAGGGTGGTAGTGGGCATGGAGAGTAGCAGGCTAAAGCTCCTATTAAACTGCAAGCACTTGCATATGTGTTTGCCACTAGGTCCACTTACCTCCTAATTTCTGTTTTATGATCAAGTAAAAAAGACAGTTAACAATGGCTAATTTGTCTGGTAGCCTGCATTGTTATTCTTGGCTTTCTGAACATTTCTATAGCTCTTGGTATTTGTTAATTCATGACAATGGCCTAATTGCAGTATGAAGCTAGCTCATAAATGTGGGGGGAAAAAATCTGCATATCAGACTTTAATTTTCCTCTTCTGCACTGTTAAAAAGTGTTTGTAAAAATGTTACAGGATCGTTCTTGAAGTCCTTGTCTTGAAATTGCTGTTAAATTGTGTAAATCCTCCTGCAGGCATTCACAATAAAACTAAGAAGAGTATATAACTTAAAAAAAAAAAAATCATTCTCTTACCTAGTGCATTAGAACTGACTGTGCCTTTATTTTTACAGTAGAACTATGCAGTCATACTGTTCTTCTCAATGTCTGTCTTTTTTTTGATCTGTCAGAATTAAGCAAATACTTTTCCAGAACGATGCAAACTTCAAAAAATGTGTAATGCAAAGTCTCTGAGCATTCATAGAGATCTGTTAGGATTAGTAAATAATATGTAGGAGTTTGGGGTCACTATGTGAAATCATTAAATATGTTTTTGCTGCTTAAATATTTCAGCATGCCATTTAGTAGGTGCTATATGTGTTTAACACAGAAGCTCTTCCAGAAAGTCTTAAGAAATAGTGCATGTGTGTAGTGCACTGGGACTGTCAGATATCGGAGTTAATGCGTGATGCCAGGTGGCAGGGATGTCTAGTTTGTGGAAAAGAAAACTAGCTCCGAGGAATCCGTTATCAGAAAATTCATGGTGGGTTCTGGTATCTGCTCCTGAGCAGGATTTAGGTTTAGAGACTTGAGATTTAGACTGGAGGACCCGAGACTTGCGGCGACGGGAGCGCTGCTCCTCGGCGGACGGGGAGCAGGTCGGCCGCGTGGTGCTCGTCGCCTCCTTGAGTCTCTCGTACCCCAAGCGGCTCCTTGCGGGACGTCAGCAAGGGGGGTGCCTGGGCATGGATTTTGAGCCCCCAGGATTTAAACTACTGAGAAAACGGGAATTTTGGAAATTATCTTACAGTCAAGTACTGGAGGGGAAATGATGGGATTTGATCTTCTGCTTTTGAACTCCTGTCCTGTCTGTGTTGATTCAAGTTGGGGGATATGCTTTTTTTCCTACCTTCTGCTTTCCTTTTCTAATTCCAATACCTTTAGTAAGGAAACTGAAACACTAAGTGCTCTACTGACTTCCCAGAGCATTTAACGTGCCAGGGAAACGGATGGCACTTTTTTTTTTTTTTTTTTTTTTTTTTTTTTTTAATAGGCATCTCATTTGATCTTTTGCTGGAGTGAGCACCATTTCTGCAGTTCGCTGCTTCTGTAGCACCTCAGATGCAAATGCTACCTCTCCAGTAAAACACAGACGATCCTTGAATCAGGAAGCTTCCATGCTAATATGCCAAAACACATATTGCAAATGAAGGGAGATTAAAAAAAGTGGGAAAGGATATCCTCCCAATCTCTTTTCAGTAAATAAGCAAAAAAACTTCAGGCCACATGCCACTTTTCAAAAATGGAACTTTTCTTGAACATCATTTACTAGCACCTGATATTTGAAAAACATGGCAGAACAGATTTCTCTTGCCTGTCCTTGAGCAATATGTTAGTGTTGAGCTGAACACATGCCAGGTGTTTTGCTACAGAGCTCTAGCTGCAGCCTGCAAAAGCAGAAATATTTTCACTGAGCGGGAGGATAATGAAACCATTATATTAGGGTGAATTGGTTGCATTCTGCAGGTATAAACAGGAAGGTTTTCAACACAGGAGGGTCGTCTTTGTTTGTTTGTTTAGGCCCTATTATTTAGCTGAAGAAGGTGGAATGTGAAATATATGAACTTTTATTTTCTTTTGCTGTATTTTTACTACCAGTTCTCATGCTGCTGAGTGTCTTCCTCATGCTACATCACCGTTGGACACTCTTGTGCAGCCTTGGTGCCACGTTCTGCAACTTCTGGTAGCCATCCTAGCATTCTGAGGGGGCTTCGGTCAGCACTGTTGTTTTGGGAGAGAAAGCTCTATGTTACACTGTTGCAGTGCACTAAAGAAATCTGGAATTGCAAATGAGGGCTACAGGGATACGATGACCTGGCTGGAAGGGATTGAGTGTGGTCCCTTGTGATTCTTGGCAATAAATGTGTTGATCCTTAGACCATCAGCTACCAGGTGCCATGGCTGCAGTTAGCTTCCTAAGGCCTTCCAACAGATGTACACCCTGTGTACAGGAATATGATTTCTGTTTACTAGATAGTTGAGATATTACTGGAGAATATTTCAGAATTCATCATTGTATTCCAAACACAAATTTTGAAATGTCTGTACTCAAGTACATGATCAGTCTTGAATAGCATGTTTTGGTGAGGTTATATTCTTCTGTTTTAAAAAAAAAACATTTCTTACCACTTTTTTCGTAGATTCTAAAGGAAAGGAATCTGCTGCAATGAAGGCTGACCTACTGAGGGCTCGCAATGTGAAGAGATATATTAACCAACTGACGGTGGCAAAGAAGCAATGTGAGAAGCGAATAAGGCTTCTGGGAGGGCCTGCCTATGATCAGCAGGAAGATGGCACTTCTGATGAGGGTGATGGTCCCCAAAGTCAGAAGGTATGAACCGAATAACACCCACCTTGCCTGAGGGGCTTTCTAAATGCATTAGTACTGGATCACATTAACCTCACTGTCATTAATCCCTTGCTTCCTCCCCAGATCACGTATACACTAATAGCTGCATAGTCTATTTGGCTTATTATTGGGGAAATGATTTCTGTAGTACCTGGAAAAACATACGGGTCATTCTCACTGGTAATTTGCTGACAAGCTACATAGAGAACTTCAAAAAGAATTGGGTGTTTCATTGTGAGTGATTGTCAGGCTTACTTAATGCAGGGAGTTGTTAAAGACATGGCCCTTTAAGAAGGAGCAACGTTCTTTCAGAAAAGATTACCGACCTATATGCAATGTTTCTTTGGCCCATATTGTATTTACTGTAGGAGATACCTTCGAGTTTTGCAAATACCAAGTTATTTAAAAACCAACACTTACTTGTGGAAGGCAATTGGCATTTTTTTTGAAGGGCAGTCCTTGCAGGAGAACCCTGGTAAAGCTGATTTTCAACCTCCTTGTACCTTGGGATTGAAAAAGAAAAAAATGCTGTTTCATTAGCCAGCAGCTACAAAATTAAAAAAAAAATCATACCTAGTTATCTTTAGTAAACTTTAATAAGTTTAATAACTTCCTTGTGTAATCAACTCTCTATCCCCTTTGGGCAAAGCACACTAATTGATGTTTTCCAATTAGAAAGGTGGTATTATCTTTTTCATGCAGGTAGAAGAAAAAGAAATTATCCCTTCATGCAGAGATCTTTACATTTTATTATGTTATTATAATAATTGTAGCTTAATGGCACATGAGAAAAAAAAATCACAACAGAGAAATAGTTCTCACTATTTACTTTTTTTTCTCTAAGTATGCAAGAGAGTTAATTCCCCATACTCCCCCTGTCCTTACAGCATGACGCCAGAAACGGTGCAGCCCGGGTTGCACGGAAGCATTCCTAATCTGTTTCCAGAGGCCAAATGTAGCAACCAGTGTTGAGGGGAAAGGGGCTGGGAAGGATAAAGAGAAACATGTGGCAGAACTGCATGGGCCACTGATGCCACCAAACAGAGACTTTTTGGTGCCTACTGAGACATTATGTGAGACATTTACAGGATAGATTTACAGAGGCATAAGGTTGTTCAGGAGCAGGGTCAGGTAGTGAAGTTGTACCAGTTGGGGCAGGGAGATGGGATTAATAAGAAATTCAGTACAATTTTACATAAAATCAAAGAAATTCATGTTGTTAGTGTAACATGCTGTACATTCCTCCAGATTTCTGGTGGAAGCTGCTAACTATGGATTATATACTACAAATATACCCTTGAGAATCTCCATACTAAATAAATGGGACTACTGGTAGGAATCAAGACACCTCCTTGCACAGGCGTTTGTGGTAATGGTGCTAAAAACAGTAGGGTCCTGAGCAGCTCTGCTGCTGAGCTTTTGGTGGACTGCTATGAAGAAACCCTAGAATTTACCCCAGTGCCCATGTTGGAGTCAAAAATAGGGAAATTACTTCTCTGTTTTGTTGTTCCCAACTCTCTGTGGCCAATACTAGTTTGTATATAAGAAACTGGAAGTTTAATTTCACTAAAATGCTCAAAATATGTAAGGAACAGACACTTACTGGTGGTGTTCTGAATGATTATATAATTGAAGCATAGTACAAAGCCTTGAATACATTGACGTGGCTTTTTTTTTTTTTTTTTTTTTTTTTTTTTTTTTTTTTTTTTTTTTTTTGTACTAATCAAATGGATAACAAATTGTGCTTTTGTTTCACTTCTACATCCTACGAAAAGCTTTCTCTTTCCTGCGGTAGTGGGGGCATAACAGCATTATCATTAAATGTCCTTACTTTGCAAGTTCTGATTATAGTTTTAAATGTGTAGATGAATTATTGAGAGTTGTCCACATTGTCCTATTACAGATTTAAGGAAATAAGGATGTTATTCAAAATAATTGTTATTTCTTTCCCAGCAGAAGCTAATAATAAAACAGTAACTGTTTATTCTCTATTCAATACATAAAAGTCACAAGGTTGCATAGGTTTTGCACATGTTTCATTTACTTCACTATCCTAAATCTGATTGCTCCAGGGAAATCTTGAACATAAGATGTGTGAATTATAATCCAATATCTAAAAACAGACGCAAAAAACGTACCTACTCTCTGAAACTGAATTTTTTTATTAGCTTTGATACTGATTGATACTCTTTTCTGGGTGTTAGAGTTGCTTCCAGAGAAAATGCAATTTGAATTAGTATAATATATAAAACATGTCTTCTAATCTATTTATGGCCAATGCATTTTTAATGCTTTCCCCTAGAAATTGTACTAGCACGGCACTGCAGTAACTTAATTGAGTTCTTGTTGTCTGTGTTTATCAAGGAAGTAATTTGTTTGATCTGTTGTGCACTGTCCAACAGCCACGTCACCACATCTGTGAGATTCAATGTGCAGCATCACAGCATCTCTGTGGTGGAGATATTCAAAGAATTGCCGGTGTTAAATGGAGTTCTGGAGATCTAATGCCTAACTGTAAAATAGCAAGGAAAATTCCACCCAGAAACTCCCTCAATTTGTTTTGAGGCGGAGACAGTCTGTGTTCATGATCCTACTGATGAGGATCGAGCTGAAACTATTGCAGAAGACCTGGCTTTCACCACAGCCCTCAGATGCTGGTTTAACTGCTAGCTGATTAGGTTTTCAACCTGGTTTCTGGGCTTCAGATTGTCATGCCAGTTTATATCAGGATAATTCATGATAGAGAATTTGGGGATATAAAGAGAGAGAACTTAAGTCTGTGTTCCCCTCTTGCCTGAAAATGGGGCATCTTATGACAAAAGTATATTCATGAACACGTGTGTCTGGAAGCAGGAATTTTCCCATTACGGAGGTGGAGAAAACAGCAGAGTGCCTCACATAATAAGTACTTGGTATGGTTTAATGGTTAAAAAAAATCATTGCATTTTGTTCAGCTGCTGCTGTACATGACCAAGTTACCCTTCTGATGACTGACCTTCCTTTTTTTAATAATACTTTACACTTTAGTTTTAATGAGCATATAGGCAGAAAGTCTTCATTAGTGATTTTAACATGTAGCTGAAAAAGAGAAATATTTTCCCAGTATTATCTTCCACATTTTCCAGGCTCTGTGCCATCTTCCAAGCAGAAAATTTCCCTTCCTGACCCAAATTCAGCTCACCCTGCCCATGGTCTGCAGTGCAGACCATGCGGAGTTATCAGCTCTGTTTTGGGTATTCTTCATAGGCCAAATGTAGTTGTGAGAAGTGGGACCCTGGCCTGTTGCAAGGGGTGGGAGTCCACTGCGTTTGCCCTGTATACAGCCCCTGTAAGTGCCTTTCACATGAGGTATCTCTGCTTCGCAGGGCTAGGAGCACACCTGTGCCGTTTGCCTGCTACGGCACCCTGCTGAAAACGAGTTCAGTGCCTTCCTCGGTTTTTGCAGAGCCTTTGAGTCACTGGGGAGTAATCCGTTACTGTTGGACTAGGGGGTGGTGGGTGTAGCAACAGTAGAGCTGCTCTTTAACCCAGCCCTGAAGCAATTCTCAAGTTAAAAGGACTTGAAGAGTTGCTGTTGAGGCCGATAGCTCCAAGGCTGTAATTGCTTGCTGGTTATTAGATTTGAGGAGGCCCCAGTGCATGCATATGTGCCAGCGCCGCTCCACGCCATGCGCTCTCACCAGCCATGATACCGAGTCATAAAATGAACCTGTCTGTGGGGTACAGAGTGCTACAGGTGTCAGTTCTTCACCTCAGGAAAAGAAGGACCCTCCATAGCACCCAATCCCCTTGCCGTAACTGATCCCCTCAGACCTGGAGAACTCTCTTGCCCTTCACTGTTAACATGAAAGTATAAAATAATGCGTATTCTCCCACGCAAAACTGCTTTCCAGCTCTTGCAACCAGGATGAATATTTGCTCTTTCTCTTCTTAATTCTTTCACTTCTTGTAATGTAATGAGCAGTAACTGCAGAGCATTCTGTTTCCTTGCCTTCTGTTTTATTCTTCATGAGAGAGTGTGCTTGCTTGCAGAGAGCCCATTTCTTAAAATATCTTAACATTTCAGGTATCATTGGCTGTATTTTTCACGAATTTTCCATGATCATAGAAATTATTATGCCAGCAATGGAATAGAATCTGAGAGAACACCCTGCCCATGGGTAGGGCCTGCTCCTCTGCACTGCCATCTCAGGCGCTGCCCTGACCACCTTCATGGCTTGAGACAGGTGCCATCACTGTCTTTATCTTGGGTTCCTACCTG
>VZSV01000017.1:1147970-1186814 GCA_013398735.1 Nothocercus julius
TTTTTTTTTTTTTTTTTTTGACATGTTTCATCTATAAAACAGAATTAAAAGGAAAAAAAATGCAGAATAGCTTTGTATATAATATTGTAATGCACTGTGAGGCTTCAGTGGATCTGAATGGGCTCCCTGGACTTTTCTTAGAGTCTTGCATTTGAGTTTTAATCAGCACATGTCTTTCCACACTTAAGTTCCTTTAAAGGAATATTTGTCAGTAACAGAATGAGGGTACTCGTGAGTCCTGGTCAGCATGTATTCTTCTCCCTGATATTTTGAGTGCAATGCTAGTAATGAAATTCTGGAGTAACAGGTTGCTTTGTCTTAGTGCTAGCTCCTTTGTGATGATCAGGAGTGAAATGCTGAGGCTGTGCATCTGAATGGTTTCCTGGGACCTTCTATCATGCCTCATATTTGGAGAGTATTATTGAGTGAGATTATATGTGAGCACACCTGATAAGACATAGGTTTAAACACCGTTAATTAATTTTGTTAAAATCATTATTTTGCAAGGTAACAATCCTGTTGCACAAAGGTCTGTGGAATTAGGTGACTTTAATACTGTAGGGTACCCGTGTCGTGGGCTCTTTGCTAGGGAGGAGGGATTATTGCCTTGTGTTCCTCGTGGCAGCAACACCCATGGGTACTTTGGAGGGTGGGTGTTTGGGAATTGGCCTTGCTGGCAGCCTGGGCAGAGAGGCCTCGGGTAGTGCAGGCAGGGGGACAGAAAGCTCACGGGAAGGGGGGAGCTCTTGCAGGGAGTGATGCCGTGGGATTGGCTCTGCGAGCGAAGCCTGCGGTGATTCATGAGCTGTGCCATCGCTCGCAGAGCTGGCAGTCCTCAGGAGGGTGAGGGTCTCTGTCTGAGAGGCAGGAAGACCCTCTCCCCTTGTAGTTTAAATCATTGTCATTCTTGATAAACTGATTGATTAGACAGTATGACAGTGCTCTGTAGCTAACCCAGGGACTGACCTTTGATTTGGCATCTCTCTGTGCTCCTCTTTGACAGTCTGATGACCGTTTCTGTAATAAGCCTAGTTCCAGCAAGCCCCTCTCAGTGTAATTGCTTTGTTTGGTGAGGTTTTATAGGGTAAACTTCAAAAGATGGAAGATGAAAATGGCCAGCTAAGACAAACAGAATTTCCTTAAAACCTGCCCAAAATCTGAGGGAGCTGGTTGAGACAAAATGTAGTCACTGCATTCTTAAAGAATCTTTTTTATCTTGGTTTATTAAGGAAATGAAGCTTGTCTCAGTGGCTGTGTACAAGCATGTGCATGCTGTTTCCCCTTGTATAGCTTGTGTCAAACCACCATGTTTTTCCAGATGTGACTTGGTGGTAGGGTCTTACAGATATTATATTTATGAAAATTGGTGGAGTGGCTGATACCTGACTTGAATTGTATTATTATTATTATTGAGTATTGCCAAGCTCTTTATTAGAAAGCTTATTAATGCCTCAGACATAGTTGGAATTCTTGTCACGGTCAGTACCGAAATACCTGGCTATAAAACACAGAGCCATAGGAAACTAAGATTCCTTAGCCTCCTGCTCAAGGACCTGCTTTCCTCTTCAAAGGAAGAGATGTGGGTTGGCAAGTTGCAGCTCAGGAGACTGTGGCCACTCTGGATCATTAGGATTCTTGATGATGTAAGTGGTGGAACCAAATGAAATATGAAAACTCGTTCAGCTGACAGTTGGAGTGCAAGGGGGTGTTTGGTTTTGGCAGGGTGTTTGAAATTTGGTCCTACTTTTCTTCCTTAAAATGAAAGCCAAGATTCTTCATTTTATTCAACATCTACATCTGTACATCTGTTCATTTTTTCAGGTGCTTGTAGCTGAGGCTTGGATTCACAAAAATACTAGTGGAGGAGGAAGTGAAAATGGGTTTTTAATGCAAGAGCTTAATGTCTACAGCATCTGCTTGGGTGTGGGAAGTCTGGCTTTCATTTCCTTTTCTGCTTGATTTAAAGCTTCATCTCCCTCATCTCAGGAAGAGCCCCCAAGCACTAGATCATAGCCCGTAGTCTTTCCTGGCTGTGTTTCTGATGGATGTTTTGCAATTTCCGTAAGCAGACGCTCGTTTGAATGGGAGCTTGCAGCCAAGTGCCCTAGCTGCCAGAGTGTAGACCACACTCTGTTTTTCCTCTGTGCCCTTGGTAATAGCTAGGATTTATCTCTGAAAGCTTTGTAGCCCATGGTGTCGAAAACGCTGGTGCTACTGCCGGTTTGGATAAGCAGAGAATAGATCAGTCAGCGTGGAACTAGGCTCCTCTGCCTCGTGCGGACATTGAAAGTTGAATTTTTGGCAACTGCTTTTCATAAAGGCTTTGAAATGCCATCTTAGTGTTCTGTAATGTGGTCGTACTTTCTGGAGGGAAAGCACACGGAAACTTGGGAAGTCTGGTAGGGGCATAGGTACGTCTAACTTGCAAATTCTCGCAACTCATATTGTAGGGGAAAGGAAATTTTTTTGAGGCAGAATTTATGTAACTTGAAAAAGTGCGTGCGGCCGGATGTGCTGTGCGTGTCTGTGGGATGCATGGCGCTCTGTGGGTGAGTCAGGAGACGACGTGTTCTGTGTAAAACTTCTCCCTCTACCCTTGATCAGGTGCTGAGTCTCAGTACAGCTGGATGCTGTGCTGAAATCGTAAGTAAACTTTCAAGCTGGCATATTTTATTTTTTATTCTGGAAGCAAAATATTTTTAATCTACATTCTGTTTGATATATGATATTGTTTTATTCAGTGTGGCCAATTGACTAGATTAAAACTGGAATCCTGACAAAGTAGTAAAATTAATTGCGTGTGGGAGGTTGTCATTGAGTGGGGAATTCCTGGGGTGATTTAAAAAAAAAAAAAAAAATTCCTGGTAGCAGCATGTATAGATAGCATGTAAATGGAGAACCGTAGGTTATGGTGGAAATAATTTGGAGTAATTACACAAGTCATTTGAATCTGGTAGTAATATAAGCTTATTTGAGTTGCATGAATTTTTAATGCAACCGTAAACAGACCCTGCGCATCTTGGAACAAAGAATATGGTTGAATCTGAAAGAGATTCCTGTCATGGGGGACCTGTGGCAGAAGCTGAGTGGTCTAGCGTGGTGCTTAGCCAAGAAATCAGATGAGTTATTTGGGTTGGACTCTGTCTGTTGCATATTTTAATGTGACTTCTCAGAGTACTGCTGATGAAAACAAATGTTTTACAGGTAATGTGAGAAATTGGAGTCTGTGATCAGTGCATCAGCCCATTTAAGAGTTGCAAAACTTACAAGAAAAAAAATTCTGATGCTTCCGACGTGTCTAGAAAGGTTTCTGCCCTGAATAGCAATTTTAGAAAAGCCAAATAAACTTAAAATGAACCACCAAGTATCCAAACTAATTTGAGAGGTGATATTTGTTAATAATAGAACTATTCTTTATAGAAGAGAAATTAGCATTTTGGAGTTGCTCTGGGCGTTGTGAGGAGGAAAGGCCATCTGAGGAGTGTCGTGTTGACTTCAGGGAAGACAAATTTTCACATCCTCAGGCCTCCCATGGATTCAGAGTTGGATGTTGCTTTTGGATAGGAAAATGGGGATTTTTTCCAAATATGTAAGATTGACCTTGTGAATTCCAAGCAGTAAAGAAAAAGTGCAGCTTTTTGTGAGCTTGAGATAAGCAAAGTATGCATTGACTGCCTTTTTCTGTGCATGTGTTTCCTTTCTCTCCATTTCTTTCTCTCTCTCCATTTCTTTCTCTGTGTCTCTCTCTCTCCATTTCTTTCTCTGTGTCTCTCTCTCTCCATTTCTTTCTCTGTCTCTCTCTCTCCATTTCTCTCTCTCCACTTCCTTGAGCATAGAGTACCTTCTTTGGAAAAACAGAAGAGGACATAAGCAAAATATTTTCCGCTGCAGCACCAAATTTTGGCCACAAACGTGTGGGTAGCTAGAGGGGAGAGTGGAAGTTCTTGGTAAGATCACTTGAGAAATTTAATTTGGTTGCTGTGGGTGACCTCAATCTGCACCAGCAACGAATAGCTGCTCTTCAGTCCCATATGGATATTTTCTCAGATTTTACTCTTGTTTTTTCTTTCTCTAGATTCTTCAGTTTGAGGAAATTCTGGCCAACCCTTCATACCGAGAGCACTTCCGAATCTACATGGATAGGATGGACAAGAGAGCTTTGATCAGTCTTTGGGAATCTGTGGAGTATCTGAAGAATGCTAACAAGGTGGAATAAATTGCACGTCCATGTGGCTTGTTCATTAAATGGACTCTCTACTTGCTCTCATTTTGGTGTTAGGAAATGCGTTTGTATTAAAGTGGACTTTTTAACAGCATAACAGAGTGATGATAGATTACTGGTTTATAGCAACATAACTGGTAAAAAGAATGCTTAATAGGCAAAATTAGTGAAACTGTTTTTCCCCTCTGCTAAAGAAAAAAAAAAAACTCAGCAATATGTTGGCCTTGTTTGGATGAGCTTATGTGAAACTTCCAAGTACGTTACCATTTGGTAGTCCATTCATAAACTTCTCATCTTGCTAATCACAGATAACCCATTCAATCCAAAACCATGAAAATTAGAAATGCTTGCTTGTGTATGTTTTTAAAGTCCCCTCAAAAGGCAGATTTTGCTTTAAAAGGTCCCTTCCCCTCCCACTCCGTTGCAATATAAGCCACTGAATGTTACCGGTTGTGCTGCCCTCCTGCTAGCGGGCAAGGAACAGCATGTTGTAATGTGTGCTGAATGGGAATGACAGCCCTGAAAAGACAGGAAATATTTAGAATTGCAGCAAACATCCTGCAGCAATAGTCAGAGCTAGTCTGGTGAGGGCATGTTTGCTACTTGTGAGTACTGGGATGACTTTTTCTGCAAAACTATTTTAAAATCACAGGATTCACATCAGCGTGAAACTTGAGTCACTACCAGTTATATTTTTAAAAAATCACTGTCATTTTATTACTCTTCTATTTAAAAAAATCCTTTTCCAATTGGGAAACACAAATAACATCCTGTAACCTGAGTGGCAAATAATGAGTGGCGAATCGTTGATGTGATCCATAAGAATGACTAAAAAGCAACTCAGGCTAAAAAAAAATGTTCATAAAAGGCTTTTGACAGGCACCATGAAGAGAGTTGTATAAATCAGATTTGATTTGCAAACTGCATGCTTGGATAAAGGTGCTATAAGGCATTTTGTGGCCTCTCAGCCATAAAATGATTTCTCGCCTCGTTTTTAATGCAGTATATATGGTGCACTTGTGCAGGGCTTGGAGTCCATCATACTGTGCTTAGATTCTCTGGGGAACTTAACAGTTGTGGGTCACTACAGGGACAATGTTCATTCAAATAAGTAGTATCACGCGCCCACGTGGCTGTGATTTTGTCACATAAGACAGGCAAACATGTGCCCGACTAAGAGAGTGGCTGAAACTGCTTTAATTTTGGTCAGGAAGTTAGCACGTAGTTTAGAAAGATCATGGGCTGTGCCATGTTACTTCCTCTTTATTTTCTGTTTATTAATGCAACATTCAGCCCTGGGCACTCTTCTGTGCTCAGTGGGAATATGGGACCTCATGTGCTGGTAGATGTCTCCTCTTGTAGTGTTTTTGGCCTCAGAAATTAATTAGAGTCTCAACACAAAGTCAGAGTTAGTCCCATCCAGGTCCCCAGCAGAAGACAGGGATGCTGACACTGCTGAACTCTGAAATATGAACTTAAACAGTGACCAGAGTGCTGCCCTAGCACTCTTTGGTTATCTGTGGCATTTGGAGACTATTTTTATAAGCAGGGTGCTGGGAGCTGTGATGACTTTAGAGCACAGATGTGCCACCACTTAGCAAACGTCAAGGTTTGCCTTGTGAAATCAGCAGCTTTGTGTAGATGCACAGGCAGGATGCTTGATCCAGGGCGTTCACACGTGTGTCCTTTCGTGTCTGGTCATTAAGTTAGCTTGATCAGCCTTCTTTATACACCTGCATTCCAACTCATCCCCATGGTTTTTAAAGCATCTTTATTCTTTTTTTCCCCACACTCTCCCTCCTTGCTTCCTAGGCTGAAATACCTCAACTTGTGAGTGAAATTTATCAGAATTTTTTTGTGGAAAGCAGAGAAATACCTGTGGAAAAATCCCTTTATAAAGAAATACAGCAAAGTCTTGTGGGCAATAAAGGCATTGAAGTGTTCTACAGAATTCAGGCAGATGTTTATGAAACTCTGAAGGACAGATACTACCCCTCATTCATTGTCAGTGATTTGTATGAGAGATTGATCAAGCAGGAGGAAGAAAGAAGTTCTGCTCGACTAACACCTGAGGACAAAGATGAAGTGGTGAGTCACATGTGTAATTTCTTTCACTGTTCTTTAAAGTGATTTGAAAATACTGAAATAAAGTTCATAGAAGCATCTTTTGCAGTTGAGCTTCTCTTTTTCTTTTCCTTTTCCTCTTCCTCTTCCTTTTCTTTTCCCCTATATATGTTCATTGATATATCATCACTTCTGCAATTTCACCAAATACAGTTCCTCAATAAGGAGCTTTCTCAGTTTGCGTGTGGAGCTGTGGTAGTGTGTCTTTCCATAGACTGGAAGTGCTTGCAGATGTGGAGAGGTGTTTTCCAGTCCTGCTAAACACAAAGCCACTGATAAGAGACTACCCAGTCTCATCTGGTAATAGCTGTCCCCGTGTCCTGTGCATTTTCCAGGTTCTGAAGAGGTTTAAAATTTGTACAAAAGAGGAGGAAAAAGTAACCGTCCAGAGCTTTTAATAGCTTGTGTCTGAAAGGGGGGGGAAAAAAAAAAAAAAAAAAAAGTCTTAGTGTAAATCCTTGTGTAAAGCTTTGCTGTCCTCATGTTTGTAGTCACCAGAACTTTCAGAAAACACTGGTTCTTTTTGCCCAGAACTACTTACTTAAACCTTGTGCTTTTGAATCTCCTCATATATTCTGTACAGAGGCTGACAGAGACAGCCGTGTCTCTAAGAAAACTGACACAACGCTTTAGGATTAGCTATTTTTGTCAAATCACATCTATTTGAGTATTTCCTATAGGTGCTGAAAAAAAAAAAAAAAACAGATTTTTTACAGCAGCATCGTCATTCCTGCTTTTAAATCCTTGGGTGAATATGTACCAGATTTGAAAGCTGCTTCTGCTGTGAATACTGTAAAACTGATATGTTGCCAAACATGCCTATATGAGGATGGTTCTTTACACTTTTTTTTTTTTTAAACCCACAAATTAATCACGAAGTTATATATACCATTGGAGCATCATCTCCCTAGTGGCGTAATCCATATGGCTCTGTGGCAAGCTTGAAGGGCTCTGAGCTGAAAACTCCTTTGAGAAGTCATCTCTAAACGGGCTCGAGCAAAAGTGAAAATATAGAAGAAAGTAGTGTCTGCTGTCAGCTCTTTGAAGGAAATGAGCCTGGTGTTTGCTTTGGTGCTACATGTATCAGGTCACTGAAATAAGTCCAAAGTCTGTGTTTCAGAGCACTAATAGAAATGGACATTATTATTAGGATTGTGCTCTTTTTACCTGACCACAGTGCATTTCACTCCCAATTTGAGTGTTCTGGTAGCTTATTTGCTAATTTAAATATATGATAATTTATTATGTCAGGATTTTACCCTTTGAGGATATAGCCAGTGGTTCAGCAGCGTTTTCTGCTCTAGGTGTCTGAAATGTCAGACGCTGTGCAGGGATTGTCGCCCGGCCCTGGGCGCGGAGGGCCCCTGCGTTGTGGCTACTCGGGCTCCTTCAGCTGCTGTGGCCAAAGGGGGCAGACAGATCCCCTCGCTCGTCAGTGCCCAAAGGAGCATTCGGCACTGGTGTTCCTGCTTCCCAGCAAGTCTACGCATTCTTGTTTTGTGGTTGTGTTCAGTGGGGATCTGAACAGCAGCCGGAGCTGCTGATATTTCGAATTTGAATTGCTCTACTGTCAAGAGAGCCAGTGTCTGTGAGCTCAGCCCCGTGCACGTGCTTGGAGGAGATCCCTCACGTAAAGGGTTTGCAGTCCACGCAGCTTAGACAGGAAAAGGGCAGCACGTAGAGCTCATGTTACTTCCTCAGCCATGTAGCAGGCAAACGCAGAGCTGGGAAAGGGCATTTCTTACCCCAGATCCTGCTTTTTACATGACATTCACCTCCCTTGGGAGGATCAGACTGAAGAGGTTATTATTGGTGCTGCGTCCCTTCTCAGACTTTTCTCCTAAAATGTAAAATATTGCAGCATGTACCACAGAGTTGCCTAGAATCTCCTTTAAAACTCACAGAATTTGAGAGAGAGATTTCCTTCTGCTGGCATCTTGATCATTCTACAGAGATGCATGTTGTTTGGCAGAAATGTTATTAAATAACATATAACGCTGTCCATGGTTCATGAGTTTAGCCTCATAGAGCTTGCCATGGATAAATTAAGATATACTCAACTGCGAGCAAACCTCAGAGATCTCTTTGAACTTGGTACCCCTGGAGACTGTAACATCGTGACGCTGCATCTGCTGGGTCTCCGGTTCTTTGCTCCCATTGCGGGGGGTACAGTAAGAAAGGGGAGGTTAAGGCAAATGCCCAAAGTTAGGTCACTAACTTAAGGTCACTTAAGAAAAGGTCACTTAAAAATGTGAAGCTCTGTATTTCTTCTGATGCCTGTAGTACGCAAGGTGCCATTTGTTTGAATGGGGAGCAGAAAGTGATTGATGAATTCAGGGTAACACATATGTGCTTTTAACACATTTTTTTTTTATTAACACTTCTAAAAAGAGCAGTAAAATCTGTTTATGAAGAGGAAGGGTTTGGTTTAGATTGATCCAAAGGCTGATGCATCTGTTTTGTGAGGGCTTGTGGCAGGCGGGACTGTTTGTTAAAACTGCGGTTTTGTTTTTTTTCTCTTCTCTTCTCTTGTAATCTCCCAGCTCAGAGCCGCAGCATTTGCTTTTTATCTGGTTCTGAATATCGATCATGATTGCTTAGCTGTAGTGCACTTCAAAAATAAACTTTGTTACTCTCATTTTAACCAAAGTCTTAACTTGAAGGTCATTTTGCAGAATTGGCAATGCTGTAACTGAGAGGGGGGTTATCTGCTTTTTAAAGTCTGTGTTGGACCTGATGGTTGGGAGCTCCATTAGAACCTGTTACAATAATGAGCCTTTATGCTCTTGCACATAAGATACATATAGAACAAACAAAATATGTCTCTATATATTTTTGCATTAATGATACAGCTGTGATAGAATCGTGATGCAGTGATACTCCCATGCTCTCGCCCTAGAGCCAGGGTTGTGAAGAAGCTCCTGAGGAGTGCAGCACCAGAATTAATGAGCAGGCCAGTTACGCTGTAAATAAACTTCGCCAGCTAAATGACAAGCTTGAGTATAAGAAGCAGGCACTGAACTCCATATGTAATTCACCAAAACCCGACAAAAAGGTAGGACCTTTGTCTTTGGTCTGCACTTACTGTTTTTGTGTTTGTGCCGTACCCAGCCGTTTCAGGCCCTTTGTAGACAGGTCAAACTATGTATCAATCAGGCATCAATCATGCATCAATCATCAATCGCTCCCTCCAGGCCTGGGAGGCTGGTGGCTTCCTTCCTTGAGAGCCAGGAGAAACCTGCAGCGCTGCCTTTAAT
Source organism: Nothocercus julius (assembly GCA_013398735.1). Lineage (NCBI taxonomy): Eukaryota > Metazoa > Chordata > Aves > Tinamiformes > Tinamidae > Nothocercus > Nothocercus julius. The sequence continues at coordinate 1,157,574 of VZSV01000017.1, forward strand.
CAGACTGGAAAAATTCTGAGGGAGGGCTCGGGAGCTTTGCTTTTCCGCACCACCGTTTTGTTTTCTGGACCAGAAGTGCATCCTTTTTTTTCCTTGCAGGATGCAGCACTTTGGCAGCCTAAGGACAAGGGCAGGCAGGAGGGATTTGCATTTGGCCCAGGCCAGCTCGCTGGCCGGGCTCCCGAGGATGTTAACGTGGGGCCGGCGCTCGGATACGGCCGGGTCGAGCTTTTTGGGTGCCGTGAACGTTCACGGGAACGTCACGCACCTTTTGCATTAACTGCTTTAGTCTCGGCCCATTCCTGGGCTGTTTGTTTCCTTTCTGAAATGGCTTTTCTGCAAGACTCGTACAAAAGACGTATGTGAATCCTTAACTTGTTCCTAGCACTGTATAAGCCCTGCCAGTCACATGAGGGAACCTTGTTTCCAAACCACGTTGTGCAGTGTGTGATTATTGAAATTAAAAGTGACTGGGTTGAATTAAAATGTTTCCATCTCTCCTAGAGATTATGCAGAAGATGGAGGGATTTTATATTAACTTGTTGAGATATTTGTTATTTCCAGTGTATCTGTGGCAGTAGTGAATATAAAACTTAATTAAAAAAAATAGAGCTAGGCTTTAACTTAAAAATTGGCACTATAGACAAAACGAATTACAAGTACTGAGCAAAAGTGTGCCTGCCTGTGTACCTGAGAGTTTGTCTATACTGTTTGTTTCTGTAGCTTTGCAGCTTTATTTTTTTTCCTCTGGTGGTAGTGTTGTTGATACTTACTAAACACTTATTCATGCTTATATTACCACTTACATTCATGTGGATGTAGCACTTCCACATTCCCTTGTGTTCTGGAGAAACAGCAAGTTTTTATAGCGTGTTTATACCCTGTATGTCTATATTCCCTACCCAATTTTTTGCGAGAAAAAGTCATGCCTCTTCTAGAGTCATGTCATGCCCAACGTACTTTTGCTTCTATTTTTTTTTCCTTAAAAATGCCTACATCTTTGAAGCAGACCAGTATAATGCAGCCACCATAAAGTTTTGGTATTTGTTTTATAAGCATAACAGCTATTTACTTTTGATGAAACCTTGGGAGTTATTTTATATTTATTCATCGCACGCTGTTCCTGTAGGACAATTACAGCAATTAGAGCAAGCTGACTGCAAAGCAATCCATATGTTAAAGTAATTAAAAAAAAAAAAAAAATCTATTCTGAGGTTAGATATGTGCTAGAGAAAGGTCAAGTGTGTGTGCCTAATCTTATCTGAAATAGCTTTTTCCCCTGAAGCATAATAGTAGTGCATCTTTCTAACTTGTTTTTTATTTTAGTATTGGAGGTTGTTATTTATTTTTTTATGCATTCCAGAAGCCTATAAAAGACAGTGTAAATTCTCATACTAGTAGTATTTTTTTTTCCCATTCTCTTTTCTCACTCTTCTTTTATACCTTTTCCACTTTCTGCATGTTGTCCCCAAAGACACCAGTAAACACGTTGCAGGATTTTTCTAACCAATTGCAACTGACAAATTTTCCTCTGCAGATTGTTTCCAAGTTGAAGGACGAAATCACTTTGATGGAGAGAGAGCACAGTGACCTCCAGCTGCACATTGCCAGAACGGACTGGTGGTGCGAGAACCTGGGCCTGTGGAAAGCCTGCATAGTCTCGGGCGAGGTAGGGTTTTTCCCAGGGTTTTTGTTGTTTACTTAAGCTCAGATTTGCAGTATGAAAAGAAAACTAAAAATCCGTATACCTCTGCGGAAGCTCTGCCTATTTCTGTGTTTACCTGAAGAAAAAAAAATGCAAATCCTTCTGCTTACACCAGTTTCTGCTGTAGCACATAGACAGAAGTTCTAGTTCTCAGACTCTGTAGTTACAGAGTTGCAAAAAATGCAGATATATGCCTGAACAAATTTTGGCGTTAGACATAATAATGTGCTCTCTGAGCGACATGTTTTTTTCCTCAGTGATCACAGTCAGCAGTGCACAGTTGTCTGTCTGCTCTGCCTGGAAGGAGCTGTATTTATGCCTGCCTGCTGCATTTTTTATTATGGCATTCAGTGTCAGTACAGTTTCAAGGGATTGGAATATCCAGACCTTGAAGAAAGTGATTTAAATTTGTGTCTAAGTCTCCAGATAAGTTGAATTAGTTTTGTGGGTTTTTTTGTTTGTTTATTTTGATTTTATTTGTTTGGTTGGTTTTGGTTTTGCTTTGTTCTTTGGTTTTGGCACAGGCAGACAGTTGTAGAATGAGCTTGTTGTGGAAATTCAACCTGTGCATTTGTTCGTTAACCAAAAAATAAAGTCTTGGTATTTGTTGATAGGATGATTAGAATTCCTCAGAAAGGCAACATAGTATAGTACCCGTAAAAACTGGTAATTGAGAGGTTTATATGTAGAGATTGAAGTCTTCCATGCCAGACTTCAATGCCTGAATTTGAAAAGGGTTCATATAAATCCTCATGTTTGTATTATTCTTTATAGGTAGCTTCATTTCATATTGAATGGAGACATTGAGTACTCTAAACATTATGAATGTTCATCTGTACATTAAAGGGGTACATGTCAGTGAGAATATAATATCCATCCCAAGCTGTAATGATGTTGCCTAGCTGGAAAAAGAGAAAAAAATATAAAAATAAAAGTTAAGCCTAGTGGAGACAACTACCGAAAGCAGCAGCAGTGTCTCGCTGCCTCTCAGAGCCTCCTGTTAGCAGCTGTTGGGCTGCTCGTGCTGTGTAGCCACTGCGGGTTGGCGCTGGGCCTACGGAGTCTTGGTGACTGCATCACTTCAAAGAATTAAAGGCTAACTGCATCTCTAATGGGGTGTCTTCCTGTGCTACCGAGTTGTTGATAGGTGTCCAAACTCACTCGGGTTAGAGAGGGTAGTGGCTTTCCCAGAAATTCCCAGTCCTCTGTGCCAGGTCCCTGTGACCTGCATTTCGGAGGCTTCTCTTCAACACCTCCTTTGCAGCAGTCTGGGCAGCGAAGGGAGAAGGGCAGTTCCCCAAATAGCTGGCCTTGAAACTAGGCATGTTTTCAGAAGCTCAGGCTGGTGCTTTGTATTCCGGGGGCTGCCGCAGCTCTGGGGGGAAGTATTTCATGAGGAAGAGTCTCCTTGTGCAGCCGGGCAACTGCGAAATACGAAGACATTTTAATTGTGTGTCTTCCACAGTGATGCTGTAGCAGCTCTTCAAATTATCTGTCACTAGCTTGAAGTGCTATCAGACTTTTATAAACTTCTCATAAGACGTGTCATCATTACGAATTTTAAACTTTCTTCTTTCCCTAATTAAATGAGGCAAATCTGCTTTAAAGATTGTCTGAAAAGCTTAAAAATCACTTTCCTTAAAATGATAGACACACAGTGCAATTACCTTTCTGTTATTTGCATGTGTATTAAAACCAGCATCTGGATTCTGCTTTGGCTTTTGGTTTTGGTTCTCCAATGTCACCTCCACAGAAAGACTGGGAATGTGCCTTTTAAAATAATAACCTATCCTAACAAACAACTAATGTTTAATGTTTAAAATCTGGATCCTGTTCTGAAAGATTATTATTTTTAGGATGCTTCTGTGTGAGAGCTATATGAAAACAAAATTAATAAGAAAATAAAGCGAAGTATTTTATGTGTTTATCTACTCTTTCATAATCTTTTTTAGCAGTCTCCTTAAAAAAAAAAAAAACTGTTGTCATTAAGACATAAATATGAAATTGCTGGTACCTTTTGAAATTTAGAAATAAAGTGGTCTCACTGCTGTTTTCTGTTGTCCCAAGGAAATCATTTGATTTCCCCTTGCCATGGTTCTCCCTTTTTCAAAATGCAGTCAATCCCTCACGCTTCCCCTGGCTGTTGTGTCTTAACTCATTGGTATCTTCGAAGGTTGGGAGTTCCTTGGAAATAGCGGGGTGCTGGGATTTGCGCGTGTGCAGAATAGGCTCCAACGCCAAGGACAGCCCCAGGGAAAGCAGAGTAGGAGTAAAGGGAGAACAGGCAAGAAAATGCAGAAGAGAGGAGAGCTGAAATACTGACGAGCGATCGGAGAGGTTTGTGATACGCACCTTAAGACCCTTAAGGGTTTTGCTGAATGTGCAGCCATCAAACAGCAGCAAAACTCACGGGACAGTTGCAGAGGCGGATTCTGTGCATCAGTCTGCTGGCAGCCCAAACGTTCCGCGCTCTGCTGTCGAAGTAACGCACCTTCTCTGCTTATGTTATGTTATGGGCTTTTTTTAAGGTTTTGGAAGAGAACGGAGAACAAGTGCCCTGTTACTCCGTCATGGTGAGTTTACAAGAGGCTGGTGGAGCTGAGGCGAAGAGCTGGACGGTGCCCAGGAAGCTCGGCGAGTTCCAGAGCCTGCACCGGAAGCTCAGCGAGGTGCGCGCCGCCGCAGCGTGGCAACAGGGTGTTGGGAAGGGAAGGGAACACCTGAAGCACCGGTTGAAAGTTAATATTACCGGCTCTTAGAGCACCATTTTGGCTTGTAGCCTTTTAGAGTTGGCTTTCTGACCATGTATTTCTGGCCTCTGCCTAATGGTTATAAAGTCTTGTGAATAGCTTTTCTTTTTTTCTTTTTTCTCCCCCATTTACTAGTAGGTATTTTACTAAACTCACCCAGTGTCCAACTTGCGTACAGTCAGTACTGCTGCGTGTGCTTGTTTTACATACTAGATTTTGTCTCTGGCTTCAGAGGACGTGTCCAAAACGAGAGCTCCCTCAGGAGAAGAGGGTTTCCTTTCAGACTGCAGTCAACCTTTCTGTCTGGAAAAGGAGAGAACGATGGTATTCTGAAGGGAGAGCTTGTAGACATGTCAGCCCGTAGTGGGTAGGGCAGGGTGTTTGCCAAGGTGCTCAGGGGGGTGTGGGAAGGTGCAGGGAGTACAGAGCACTTCTTTCGTTTCCATTTTGGACTAGAACTGCTGCTGAGCAAGCTGTTTTTTTCTCCTACACAGTGTTTTCCATCATTGAAGAAGGTTCAGTTGCCTTCCCTCAGCAAGCTGCCCTTCAAATCTGTAGATCAGAAATTCATGGAGAAGTCCAAGAACCAGCTGAATAACTTTCTGCAGGTAAGAAAACAAAGACTGTGGAGTGAGTAATAACAAAAGTACTCAATTAAGAAATAAACTGTAGGTTCACCTCTTTTGTGCCAGAAAGATTTGACCCCCGCAGAGCAGGTTTGCTGCGGGATCAGGGGCTCTGCAGAGCGCTCAGTCTGCGCCCCCCGTGGGCTGAAGGGGAAGGGCCTTGTCTTCTGGGGGCTGCAAACTGGGCTAACAGTGCGGAGACTTGTGCCCCTGTAATGGAGTGAATAGTGCGATTACTGCTCCTAGGGCACACGGAGTCTCCGGGGACAGCTTCATTATTTGATTTGTTTAAAATAGAAGATACTCTTAGGAGCAAGTGTGGTTTTGCTTCTGGAGATGAGTTAGTCTTTGGTTAACACCAACAGTTTACAAATGCAGTATTTGCTTTTTTTATTGTAGGCAACCTATATTCAATATAGCTGCTTTTTAAAATGGATTACTTAAATTACGTGTGCATTGGTGGATTCAGGCATTTAGCGGATAGTAACCACTGGAGAGCAGAAAAGTTACAGTTAAGGGAACACATAGTTGAAGCTGCTCATCAGTATGAAAAGCGTCGTGTTAGACCTTAGAGAGCTTTTATTCTTTGCCAGTGGCTACAGTGGCTATAAAGAAGTCAGGAATATTTCTCTCAGGGGTAGAATAATTGCTCCTCTGGCATCTTTCAACACTAGAGAGTGGCTGATCTGGAACAGACCACCTTCATTTTTAATATGAGCTCCACTTACTCCTAAACTGATAATAGGATGTCAAACTGTGACAGGTTGCCACCTGGTTGTCATGTCAAAAAAACATTCTCTAAAAAGAAATGTATTAAAATATATATTGGTAATTGTGAATCTAATGGCTCTTTCTTTGCTGATGTCACCATGCTTCACAAACACGTAAAATAGGCTGCATGTTTTTTGTCTTTCTCTTTTATTTCCTCCTTTCCGTCCCTGACAGTGCCGTTTTCCCCTTGCTCCCTGCTGGTTGCATCCCCGTGGTTATCCATGTCCTGAGTAGGAACATGGGAACAGCTTCTCCTCGCCTCAGCGAGCCCGCTGCGGATCTCCCGCGGGCAGGGGCCGCGGGCCAGGGACCTGTTTTCCGCCTGGGTCGCGGCTGCCGCCAGAAGTGCCCTTACGGAGCAGCGCGGCGGGAAGCCGCGGGCAGGGCTGCGCGCGCCGCCCTGGCGCCGCTCGGGCCGAGCAGAGGCCTCGGCGCGGGATCCCGCCGGCCGCCTTGCAGGTGCCTTCGATCCGTATGCGGACACGTGGGCGCTTCCTGAGCCGTGGATTTTCTTTTTTTCTCCTTCTGCCTCTGAGCCTTCCGTTTTCTTGAGTGGCCTTGATACGCCTTATCCTTAGCAGCTAATATGTAATTGAGGTGGTGTTTGTCATTATTTTTCCTTCATAGAAATTGCTCTCTGATGACAGACTCTGTCAGAGTGAAGCACTTTATGCCTTCTTGAGCCCTTCCCCGGAGCACCTCAAAGTCATTGATGTGCAGGGAAAGAAATCCTCCTTTTCACTCTCCTCGTTTCTGGAACGACTTCCTGGAGATTTGTTTTCTCATCAAGAGGTAAGCAGTAGAAAAGTAGTTTTCCCAGATTCAATTACTTATCCAAACTAAGCAGGGGGAGCCACTACCTGCTTGGACAGGTAAAAATAATTCTTCCTTAGGAGGCTTCTCGTGGCAGGGAACCGCTGTGTCTTTCCTAACGTCTGGCCAGTTCCTGCAGCAAAGCTCATTTTGGCAAAATGTCTGCAAACAGCACAGAGGGAGCTTGGAAGTAGAAGTGGGAGCCCACATACCTGCGCTGCTGGAGCATTTGATATCGAGCCATAAAAATACCATCATTTAAAAGGTGGCAAAGAATAAGTTAGTGACTAAAATAGATGATGGGCTAAAAACAGCCAAAAATGCCATGGCATTCTGTTTTGTGAGGTTCACGTTGCTGATATGCAAGCTGCAAAGACCCCTCACCGCTTGCTTTCTTTGGTTTATATGTTATGTAACTTGAGAAGGTCAGAGGTGAAATAATTGAATTATTAAATGCTGTAGGTGCCTGGAGTAGATAGTCCTTTTGCGAGATAAATGGAGTCGGAGAACTTTGTACAGTTCCAGCCTAATAGGCAAAAAGTCTTGCCTCTCTTGGGAAGAAACAAATCCTATACATGTGGTGCACGCTCGCTCGCTCTCTCTCTATATATGTACACGTATATATAAATTTATAGGGTTAAATTTGTTATATAAATTTGTGAGATATATCTATGTGTGTGTGTATATATGTACTGTATTTATAGCTAAATACTGTGTGCATGTATTTTATTTCAGAATTGGCAGTATTTATTCAGTTCTTCTATTTATTTAGTGTTTTCTACCGCTCAAATGACTGTTAGATGGGAGCAGTGTAAAACATGGAAGTACAAAACTATTTTTATTTTGCTATTTAATTGAAAAGCATTCTCAAGGAGAAAAGCCAGACTGCATATGTGGATTGCACTATGTGAGGGCGTAGGAGGAGATAGTTAGGAAAAATGGGGAGAGGAAAGGAGAATGTAATGAGAGAGAATAAAGAAATGAAGAGGCAGAAATAAAGCAATTGGTGCTGAAAAAGTGAAGTAAGGAGCAGAGCAAAAAAAAAAAATCCCTAAGAATGTGGAAATAGAGGAGTCAGAAAATAACATTAAATTTAAACTGAGTAAGAAGTTATTTATTACTTTCTATTTATAGGACCAGGAATTTTTTATTGGCCAGATGTTGCTATGCCCAGCAGGATGCGGATGCAGATGAAGATCGTCCTGCTTCACATCCACCTTCCCTCTCCTCTCTCCTCCCCTCCTCTCCTCTCCCCAGACTGAAACGTAGGATGAGCCGACAGAGTAAAGGTGCAGGGAGCGCAGGGAACTGTTCAACCCTCTGCCTCAGTCTGGCAAAGGCTTGTCCCAGTTTAAAAATAACAATAAAATGAAATGAAGGGAATAGAACTGTGAGTAGATCTGGGATCGGTTTTACCTTTTCTCAGGCACCCCAACTTTTTAGTGTGAGCTGTAACTAGCTCAGACTTGCCCAGTGGTAGTGTTTGAGATGGTTTACTAAGGCACTAAAACTAGGGTTAAGTTATTTGTTATAAGATTATTGTCTTGCTCCTTTATCTTCCAAGTCTCATCTCACATTCTTCAAATACATGTTAGACCAGCAAAATTCCCCCTGGAGCTGCTTTCAGGATTACAGACTGCAGCAATTTCAGGCCTTTCTTATTTATGCAGCTCTTCCGAAAGAACTATAACCTTAGAATATATTTTTGCCTCTGAAGACTAAAAGCCAAATGAGAGGAAAAATAGAATTGAAACGGTGGAGAGGAGGGCATTTCAGATGTATGAAATGACAGTGGATAGATAGAAAATGCACTTGTGATATAAGAATTTGTACTTCCCATTGCATTTTCCAAGTGAGAGAGAATTCACTGAACTGCAGAAAAGTAGAGCAGGGCCTTGGCAGAGGTCATCGAGTCCTCCCTCCTGGCCCGGCTCAGCTGGCCTGGCCAAGTTCTTGGCACGAGGTTGTCTCACGTGTTGCCAAACCTGCAGTGACTGCTCCTCTCCCACCTGCCAAGGCAGCGAGAGCCGGGGCTTGGGAGGACACTCAGTTAGGGACCTTTTCTTACTCTCTGACCTGAAGCTCCCTTTTTTTGGCCCACTAGCTCCAGTCCTCTCTGCAGCAGGCACAGCATGGTCTATTCCCTCTTTTTACAGCAGTCCTTAGCGTTTGGGGTAGGATCATCAGGGTTTCAGCATGACAAATTGCTTTCCTTTGCTCTTTCATTTTTTGTTCCTTATCTCAAGCAGCCCCAGCTTCTCCTGTTTTTCTGCATTAGGCTAAAATTAGCCTATTTTTCCTTTAGACTTTTCCAGTTCAACCATATTTTTTCTTGGAAGTGCGATGAATAAACTTGATTACACAGTGCTCCCGCTGGGTTTTACTGTCCTGTGGATGATAATTGTTATACATATATCATATGGACCAGTGTTTCTGCTTAAACATCATAGTATTGCATTTGCCTTTTCTGCAGCAGCATGGTCCTCAGGTCCCTTTCTGTAGAATTATCATCAGTGATTGATTCATTTCCTGCATTTACACAGTGAATTATTAATGCTTTGCAACTATCCTTAGGAGTCTGTACCATGTGTATTTTTTAGATCATTTCATCAACTTGGCTAAACCATATAAAAATGTAATCTTGTGATCTGGCAGTTTCTTTGTTCCTCTCAAGCCTACAAGTTCAGAAAGGTCATTTTCTCTTCTGTTGCCCGTATGCGAATACAAAATGGCATCCATTAGGAAAAAAAGACCAAAAAAAGTCATGAGTAATGAAAATAATGAAGGTGTTGACATGGAGGTTGCTCTAGCCTCTGTCTGTGGAGTAAACTTTGTCGGTAGGTTTGTGTGTTTGCGTGGCGAGATTGGCAATGCTTTGTGGTTTCCAAATCAGCTGCAAACCACTTATTTCTTGCCAGTGTGATGGGGCTTCTTTCCCGCTGTGCTCGGCCACTGCTTCTCCTGCCATCAGCGAGTTTAAAAGCCGGCTGCCCATCCAGCTGCAGAAGGCAGGGAGCAACGGAGCATTTTGGAACTTTCAGAGCCGTCTGTTCCGAGCGGCTCTTCAGGTGTTTTTCTGTCTTCCCAGGAGGAAACGGAAGAGGACAGCGACCTGTCGGACTACGGGGACGAGGTGGATGGGAAGAGGGACTCTCTGGCGGAGCCATGCTTCATGCTCATCGGAGAGATTTTCGAGCTGCGAGGAAGTAAGCTGTGATCTGCTTGTTTATAACTGGGATTTGTTAGCCAAGAGCTCTCAGGTGTTTTGTAATTTGGAGTTTTCAGCTATTTCAGTGAGTGGAAATAGTCCCACCATCCAAATAGACAGTTTGAAAAAAAGCTGTTTGCAGTAGTTTCTAGCTTCTGCATTTTTCTTCTAAATTCCAATAAAACATTGCAGTAAGAATGCAACTGGCAGGGGAGAGAGTTTGCATTCAATTTTTTGTTTCTTTCATCAAAAAGGTAATTTTTCTTTTAAGAGGAGGCAAGTAGCAGTGCGTGTTTTCTGAAAGTAGGCTGCGTAATAAAAAGTGAATTATCGTGAAAGAAAAAGTAGACTGCTTTATCACAGAACATGTCACTGGCAAGTCAATATGATTTTAATGTCCACTGTAAATCTGTTACATAGGTGTTTTAGTTCTGTAATTTGTGTTAGGGAAAAGATGTTAGAACAGTGACATGTGGCAGGACCATATTTCTTTTTTCCTTTACCTGCATGAATCATGGTTGTGAAGACAGCTATTTTTGTATCTTTTTGAATGTGCAGCCACACTTAAGTGTTGTATAAAATTTACAGAGCAACTCTTCTAAAATGTAGCACCTACCCAAAAGTGGCAGATGTATCTCCTAAATAAAGCATTTCTCCTACTAAGGGTAAACAGGATGAAAAAAAGATTAATCAGTAATAACTAAGATACACTCAGATTTCTGTTTCCTTTAAATGTAATTACAAGCTGACTGCTTGGTTTGTTCGATTGAAAATGTTTTCAGAATTTTAGTGCTGCTGCTGCTGTGTATGTGACATTAGTACAAAAAAAAAAGTTTGTATTTTGAGTGTGGTTTGGGGGGTTTTTATTTGTTTTTACTAGTGTGAAGCAGGTAGTTCTGCAGTTTACTAAACTTGAAATATTCTTAATCATAAAGGACTCTAGTATAGACTACAGATAAGTAATATGGATTTTTCTTTTGGCTGTGATCAGAGGGTCCCTAAAGTAATTAAATACCTGATCTTCATTTGTCATTTCTGTCCTTTTTCATTGTTCTAGTGTTTAAATGGGTCAGAAAAACATTGATTGCACTAGTACAAGTCACTTTTGGAAGAACCATCAACAAGTAAGTAGCTGTTTACCTTAGCTCTGAACCTGAATCACTGTTGTATGAATAGAAGACTGAGAGCAGGATTATTATAACTAATCTGGACACTCTGTTGTATATAATCATCGGCACTTGTTTTACACCACTGAATTTACAAATGTTATGTTGATCTGAGGAGATACGACATGAGTTATCTTTTTCCTTACTTAATCTGTACCACAGTCCCCAAACCAACTTTTTTCTCCCCATGAGGCTTTTCTTTTTGAAAGAACAAATGTATTTCATGGAAGTCAGAGAATTATAAAAAGAGAGGGGTTTTTTTTGTTGTTGTTTTTTAAGGGAAGCAGCTCTGCATATTTGATATTTTGCCATCCTGTTTTTCTAAACAAGTTGGCTCTGAATGGCTTTTGTTAGCTTAAGTGCTTTATTTTTCAGTCCCATGAAGATTTTTCCCGGATCTGAAATTATACTTCTATTTGGAATTGCTTTTTTCACATTAAAAAGATTTCTCCAAAATGACTGAAATAATTTAATGGTTCTTATTTTGTAAAAACACTATAAGATGAAACTGGTGCATGTATAATAGAGTAATGGGTTTTCATAAAAGTGTTTATTTCTGTGTCATTTAAAGATGTGTCTGCCGAATGAGGTTGGGGTGAGGCTGAGAAGTGTTTGTGCTTGTACATACCTTTCATGTGAAAAATCTTCTATTTTAATGGTCAGATTGACTTTTGGATATAAGCCTTATGCCGGATGCAAAGACCTGTGGTAAATCCCTTGATCCAGTAGTGCAGATAACTGTTGCAAACACATCATTTCCTGCAGTTCTGCTGCCAATACTGACGCCCTCATGTGTCATCTGGTGGTGTTTTTTACACGAAATACTGTGAATCTGAGATTCCTGTCCTATATTCACAAAGGAGCACTGAGGATCCAACGAAATGTGTCATTTTTGCTTTGGGGTAGCAGTGGGACTATTACTGAGGTAGGCGTCACGGTGCAGAAATCTGATGGTGGAACAGGCTGTTCCTTCATCCGTTCAGTGGCTCAGCTTGCACATGCCAGCGTTGCCTGTAGCAGCCGCTCGCGGAGGTTGTGAAGTGCTGAGTTGGACGAGAAGGGCTGCAAACTCTCGCCGTTGCCTCCTGATGAGCTCACGGTGTCCGAGCTGTGCGTTTGCCGAGTTCTCAATGGACAGGGTCGTGCGTTCGCACCCGGCAGGCGGGTAGCGTGGGAGACAGAGCGGAGGGAGGCCCACAGTGTGCGCAGGCATGGCTGGTTGCTGGGGAGCCTTTCCGCGCTGCGGGAACCTTTGCGTTTGCACGTAAGGGCTTCGGCCTCCTGCGGCGCAGCTGCACCGCGCTGCTCTTCCTGGAGCTCTCTGAGCGCCTCGGCTTGCGTGCTGAGGGCTGCAGGGCAGGCGCCCGCAGCCGGAGGCTGCAGCCTCCCATTGCGGCCCTGCTGGGGCTGTGAGGGATCTTACTACACTTTTATCAAAACTCTAATTCCCCCCCTACACTCAATCCTTCATCTTTCTTTTCCTAGTGGTACTTTTGCATTGCCACCTCTTGAAATATTAGTGATTTACACATTATCTTGATATGTAGCCTCCTCTGCACCTCAGTTAGGTATGTGAAGCAACCTAGAGCTTAGAGCACCTAGAGCTGAATAAGTAGAAAGAATAAATCTGTATAAAGCCTGAAAGACAAGCTCTGATCTGATGTGCTCCCTTCTGACGCTTTCTTACAGGCAAATCCGTGACACCGTGCACTGGATGTTCAGTGAACCAATGCTGGTTTACTACATTGGTGTGTTCCGAGATGCTTTTTGGCCAAACGGAAAGTTAGCACCACCCTCAACAGCGAAAACTGAAGAGCAAAGTCAAGAGACAAAACAGAGAGCACAGCAAAAACTACTCGAAAACATTCCAGGTGAGAACATTTTCATTTTTCTACTTAATCACTGACGTTACTAGCAGGGAAACTCATTAGCCAAATGTTGTTCTGCTACATTTTAGCTTTTTCCTCTAGAGTTTTAAATTGTGCTTATTTGTGTCAATAAGTGTAATGTGGGTCTTACCTTTGCCTCTCCTGTCTGCAGCTGGTAAAGGTACTCATATATGGTAAGAGCTGTCAGTGTACTTCTGTAAGCATTGCTCACCAAGGAGCCTGAGGTGAGACTAAAAATCTGCTACTCACCTGCTTAACCAGGCTAGTGTTCCACGGTTGTTGTTAAAGTAGAAGTGTTTCAGGACGAAGCTCTTATGCAGTGAAAGCTAAGTGTGCCTCAAGTTAGTGATGAAGCATTAGATCACTACTACTTCTCCACTGAAATTTAATCCAAACTGTAAATAATTCACTTAGTCGCTTGTCCACTTAGTTGTGATGCTGTTTTCTGTGAAGATTGAGGGTAAATTAGAACGCTGAATCTGAACTAACTGTCCTAGGAGGTTTATCCTTTTTGGCAGAAATTGTGTTTAAGTGACTATATGAGACAATACTAAAACATATGACCTGTTTTTCTGGGTATGTGTATGCTGCTATGGAGTTCAGAATACCGGAGAATAAAGATGTCTCTCAATCTGTGTCCTAAACTACCCATGTGTTGTAAATACCTTGCTGTATGGAGACTATGCATCTTCTAGCCATCTACCATTAAGTACACAGGTTTTGTTTCTCCTTTGTATATATTTGTTTGCTGGATATTTTGCCCAGGATGAGTGAATCCATTTAAACTGATGTACCATTTGTTGCAGATACTCTGCAGAGTCTTGTTGGACAACAGAATGCCCGTCATGGTGTAGTCAAAGTATTCAATGCATTGCAAGAAAGAAAGGCTAACAAGCATCTACTCTACGTAAGTAACTGGAAAGGTACCCCTTAATTTTATAATCCCATTAATTACTGAGCTCTACTTACTCAGTAGTAAAGCCTGGGTGTGTTTCTTCTGACCTGTATCAGGTTATTGTTCTAGGTTTGCAGATAACTTACTATTAAAAACAATCCGAAAAAAGCATGAACTTCGTTCATATTGACTAAATGCATGAGGATGAGATGTTTAAAATGTAATATTTCTTTTTTTGTTAAAAGAGATCCTCTACATATGCAACACTGCTGACCTCACAGTGCATACTAATTTTAGCAGGGTGCCTGCAAATTTTAGGATGAAAAAAAAAAAAAAAAAAAAAGTCCCACAAAGGATGAACAAAGTGACTGACTCCATGTGCTTTTGTTATCTGTGATATTCTAAGCATGCCAGAAAGGAAGACAATTCTCATTTGGCATCTGTATTCATCTTAATCTTTTCTCCTTTTCAGGTCTTGCTGGAATTGCTGCTAATTGAACTGTGTCCTGAGCTAAGAGCTCATATAGAGCAGCTTAATGCCACTTAGGTTTGAATCTACACACGTGGACCACTAGAGAAATGTCTATGTGCAATAATAGACATGAAACTTATTTTCCTCTTTTCCATAGAGGGCTGAGAACTATGGTTATTTTTAGGGTTTTTTTTTTTCCCCTTTTTTTGTGAAGTAAACAGACTTGAAAAGATCTCATGCTGTAGTAGGGTAGATAAAACAACGCTGTATAGTTGCCAATTTTTATTTAAATGGTTCTATTTGACTACTCTTCTGTTTCAACTATAGATTGAAAAATAAATGTTCATATAAACTGAAAGAAAATAGCAGAAAATATTTTAAACATTTATGAAAAAAAAAGGTTTTGCTTATAGTGGTAAACTAATGAATGTTGTACAGTTCTAATCTCCTCGCTGAGGATCTGAGCATTCCTTTATTCTTGTGTTTTGAAAAAGTCTTGTTGTGCAATACTACGTGTAAAGCTATTGTGAAAATTTTATCAATTTTGTTTTTACCAAAGATTTCCCATATGTTGAAGCATTTATAAGCAATAAATAACAAAACTGGATTTCTGTACCTGATAATTAGGCTGTACTAACAACTAATGAATGCATTTGACAGCCCTTGTTTCTTAAAGAATACTTTCATTACTCTTAAGTCTGCGACCAAACTGTGTGTTGAGAATGAACATGTTGGAACAGACCGATTGCCTGTGTTCAGTGTTAGTTCAGAGATTAGTACTCATGAATTGCTTCTATGCACAATTAAGTAGACATTTAATTTAGCCATTCTAACTGCACCCCTGACATTATTCAGGGCTGTTTTATTCAAATACCCCAGCTGGGACCAACCTTCAAATCTTTCCTTTGTTTTATATGAAGGAAGGGAAAAAAAAAAAAAAAAAAGTTCAGTGTTTTTTAAGTTACATAAAAATATGTAAATATGGTCAGAATGCATATCTAAATTAAATGTCATCCAAAATCTATAGCTGACATTCATTACTTTTTAAATTGCAGCTGAGCCTGGATATAGTTCAAGTTACACAAATACAATCTCCATGCTGTTTTGAAATCCAGATTATTAGTAACAGCTAGCCTTCTCTTGCAATAGAACCGTGAGCTTTTCATGTCACAGTCCTAAGAAGCTAGCCAAATTCTACTACACATACGAATACAGAGAATGGGGTAAGCCTACCATGGCAGTCAGTAAAATTTATTATTTGTTAGTTGGAGTATCTTATGATAAAAGATTGAGATGTTGCTCAGACATGTACACTCTTGACCAAAAATTTTCCATTTCTAAGACAAACAGGTAGTGTAAGTGCAGTATGAAGGGCTGAGGAGAACAGGCCTAGAGCAGAGGCTGAATTCCCTAATGTTTCCATACTGAGTGTTTTTGCTTTCTATAGTTAGTTCTTTAAATAGGATTTTTCAGTATTAGAAGTTGGCATGGTTTGAACCTTTAGACTTTGAATCTGCAATATGAAGATATAAATAAATAAATGTTAGGACACTAGTAATTAGAAGATGCATTAGAAAAGCATTTGTGGAAAAAATGTATGTACTACTAGCAAAGATGACATTTAAAGATGGCATTTACCATAAAGCCATGATGGAGAATGGGCTGTACATGGAAAACCAGACATGTTAGCATTCAAGCATTTCAGAAAAAGTATACCCAATATTTAAATATTTTAAACAGCAGAAAATGAAATAATTATTTGTATTAGTCTTCACTTTATCAAAGCAGTGCTTCATTAAGAAAACACAGGGACTTGGCTGCAGTTAAGTGTCCTTAGTGTACCTGAAATCTTCAATACTATTTTTAAAAGTCTGCCTTTGCTACATCTGAGTTAAAGTGAGACTGTGACTTCTTTGCCTTTTTTAAAATAAAATACTACCAAATTGTTTTAAGTAGTAATTTATAGGAGGTTAAAGAGTAAGCAGTAAATGATGATCAGTCTGTAACTGCTGAAGATTAAAGATGGATTAGTGTAGGAAACTTGTTCATATGCCAGCCATAGCTAAAGGAAACACTAAATTCTCCCAAGATTAGCTTTCAGTTCAAGGTCAGAAGCGACAGCAGGATCCAGAAGGCATGCCTTGAAAACAAAGAACAGTGAGTTCTGCTTTATAGCTAAACTACAAAGTTATGTTGTCAGTGCAACAACATGCATTGTTTTTTAATTCGTGAGTTTTCTCAATGTTATTCAAAATCATCAACTTGTTGAAATGTTGTAGACTTACTATATTCCGCTTTGAATCTCTGATTCTCATGTCCCATAGGACTCAGTACGAGTACTGCTTAAAATGAGCACGCTAACTGTAGTGATAAGCTTTGCTTTTATTTCTTTCTTTAATACCGTCACTGTTGCTAGGGTAGGTGACACCACAGCCAAAGAGGGATCTGCTTGAGGGATGGGCTCGGCTTCACTCACTGCCATCTGTTCCAGGACCCTTCGGGACACCTGGCTTCCCTTCCCTGCCTCTCTGATAGCTGAGTGGGCCTAAGAGGGATTGATTTAAGAAAGCAACATTCTTATTTTACCCCTTTGAAATGGGTATAATTGTGCAAGCAATGTTGAAGTTATCTTCCAAGAACAAAAATCAAAAGAAACTGAACATCTTTGTACCTCTTGTCGTACATTTGTTCTGAAGTTACCACTTCAGGTAGTTTTCTTGTGTATTTGGTCTGTCCCTTCTCTAGTGTTGCCATCATTTAACAAGACCACAGTCTGGCCTATCATCTCTTTTCACGGTAAGAAGTTACTGGCATTCCTAAGGAAGTCCCAAGTCTCCTGCCAGTGCAGAATTTCTGAAGCTATAGTTAGCTTTTGGTTATTCTACGCTAGGCAGAAGAAAAAATGGGGAAGGAGTTAGGGGCATGTGGAAGCCATGCCGTCCTGAGGTACCTCCTCCATTCCTTAAGGCATAGACTAAGCCTCTTGACTCCCATGGTCATAAAGTCCCAGTTTATATTCCTTTCCTTCCCTGACCTGCTCCTTCTGTCTTTAAGTGTTTTAATTTTCTACTGTGAAAAGTTTTAAACTGTATGTATGCATCCAGACACTCAGCTGTTGTGCTAGACCTCTTTCTATCAGTGCTTTCCCCAAGTAAGAAGCCATAGAAGTTATTGGTTGATAAATTATTGTTTGCAGAGTTCTGCATTTATTTGTATTTCATCAAGCTGGACACTGAAGTAATTTATTTACAAAAACAGTTGATCTCTACATACAAACAGAGATCACAGAGCATCTTTGAAGTATGAACCCTGTCTTACTGTACTACCTTCTGTTAGCAGAAGTGTCACATCTTGGCTGCCTTCAAACATCACTGATAGTGTTTAGTAGAGTTATCTTCTAGAAGTCATTATTATCTTCTTCCTCAAGCAACAAATTTCACTTCAGTGCTTTAAAAAAGTGACCTAATTTTGTGTATCAGTAGTTCCCTAGCTATCATTGCTCATGTAAACATAAATTAGAAAGTTATGATCAACTTCAGTATCATTAAAGAAGGCTGTAGTTGCGGAAATAAAAACACATATTCTGACCTGAAGTGAGATTTGTTGCTTGAGAGAGTGGGGAAAGGGAGGAAGGACTGAGGGGGGAGGAAGGGGGGCGAGGGAAGGGGCACGAAATAAAAATAAATAACGATGGCTTCTAGCTTCCTTTTCAGTATGACAAAACGATAAAGTGCAAAGCAGTTGGGGATAACTGTCATCCATAGAGTGACTTGCTAACATTCAAGATAATTCATCTCATCTCTTTGCTGCAATAATTGCTGTGGGATGTTTCTGGTTTGGCTGCATGCTGTGTTTGCTTACACAAGTGAGCAAACTATCCTTCAAGACTATTTTTAGTCATTTTAGTCTTTTTTTTCACCGTGTTCTGGTACAGATTAACATAGTGTACAAACATTTAATGTAACCATACAACAAAATATAAAGACTCCAACCCAAGGCATTACACAGTCTCATAAGCTATCAATTAGTTTGTAAGAGTTCCCCAGCTTACCCTAGAATAGTATTTTTTAGCAGCAGCTTCATCTTGTTGTATGCCCAGGCCAAGCTGGAGACATCTAGCAAAGTAGAAAGCAGCCATAGCTGCCCCTTTGGCTACGTACGTGGGAAGACAATCAGTTATCTTTGCTACTACAGCAATGTTAACATTTTCTGGAATCCTGTTACAGAATTTACAGCATTAGGTTAGGAAAAAAAAAAATCAAACATCAATTTAAGTCAGCTATATAAACAGAGATATCATTAATGTAAATTCCATATCACTTAACAATATATGAATGATAATATACTTTTCCAAGAAAATATAGGTATCCAAAATAAATTCATAAACCATTTGACAGGCTGAAGAGAATTCTTCAATATTGGATTTTAAATTATTTGATATCATAATACTTAAGCATCAAATCATTAGCTTTTACAGTCATTTTCACTAGATTTGTACTAGTTACAAAGGACAGCATTTTTCACACTAATAGCTTCTATTAAAATTAAAAGGTGTGCGTATTTACATATATATATATATACATGTTTGTATGCTGAAGAAAGGCAAAGCTTTCATTTCATAGGCAGTGGCATAATCTAGTTAGACAGACAGACTGAGTTCTTAACAGTTGACAGACAGACTGAATTCTTAACAGTTGCTGGCCAGGTTTGGCGGGTTGCAACAGAAATGTTCTGTTTTATCAACCACAGAAGTGGCACCAGCATTGCTTTTTCCCCTTCCATATCTAGTTCTAGCTCCTGAACCTTGATTTGATACAGCCCTTTTCCTTCTTTTTTTATATACTGCAGCTAGCCTGCATGGGTTGCTATTCTGCAATGCAGAGATCACTCCAGAGTATGCAGGCAGGGAAGCTCCCAGGAGCCTGTGGCCTAGAACAGGAGTGACTGCCCGTGACTGTTAGGCAGAGCTTGTCTAACTGCAGTGCAGACCAGCACTGCTGCACAAGCCGGTTGTCACTGGAACCCACTCGTGTGCAGGTGGCCATTCTGTGCTCTAGCCTTCAGAAATATATATGGCAGGCCCGTCGGTAGCAGCTGATGCAAAGTTAAAGGGTAGTAACATGACCTTCTGTGCAGCAGCTGTTCCTCCATCCTTACTGCTGGAGGCCAACCAGCATTGAGGCCTGTGCTTCCTATAAAGGACACAGGAACCTGCCCAAAACAGGATGAGACAGAGAGCAAGGAAATGATGGGCTGGGTAGAAATTGAAATTGCATTGGGGGGAAGAGGAAAGAGCAATCCTCGTTGAGGCTTAGAGTGGTATGGGAAAGGCAATAGCCTGGATAAAATGGTGGGATGAGGAAATAAAAGGCAGGGTAAGGCCTGTGTGCTGAACTGGGATTCTAAGAAAGGTCAAGTATACTGAAATTCTCATAATCGTTAGTCTTAATTTGTCCATACTTTGCTGTTCACTTTTTAAAAATAAGATCATTATCTCAAATGTCTGTTAAGTCTGAGAGACAGGAGCATAAACTTAATTATTTCCATCTAAGTTACAGAGAATTATAATAAAAATAAAGCAAAATTAACTTCACCTTTTGGCAACTGAAACTGCTGTTGAGTAGAATTTTCTGTTGTAATAATATTCTACAAGATGGCCTTGAGCATAGATGTTTCCATGTTCTGCCGCTTTCTTCAAACATTCCAAGCCTGCCTTAATGTTTTGACGGGCACCTTGTCCACAGAGATACATGACACCCAGTGCTCCTTGGGATTCCAGATTTCCATTGAAACATGCTTCTGAGTGCCAGAAAAAGGCCTGAACAGGAGGTACAAAGCTGTTTCCTGTGTATTTCAAATAGCATTTTGCATTACCTAAGTAGTTCTTTAATGGGAGTTTATTACTTAAACAGACTTCAGAATTGAATGTATTTCTATAATCTCTCTGTGAATTTAAATTGGGGCTTGTAACATTCCAAAGGTGTAAGTGGGCTTACCTTTTCCACATCTTTTAGAGCTGACAGAGAATAAAGCAGCCCTAAAGTACTCTGGGCCTTTACGCTTGCTTTTGGATTCCCATCATTGGCAGCAATAAGCCACAGTCTAACAGGACAGAGACAAAGGAAGTTTAAGTGGCACTGCAGCTTGAGATCTTAAACTCATCTGAAAATTAGTGGCTGTAATTACCTTTCAGCTTCTTCAGTTGACTGCTTAACACCACATCCTTCATAATAAGCTCTACCAAGATTGTAGGCAGCTGCAAACTTCAAGTGTTTTGCATCTGGGGAATCAGAGTTGATTATTTTCTTCATGTATTCCACTCCCTTTTCCTAAAATTTAGAATTTTTCATCATTACTTTCATACTGGGAAAAGGACAAAATAAAGAATCTGATAAGTTACATAAGACAGGCAATTCTTCAGCTCTTAAGCCCCTCCGTACAGTGTGTTTGTATATCAGAGTGCCAGTTTAATGTTTTCATCTTCCTGAACTCTTATCTTTAATTTTTATTTTTATCTAAACTGTAGCTACGTGTCTGATACCTTGTCTAACAGATTACATGTACATTTGTTCATTTGATATGACTAAAATTGAACTTTCGTTCTCAAGTAAATCTTCTGGAAAAAATTAGTAGCTAACTTTACAGCTAAAGTTGTGAAAAATCATGACTCATCCTCCAGTTCCATTAACATCATCGATCAATGGACTTGAGCATAAAGAAATACAGGGTTATACATGGCATACAGACACAATACTGTAGTCTCAATTCTTTCCTTCTCAGTGCTGCAGCCAAAACTTCTGTGTTCATCGTGCATGTTAAGGTCTGTTTGATTGGATATCAAGAATTCCTGCCTCAAAGTAAAGCAAAACTGAGCAAGTCAGACCTCATTTTTAATGGCTTTTAAACAAAATATTGGCAACACAAAGATGGAAAGATATGGGAGGAGATGATTTAAGAACCGATAGGCATTTGGCATCGAATGATTAAAAAATATATTTATTGTATTTAAAAGTGTAATTTATGCTCAATACCTAGTTATAAATTAAAAGCATACAAAATAAAACAGTTAAAACTGAGAATATACAGACTGCTGAGCTGGTCAAACTGTTCACAGTTGGTGACCCTAGATTATTAAATACTTTTCAATGGCTAGAAGACTTATAATATTGGTGCCCAAATCTTGTATTTTGTTCCAATACGTTAGAAAAAAACCACACGCCCCTGTGAATAACTGTGAATGTTACGTTTAAGCTGTGATCCTGCTTGTTTCAACCCTTCCCCCTCGAAAGGCACCACCAAAGTTGTCAGGCCCCTGAGTTGATGCTGTGATCCATCTTTAGAAACCTAGTAGCAGAACTGGAGCTGTTCCTTTGGTTGTTCAAGTGACACTACATGATTTACCAGGGGAATTGGTTAAACGGATCTTTTTGTGCTTTCTGGGATGTCAATATCAACAACAAGACCAGGGAGGGGAGCTTATGAAGAGAACATCTCTTGGCAAACCTCTACACTGACTTAACAACTGGAGAATTACATGAACGATAGACAGCTACCAACATTGTCACTGTTGTAAAATTAAGAGAAATTGAAGCATGTATCACTAGCACAGAATTCACAAGAATCAGTCACATCTTTTTTTTAGTGCTCTACTGCTCTTTCTTTTTCCAAAAGTCAGTATAGTTCTTTAGTTGTCCAATTTAAAAAGATTGCTGCCAATCATTGGCAGAAGCAAAATTATCTTTCACATTTATGTTTAGAATCTGGAAAACGTCTTAAAAACTGTAACATTGTTTTGCAAATTGACAGGGGCGACAGAAAGAACCAGACGCCAATGGAAAGAATGGTCTTGTTTTACTATTAAGGCAACGCAGAATGATACATTTAACAAAACAATAAGCTTGTGCACTCGGTTTTAGTGACAGACAAAATAAGCAAGGTAATGCACCTAACCATTCCTATACGAAAAAGAGAATAGTGATTAAGAAAAAGATACATCACCAATTGCCTGAATACGTTACCATCATGCAGATCTGCAGTTGCTGGGGGGCCCTGGTTGCAGCGAGGATTTGGAGAACCTTCCCAGCAACTGGGAGGTCTTACGCAGTACGTTCACCCATAAGTGAGGTCTCCAAAGTCGCTGCAAGAGGGTCCAGCTTTTATAGAGCCAAATCAGCAAATGATGCATTTTCTTTGCGAGCGGTAACATCTGGTGTGGCATTCTCCCCCATCATTCGGGACTTGGCCAGAGCCCAGGCCTTGGATGGGAGGCTTCCCTTTGAGGTCAAAAACAACTGCACAAGAGCCTACAAAAGCTACAGTTTAATAAGCCTCTGTGCAGGTTATCATAAACAGACAGGCAGGCCTACGTGCAAGTTGGCATGAGCAGTTCTACAGGCAAGTTTTGTGTAGCCCTACAAAGACAGTGCCCTATTCATCTGTAAGTCAACCTGTTGTTCAGGCCTTAGCAGTTCACAGGTGCTTTACACTTTGAAATATGATCAGTTTGATTTCTATTTTTTATAATTTTGTTTACATTGCTTATTAAAAAGCAGTACATGAATAGATCCTTTTAACAAATGACATAGCTACCATGCAATCAAAGTGCAATCAAACCCTTGGACACTAAAAACAACTTATTATAAGTAGATATTGAATATACTGAACCTTATTTTATTATAACTAATTTTGAAAACTTTTTCAACCTAGAGCACTCTCTCTTTAATGACACTTTGTATAAATAGAAGGAACCTCTCTACCATATGAAACTAATCATAAATCAATAACGACCCCCGTGTTTTAAATTAAATTGTCAAGCTTACAAAGAAGCTCTTCAAAATTATCAAATACTAGAAGAAAAGTAAAACACAGGCAGCTAGATTACTCACCGGATCTTCTTTCGTGCCTAGTCCATCATAATGCATCACACCAAGCTGATACATAGCTTGAAAATCCGTATCCTTGATTCTTTCAAATTGTATTAATGCTTCTTCATACCAGCCCTGAAAAAGACATGATAAGCAAGGAGATGCATAGAGCAAGAACAGCACCTCCTGCAGCTGCATCTCCAGTAGGGGCCCTTGGCCAGTACTTCAAACTGATACAACCATAGTAAGGGAAGAGTGGAAGTGTTTTTTCATACCCTGGGATAGGGTAAGGCAATAACAATGAAAATGTATACTAGGATGGAAACACTTAGGGCTTACAAACATGGTTTGTTTCATTGTTTCTTTATGCAATCCCTAAACACAAATAATAGTTAGCACACAGACATCAGCCTTGAAGCCAACAGATGTCCTGACAACCTTCTTTGCCTCCACTATCATGCTATCACTGCTAGCTAAGGAGCTACTCAGATACCCCATCCTCTAGGATATACCTTAATTTAGGTGTGCTTTAAGGATCGTTTTCACAGGCAAAGATTAAACTCAGGTGTTTGAAAAGCTTTTGGACCCAGCAGTTGACCCCTTGTGTCTTTATGGGTATAAATCAAAACACAGGAAGTTTCATCTCCATATGAGAAAGAACTTTCCTGTGAGGGTGCCAGAGCCCTGGCACAGGCTGCCCAGAGAGGCTGTGCTGTCTCTCCTTCTCTGGAGACCTTCCAAACCCGCCTGGCTGCCACCCTGTGCCCCGTGCTCTGGGTGTCCCTGCTGGAGCAGGGGGGTTGGACTAGATCTCTGGAGGTCCCTTCCAACCTCAACCACTCTGTGACTCTGTCTTACGAAGGCTCCACTTGTAGCAGCAGATGTACCTGTGTCATGTTCCACAGTCTTGGTGGCCTGTAAATGGCAATGATTCGGCAGCTGCTTCACATGAAATGCGTTTTTTTTTTTTTAAATCAGAAGTCAGGGAAGGTGCATGGTTAAGAGAAGCGCTTCTGCTTTCTTTAGTGCATCTTACTTGTGTCAACACCCCAAGATCTGCCTTTGCTATCTTACAACTTTTTTTTTTTTTTTTTTTCATGTCCTCAGTGTTTGTTTCTTGGGCAAAAATGTATTTAGGGGACAGATCTGGTGATTTTAATGGGGATAAAACATGCAATTTTTAAGGAGTCTTTTTTTTTCCCCCCACTGAAACTGTACTGAAAATTGTCAGCTTTACACAATTAAAAAAGCAAAAAAAAAAAAAAAAAAAAAAAAAGTAAGCTACCACCTCTTCATAGTACATCTGCCCCTTCAGAAAATATGCCATGGGGTCTCCGTCTTCGATGCTCTTCGCCAAGAGCTCCTCCGCTTTGGCGAGCAGAGCGGCATGGCTGCGGCTCTCTGCTTAAAAACAAGCGCACCCTCCCTCACTCTCCGCGGGGAGCGAGCGGCGGCGCCGCCGCGGCCGGCTGCTGCACGGCGCCTACCTGGCAGCCGCTCGCTCCGCAGCTCCATGGCGGGCAACGACCTCCCCGCAGCGCCCAGCCCCGGCGCCCACCATGGGCGAGCCGCCGCCGCTTGTTGCTGAGGGAACCATTGTGCGGCCCCTGCTGGCGGCGCCCTGCACGCGGTTGGGGCGTGACCGTTGGCGGGTAACGGTCGTCGGGCGGCGGTTGCTCCGCGCCCCTCGGGCGCAGCCCGGCTTTGCGCCGCTCGAAGGGCGCGTGGCGGAGGGAGGGGGCCCGCCGGCTCCCTCCTCGTAACTGCGGGTCCTCTTGCAAATTAAGCGTGACAGCCAAAAAAATACTCTCGCTGAAGGTGACCATATGCAAAATAACAGGAACTCCGAGCACAGTGCAGTGAAAAGGGCAGTAGGCTATGAAATTCCAGTCCAGCCAGTTGGGCCATATAACTTCCAGTGGTCAGAAGCTGTTTGCTTTCATGTGCTGCGTTTTCTCCCGTATTCATATTGCAAAACTTGTGAGGATAATTGAGGAGAAAGCACTGTCGATAGCTTCTGGCCGTCTCCCTTTTATATATATTTTATATATATTTTATATATATATATATAGGATATATCAAAAAGTGGCAAGGGTGCTTTAAAAAGAATCTCCTTTAGCTGCATTCCTGTTTTTTTTTTCTTCTTCCTCCCCAAATGATTATCATCCTTCCATTTTTGGCACCACGATCTGTCTCTATAGCAACAGAGGCAGAGGCAGCAGTCAAAATACAGGAGGAATGCCTGGAGATTTATGTGGTTAAACCTGTGAGCTGCACATGTTGTTTATCAACAGTCCCAACAGACTCCGGGCACCAAAAAAGCTCCTAAAACACCTCCTGATTCATTTCCTTAAAATGATACTGCCCAAGGAAGCTACAGGAAAATAAACTTTTGAGGAGTATCCGTATGTTGTCTAATATGTGAAAGACGTGAAGAGCATTTGGTGAAAGTGAGGGTACCTTCAGGAAAGGCAATACAGGCAGCATTGCGACTTCTGGTGCTGCGGGGCTCCCTGTGTCCGATTCAACAGCACGGCCTATTAAGGCTTGCGCACATTTATTAGAACCAGTTTTTCAATTTCATTCTCTCGACATCGATGCAAAATACATGGTTTGAGATAGTAAGTGAATAGGAGATTTTTACAAGGCGCCTTCCTGAACAGCTGCAGCCAGGGAGCCTTGTCCTTCAGCAGCCCCGCGTTGGGCTCGGTGGCCTGAAGCACTGGGGGACCGCCGCAGCTGTGTGTTGTTTGTAAGCGGTGTGGGTGGCGGGGTGTGCAGTTCAGCAAGCTCTACTGGGTGCACAAAAACTGGCAGGAAGTTCAGGGACTAATTAAAAAGAACAAGAGGACCAGAGTTTGTGCAGATGGCCAGGTGGCGAGGGTTGGCCTGCGTGCGTGCGGTTCAGCTTGAAGCCTGTGAGCTGCCGAGGGAGGAAAGGGCTTTAAAACCACACCGAGGCCCACCAAGACTCTTCAGTCTGCTATAAGCTTTGTCTGCTATAGTCTGGTGAGTCCTTATAGGTGCTTAAACAGTAACTTTGAATCCTGGCACCTGTGCAGAGGTATTTCAGCCCCAACAATGCGTTATTAGAATTGTAGGGATTTTATTTGTTTGTTAGCTAATTTGATTGGCTAGCTCTTCAGGAAAAAGAAGCACTTTGGTAATTACAGAGGTGTTTTCCTTTGGTATGAAAAGAGATAGGAAACCTGTTGCTCACTGGAACACTTGGATCAAGTTGATATTTTCATGTTTATCTGGAATTCTGCACCTTTACAAAATGATAGTGTACATGCTGATATTGCAGCACTTAATTTATATTTCCTTTCCTAAAGGAGAAGCAACAGGTAATTACCATAATGGTTGTGGATGCATTGCAGAACTATGTACACCCTAAAGGAACACTATTAAGCCTATTTCTCCTAAATACGTCTATGAAAACCATGCAGTTTTATTAAAAAAAAAAGGGGGGGGGGAGGAAAGAACAAATGACTGTTGATTTCCTTTTTTTTAAATAATGGTGGTGGTTATGAGTAACTTCCATAACAAGCAAGTAGGCATGTGTCACCGAGGAAAATACGATATTGTTAAGGAAATGGAACTGCATACCTTGGAGACTGGGTTAAAATGCTCTTCATTTCTCTGCAGGCCTTTAACTGTGAAGCATGATTCGTTGTAATTGAATCCTCTGCTAAATTAGATTTTATAGCATGGAAAGGACAGGCAGTTACACTTTTAAACATGATCTGAACAAAGGTAGTGCCCCCGCGAAACGAAGCTACTTGGCTGTTTTGGAACAACTCAAAGCAGTCAGTGTTGGGGAACAGGGTTTCTCCACGTGTGGGCATTAACCCCTTCCACTCCTGCCTCCCCCAACAAGAACAGACCCTGGATGTTAAACTCTGCTGAGAGAAAGCAGCTTTCACCATGAAAGGTCACTGCCACCATATCTGAAAAAATTTTCAGGGGCCTCTTCTTGATGGCAGCTGTTTCTGGGTATGGCTGCGGCTGCTCCTGGCCTTCAGCACAAACAGACCTCTAGGAAGAGTTTTTGTACAGGACACCTGAAATGCCTGGTCTTCCCCAAGGGACTCAAAGTGAAAAAAAGAAAATTTGATTTGCGTCTTGAATAGAGACGTAACAGGGGGCTCTACTGACCTGCGTGGTCACCACGGGGCCTCCCTCAGGCCTCCGCTCCGGCTCCCCACAGGGTGCCGTGGGTTGCACTCCCGCCCCTCTTGGCGCGCGTGGCCATTCCCGCCGGGGCCGCCCCGGCTGTGGAGCACGTTTCTCCGTGCAGCAGGGCCCTGCTGCCGCGCTCGCTGCGGCACTGCCAAGCACAGAGGCGGTGCTGGCACGGGGTGGCGGTTCTGAGGTGAGCGCTGGGGTGCGCGGCCGGTCGCCGCTGTCCTGCTTTCAGCTCAGAGCTGGGCCAGCTGTGGCTGAGCTGGAGCTGCTGCCCGCCCCGCTGGGGCTGTGCTGGTGGCGGGCAGTATTCCCAGCAAGGAGAGTTCAAAATCACTGATGCCCGTGTAGCTTTTTGTTCGCGTTCTCAAGGAAGCTGAAGGCGCGATGATTTGCGAGGGGGATGTTATGTGTTATGCAGTGTCCAAGTTTTAGACTTGCAGGAACAGGCTGCTGCTAATGCTCTTGTTGATCTTGTTTTAGGCTGGCAGGTCGAGCAGCCTGCTTGAGGCAGGCACTGCTGTGAATGCACCTGCAGATGCCTCCCATCAGTCCCCCGCTCACCTGGCTGCCTGTGGTGGCCAAGCTCTTTTCCTGCTTTGGCAACTACAGACGGGAGCAAATTTGAACCAACAAGTAGAAGTACAGAAGATTGGTTTCTCCCACTTGTAATCTGGTGTGTCATTTAGTTCAATATACACTATTTACATACTCATTTTAGGATTTTTATGGATGGTTGTATTGCATGAGGTACCTGGGGTTGCTTCTTTTAGAGTAACTTTATTCTAATATCAACCAGAAATCCTCCTTTAATATACATACCCCCTTCTTTAACCAATAACCCCCTGCACTGCCTTCAGCTATTTTGTATTGCTAAGTGTAACATGATTTTTGCAATTATTATAATGCTGCCTTATGATTGTTTCTGGTAGATGTCAAAACCAGAACTTTATTCTGCTTTACACAAGGTAGTTCTCCCTTTCCTCTTCAGTTTTGACCCTGCTTCCAGTAAACATAACAATTTTCCCCCATTTGCTTGTATGTCTTGAATTTTTGTGGCAGCAAGTTGTCATGCACAACAATCCCTGCAGACTGATGAAAGATGCTGCCAGTGTGCAGAGTACTCTTTCTAAATGATCTTTCAGAAAGTAAAGGTTAAACAACGACTGTTGCACAGGGGAGTGTTTCTTCCTTGGTCTGCTGGAGTAACAGAATATACTAAGCATATTTAATTGCTGAGTGCACTTTTCTAGCTACATCCCTTTGTCTCTTCAACTCATAAAATTTTTATCAGACTAACACTCCATAAAGAGTGATCTTGGAGAGCAGGAAAGCTTCATGCTATTCTCCTTCCTTCAAATAATTGCTTCATATAAATTTTGTGGTTTTTATTTTTAGGATTGCCTTGGAGAAGCCCCAATTCATAAAGCAGCAAAAGTTGGGAGTTTGGAATGTCTTGCTCTCCTTGTAGCTGGTGATGCCAAAATCGAGTAAGTTAAGCTATTTTTAATCATTTCAGTATCAGTTGCCACAGGATTCATACCATTATTTTACTGAGTTCTTTCTTTCTTTCTTGCGCATGCTAATACTATACTGATATAATGACTATAATTGATAGCAGCAGTCATAAAAGCAGTATCACAAGCGCCCTACACATGAAGGCCAGTTTTACAGACCATATGCTGTTGTTTCCTTCCACATTAAAGACCTCTTCACAGTAGCTGCTAAGGAATTGTTCTCATTGTAGATTCTCCTTGATAAATTTCCATTCTGACTAATGCTGTGCTCGGATGGCTCATGCCTGATACCCTAAGCCAGGCAGAACCTGGTGACAAACTTATTTAAAAATAATTATTCCTTATTGCTGTTAGCACTACCCCTCAGTATCACCAGATTT
>VZSV01000017.1:1186898-1220401 GCA_013398735.1 Nothocercus julius
GCCTCTTCTCAGTGGTGGCCGCTGATAGGACTAGAGGAAACAGCCACAAACTGAAGGACCAAAAGTTCCACAGGAACTTAAGGAAAAATTTCTTGCCAGTGAGGGTGACAGAGCCCTGGCACAGGCTGCCCAGGGAGGCTGTGGAGTCTCCTTCTCTGGAGATCTTCCCAACCCGCTTGGGCACAGTCCTGAGGCACCTGCTGTAGGTGACCTGTGTGTGCAGGGGGGTTGGACTAAAGGATCTCTAGAGGTCCCTTCCAACCGTAAGCATTCTATGATTCTTTGTGCTTGTTTCTAACATGTTTCCCAATTTAATTTAGTGCTTTCTGGTAATTCTGTGTTTTAGTTTGTGCAACAACAGCAGACAAACGGCAGCAGACCTCGCCCTGGCTTACGGCTTTCTGGAATGTGCCAAGTTCCTCACAACAATTCAGCACCTGCGAACTATCAGGCCTGGCTCCACACTGAGGGACAAACGGGGCTCGCTGAGGGGGGATCCAGCTGCCCAAAAGCAATAACATGAAATTACAGGATCCACGAGCAGGAAGAGGAGAAGATTAGATGGTGTGTAAGATCACAGGCTTACTGCAGTTCACAGAGTATTTTTAATCCAACACTTTATGATTTTAATGTTTAAGAACATGAACTTGGCAATAGTTAGTCAGATTTAGTTACTTGCCAGCAAGCCCTCTCTTGCTTATGTATTTAAGGTCAAGTTAAAATACTGTACTGGGTGGGAAACGCCACTGAAAAAAAGCTCTTCTCACATGGAAAAAAAGAAACTCTCCAGGGACACAAAAAGCAGTTGCCAACAGCTGTATCCTAATGTTTTGATGACACTGTTTGCTTTTATGACAGATATTATCGCCTAGCTCACAAAAGAAACAGCTTGTAATCCCAAAAGGAAATAAGGAAAACGTCAAGCCTGCAGCAACATGACTGGACTACAAAGGGAGCAGCCTGACTGATGTTGTTACACTGTCTCCTTCTCAGAAGGAGGAAAGCTTCACACCTGCTTCTCAAAGATGACTGATTTTTCTCTCTAGAATAATTGTATTTACACACCTATAAATAAATAAGCATATAACAACTTAGTCTTGTACTTATTTTTTCTGTGCAACTATGAAAACAAAGTTGATAAAACAGAGTACATACAATGATTCTTCTCCTCCCTTCCTCAACCAAAACACTGTTATCTACAGTAAAAGCAGTAAACAGTGCCTCTGAATATGTACCGCACTGCACAATACAGGTGGCTGTGTGGAATCTGAATGATAGAGTTTATCTTTCTAACGAGAAAATTTCATAGAATTAATGTTTAAAAGCCTAAGCCTTTTAGCATAACAACTTCATATTTATAGAATTTTTTATCCTAGTCAAAACAAAACTGTTACTTAGTGAATCTATTTGTACAGAAATACAGTTCACAGTAGCTCCATTATATTTAAGGTTTTTTTTTTTTCCTTAAATTTGTTAATTTAAAGCTATTTAAGTAGTATTTCTATTTCAATTGGGTTTTGATTGACTTAAAGCTTTATCCAAATCTTCCATATACAACATAGACAACAAGACAATTGTATCTCGATCAGCTAGTATTCTGATTCAGCATGTTTCAGCATAAGACAGCATAGAATTTAAATAGTTTTTGGTCGCTGTGGTAGACACAGGTTATAATAAGCATCTTTGTTCCAAAACTCCGGGCCCTTCCATCCACACCAACCCTGCACAAGAAAAGGAGAGATGCGATTAACAATCCACTATGACTTCTGTTTTCATATCTACTACTATGGGTTCTATTTTACTAATTTTAATCTGAGTCATACGAATTATTTTCAGATATTTATAGAATGCTGTGTGACGCACCTAATTTTCTGAAAGTTCTGTACATTCTTGGAAAACACTTTATAGAATCTCAAGTCCTCAAAAGTTCTGCCAAGTTATTCATGAGGTTACCTTTATCAAATACTTTTTAAGTCTTTTTTTTTTTTTTTTTTCTCCTTCTTGCATGTTTTTTGATCACTATGAGCAATGGCTTTCAGATTCCATGCTTATTCCATAACCAACATGCACATGGCAGGCAGCTGGTGGCGAGACATTAGAATACCTAACTGCGCCCATAACACAGGAATTGAACGCCTTAGAACGACAGCTCAAGGCAGCCTGTGTGTTAAATTTGGACATGGTCAGACCTGACCACTAGGAAATGCAGATGAAAGTGTTCCTTAAACTCAGGCCCTTCTTTAGTAATAAGCAGAAAGCAAGTGTAATTTCACTCAATAAGGAATTCTGTTTGTGTTTCATCCTCTTGAACACCTTGCAGCTGCAAAAGCTGATACTGCTTTTGGTATCCACTTCCAGCTTGACTATTACGGGGCTACCAAAACACTTCAGCAGCTTTTCAACTGGGTCCGAGTCACAAGGCTACCAGAGACATAGAAGTTACTACTAGCAACTTCAAGAACAGTGAAGACAAAAAAAACGACAACTTAAAGCCTGAGATACTTGGCCCTTTCATGGTTTTAAGTTTCTGAAACTAGGTTTATTGCCAGCAGTCTGCAGGCCAGGTAATCATATAATCATATCTAGAGAAAATAATATTAAATGACTCATTAGTTCTTCAGACTTCTCCTTGATTTGCAAAACATGTCAATAACTGCCCTTTAGACTGATCTGACAATGTTGCGTACTGGAATGCCTTTTTTTTTTTTTTTAAAGTCTAAACAGTAACAGCAGTTTACAGGCTGAATAGATTTTTCTCTTCCAATCAAACTATATTTATTGTACATATTACTGAATACAAGGAGAAAGTAAAGAACATTTCTTTGTACTGTAAGCAAATTTTTATAGCGCAAACTACCTAGAATAAGTTCCTTTTTCCTTCTCTACAAGGAACTAAGGAGCTAAAGAAGGGCCAACTCCTACATAAGCTCCTTCCACTCTTATTTGGCTATACGCATTTATTCGATGTCAAAATGTGTGAGCGTGTATATATATATGTGTATATAAAAATCTGTATATATGTACACACACATATGCATGAACCTCACCTTTTCCAAAATAACATGCAGATCTTCTCCTCCAGTGTAATGTGGGTCTAAAATCAAGTATTTTATGTGCCCTGTAATCTCATTCCAAGCCACTCCTAATATTGTGTGAGCCAAAACACCTCCACCTGAATAGGATGAAAGCAAATTGCCCAGAATTTTCACTGAGATAAAATATGCAATGTTACATATGCAAGTACAACAATGCCAATATTTTCTATTAACAGATTGCCCTAACTTGATTATCAAAATGATTCTAAGGCTGTACTATGTAAAATTCTTCCTACTGTTAAACAATATTCTTTCTAAATTAATTTACTTATTTTTACTTTACTTACTGAATCTAGAGAATTTACTTTCCAAATTTCTTTCATGTCAGCATGGCCAGTTAAATCCTCAGCACTTCCACCAGATGAAGTCAAGCATATTTCAAACACCTGGGTAGCTGACTTTTTCTTTATAGAAACTTAAATGTAGAAAATGAGTCTGGTAAACTTCCTGGATGTAAGAGAACTAAAATTAGAACACAAAGCAGAATTCCTGGATAAGAGAATCTGCTGCTTTCCACTAAATTCCCAAACTGAACATTAGAAGCAAAGAAGTAATTTCTGACTCCACTTCCTGCAAACAGGGAAAGGAGACATTTTGATAAGCAGGCTACAGCTCCACTCTTCCATGTTTTCTTTTCCAACAACTCCTGGCATCAGGAGTTACTTCCTCATGCTATTGGAGTGAAGACTCCTTGCAACAGATAAGCAAAAAAAAAAAACCCCAAATCCAAAGTCACAGGAGAGCCTCTGTTCTTTCTTATGGTACTTAAGCAATTCCTGACAGGGGAAGTTGCAAATTAAAACATTTGTAATATGGGATCTAAACTTTTGGAGTTCAGAGAGAGGCTGCTAATAAAGCCAAGAATATTTCATACTGAATTTGAACTTTTGGCATCTCTGTAATTTGAGAAAGCAACACTGTACAGATTTCTAGCTAGGAATTGCTGCATTCCCCCCCCCATTGCATGGGGGGGAAAGGGGGAGGGGGGGGAGTGGTTCTGGAAAACAAAACAAACATGCGGACTGTGGGACAACATAGTTCTCAAAGCAAATGAATTAAGGTGAGTCAGAGATCCCATGAACCAAACTGATCTGGGAAACATGAGATTAAGACTTTAGCTACTGTGTTAGCAAGGAAACTTCAAGCTCTTTAAGGACAAAAAGCTCTGACTGAAAAGTAAGCACAGGAAATTAGAATTTGTCTTGTTCATTTACTCTTATGGATAACTGGCATATTGTATTGCACGAACAACTCCTGGTGGGGCGGGGAAAGAAATCTAGATACCAAAGGGAATGGCTTACTTAGAAATACCTATGGAATGATAACAAGAAGCCAAACAATAAAGTACAACAAAATCAAATTGCTAAAGAATGGAATATGTCTTTGGATAGCACAAGCACCATATCATCAGTTCGCACCCATTAAAAAAAAAAAAAAAAAAAAAAAACGAGACTCCTAAACCACATATTCTTCTGGGCAGCTGAACAGAACAATTTAGGTCATTGTAGTTTCTGGACATGAATGGCACTGTCAATTCCACACTTGCTTACTGTCAAGACCACACTAAGTTTAATTAAAATATCAGAGATGAAAATGATACTTTCAATATTATTCCTCATTTTCTAAACCATGCTTCTCCCGAGAACTTGACCATTAAAATATGCATCCTAGTCTTAAAAAGAATTTGGATGAGGAACAATAACCACCTCTTCAAAACTAGATTAACACTACCACTCTGTGGTGGAAAGCTAGTTGGGAATTATACAAACCTCCACTCACCTGGAGTTCTGACTTCCAAGGTAATTTTAAAGAATACCATTAAAACTGACTGCTGTTACCAGGTTTAATACTTGGCTTGCCTAAAATACTCGAGAAATTTATTGCAGCTAGACTTCTGATTAAATCTTGTAATCAGTTCTGAATACCAAATTAATTCTGCTTAAAATGAAATTTTAAAAGCACGCTGAAAACAGCGGTGAAACACATGCTGTCGTTCTTCAGGAATCAAACACTTACCAATCATAACTGGAGTTCCTTCCATATTGAAATGATTAGCAAGTTCTCTTCCCTGCAAGGCTAGTTCAGAACCCTGGCTAGGGGAGAAATACAACATTAGACTTTTCATCCTCATGAGGCTTTATTTCCTAATTATTCATCATGTTAATTAACTACAAAGGTAGACAGCTGCTTTTAAAGAAAATCTCCTGCGATAATTTGGAGAAAAAAAAAAAAAGAAATCTCTGTATAAGTCACAGATTCCAGCTGAGCCCATGAAGATGCTGTGACCTGAGTGGCCACCAAAGCACCTGAAGTCACCCAGATCCTACCATGTGTCTGCTGCTTGTCAGACAGTTTGTAACCCCCGTTTCTCCCTTCAAGTGGCTGGAACACTAATCATCACATTTGTTAGCAAGTGTAAGTCTGGAGTGTCAGGTCTTCATCATAAACATAACAAAAATGATGTACCGATAAAGGTGTTAATAATGACACAGCTTAAGAGGTGCATCCCCTTTAACTGTGCAAACAAATGCAGTGCAATACGTGCATCTAAACTGGCTATAAAACAGCTTTCTCATTTATTGTTAGCAACCTGGTGACAGCAACATGGACCTGAGCTTGACTTAATTTCCCAGCTTTCCCATTCAACTGCGGGTCCCAGGCACAGCCAAGAGAGCATGGCTACACGGAAAAAGAAAGGCACGTGCCCACAACGCATGCACATATGCCAGGATTTGCAAGTGAAGACACATGTTTGAGGGAGACAGTCTCCTTGGAAGACTGACAGTGCTCTCAAAAAAGGTGACAGAAGCTAGGTAAGGAAATAAACACAGGTATTTTATTAATTTGCTTCTATATTTCTTCATATCATGGTCAATCTCTTGGAAACCCTATGAAAGGCAGGGTGACTGCTTCATCTTTATTAAATCCCTGGACAGAAGGATTAAAAGCGCATGGAGTACAATATTGGAACTCTAGGAATACTGGCTTCAGCACTGCTCCTGCTGGCACAGCTGCAAAGTACTATTTCCATAAATAGCTCGTGAGGTGCTACCTGAAATTGTGCCCGAGACAAAATCCTATCCTAAAGATCTAAAAGATCTTTCAGGCTGCATGACATCTCTCCTCTCAGCATGGGAGTGTTTTATAATCCTGAAAAACATCTGCGCTCCCTCATGGTGGCACCTTGAGCATCTCCCCCCGTTCACAGAAGTCCCTATATTCTTATGCTCAGGGATAAAAGCCTTTGCATGAGCAGGTCTGGCACAGCTGCTATAAATAACAGGTGGATCATCTGCAAATACAGGCTCTAGAACAAAAAGATTAAAATTGGTTGTATAAAACTTTACAAAATATTGAAGAAATAAACTATTTTCCTAATGCTAAGAATCACTATCACCATGGTTACATCCCCTTTCAGAATATCCACAGCAGAATATAGTCTAAATAATTAGAACTCAGGAGTGGTACCTTAACTAGAGTCTTCTTACAGGCTAAATTATTAATATTCTTCTTGATTCCATCATTGCATTTTTCAAAACAACACTCTGAGATTTTTTGGTCTGCTTACAGCTATCTAGATGACAAAAGATCAACAGTCCAGTAATCCTATTTCAGATAAATACTGAACATTATTCTTCTTCTCACAGAAGTAAGTGTAGGGTCTTTAGTGTGTACAAAACTTTGAGAGTGAGAACAAATCCCTTGTTTTATCCGTCATGCAAAAGCAGAATAGAGACTACCATTTCCAGGCTGCTCAACAATTTGCTGAACTCAAGGGCTAGCTCTGTGATAACTAACAGTTTACTGCTAATGTGCACTCAACTCATTACGCCCTGGAGGATGTCCTGGAGTGTATGTGCATGTGCCTGTTACAAAAATTATTTCTGATGCAAGGGAAACTGGCCAAATTCCACATTCTGCATGTCATTAAGCAATTCATAGAAACTGCAAACTTGAGCATGAAGCCCAGGAACACCTTAGCTTCAGCAACACTTTAGCTTGTAAACAGCTCCACTTTCCTCAGCACGTCAGCAAGAAAAATTGGGGGCTTATAAATAAGGAAACCTTACAATGTCATGTTGGAGATTAATGATCCCTTTTATTATCCCTATTATCCCATGTACTATAATGCTATCTAGCATCCTGAGACATTCAGGTTCTTTAACAATTACTGAACTATTAAATTGATACTGATTCTTACCTGACAAACAGTATTTTTGATGTTATTCCAAAAAGTTGGTTCAAAACGAGCTGTACCTCAATAGAGCCAATCCATTGCCGTGACCCAACAAATGCTGCTGGTTTGTCTCCAGCATCAACCAGTGCCTTTGCATCAAAAAAAAAAAATCAACAACATACAGTAGGCAATCCCAGCATTTTTCATGAACATATAAAATCCGCTTAAGCGTACAGAACACGGTTTGAACAGGACTGGTCAAAAGCAGACAGACAGATACTGAATTTGGACATTGCGTTCCTGTTTTGGAGGCATCCCTTGAAGATACAACACAGCACAGGCCGGAAAGCCCCCAGTGCAAGTCCAGCTCCACTGATGGACTCGGGACTGGGATGATGATCTCCTATTAAGGGCACTATTTCCATCCCAAGAGTCACTGCAGAGACTTAAGCACCTGGATTAGCTATTCAAAGTACCCAGATAACTATTCAAAGTATCTTAGATCCCCCTCAAAAAGTACCCCGAAGAAGATGCCACCAAAACAATATACATGGAGGATAGGGATTAATTTTAAATTCTTCTGTTCTCGGACGCTTACACATTGCATACAGCATTGCAGAGAAGGGCTTTCTCTGCTCCGTATACACGGCCCACAAAGAGGCCTGAAAGCCAATCAATTCTTCTAGGTGACTAAAACACTGTAAGATGACTTAGGTGAGGACTAAAAAAATGTTTATGAAGTTGCGATTTTACTTAAGTGCTTACATTGCTATTGATACAAGTCCTCTTATGGATTAAGCAAGCTTTGCTAAAAAGTTAAATAAATTTAATATAAAGCACTGAACTTACAAGAAAAAAGATAAATGCAGAGCTTTTTCTAGGTATTCAATACTAACTACCCAACTTCTATAGTTTTGGCTCAGGAGTGGTAACATAACTAAACGTCCACAGATGTGCATTTGAATTTTCAGAAGAAAATATGAATTGAAAGGGTGTTTAAAAAGATGCTTTTATTGACAAAGTTGCAAAAAAAAAATGCAGTAAATTAATGCACAGTATCTGTGGACTAATCCATCTGTAATGGATTAGACAGGTCAGTTTTAAAACTGGTTTTAGTCTGATGGATTGGGTTCCTTCCTCTCCTTCTTGTGGCAAAAAAGGTGACAGTGTGTTCTAATTTGCATTTCTAATGCAGTGTTAATCCAAGGAAATATTTAGAAGACTATTTTAATGAATCTCATCTGTATAGATAAATGCATCTCCCACAATAAAACTTGTCAAAAGTAACAATTCAGAAGTACTACAGTTCACTTCAAGAAATGAATTAAATATACCAACAAAAATTTTAAGTCTAAAAATACATTACTTCTATATTTAAAAAATACTGTAACCTATAGAACTTTTCTAAGCAAATATACATAAATTATAATTAATTTGCAAAATTTGCATTTGTACCTGTTGAATTTCCTTGTGTGTTGGTATAGCTGCATCCATGTAACCTTGGTGCTTGAACCAAGAACAGATAGTCTGCAAAGAGCGATAGGCACAGCCCCAACCACTGTCATCAATGCGATCCTGCATATAGTGATGGTAACTATACGTGCCATGTACTAAATAAACCTGCACCAAAAAAACAAAAAAAAACAACAAAAAAAAACTGTATCCCATCCACTTGCATCCATGTTCACAGAAGCAATTTATCTATGTCACTTGAACAGTGACAGTTTTCAATTGAGGACTATGAATCTTTGGAAAAATGGAAGGTTTGTAAATCACATTCTAGCACTCTTTCTTTCCTATCTCCTAAATAGGGTCATATTCACCATGTTAGTTTATTTTTCCTGGTTCTGAGAAACTTTAAAAATACATGTTAAAAATGTGAGGTAACCTTTGGAATACTGTACACTCTTTTACAGGAAACAAACAAAAATATTCATTAAACTATTTCTTTTAGCAACAAATTCCAAGTAAAATAAATAAATAAAACTTTCTTACAAATGTTTCAACTCTAACTTACCATACCAGCGTCTGTACCAGGGGGATTAAGGTGCACATGTGGATTTCTGAGATATCCATCTTTATATGGCTCATCTGGAAAATGATAAGCATTTGCTCTCTTGAAATATGGTCTGTCACATGGCAGATTGAACAACCCATGCAATTCCTACATGCAAGTTAGAATAAAAATGAAAAACACAATTCAAATTTTGGATTAAAGGTAACAATGCTTTTGAACTAATAATAATGTCATAACAAACTTCTAATATATACCTTAGCAACTGTAATTAAAAGGTTTTTAATACATTAATATTCAGCATGTATGTTTACTAGCAGACCTCACCTCTGACAAAGTTCACAAAGGCTTCCCTCCTATCTGAAAGGGCTCACTCTGTAGCCCTGTTACTTTATGCCCATTTCTCTGGCGCTGCATTCAAGATTTCATGACACATTGAAAATATGGTAAAATACACCATACTGGAAAAGGCATACATATATATTTATGTAGCAGTATATACACTGAATTGAAATCATTTAAATCTTAAAATAATATTAAAGAGATATGAATAAGCATATACTGAGACAAATTAAGGAGACAGTGCAGGTCTTTGAATCTGAGCAAATTTAATTGTTTCTTAAATCTCTTCAGCACTATTTACAACCCAGCAACAACATCTCAAGAGATATGCTGTCTTACTCCACCGTGTAAGGGCAAAAAGAATGGTAAGATCATCTAGGACTGCCTCTGTATCACAGGAAATACATTTCACACAGATGATCCAACACGGAAACCAATTATGTTAGTTACATATTACACTTAAGTAATCAGTAGATGAAACTACACAACCCAGAGACAGAAAGCAGGGAAGATTTATGTGCCACCACTGTTTGGAGCTCAAGGCAAGGAATAGATTAGGTCTGATACACACAAAAGAGTGCAGAATAAAACGAAAAATCCCCCAAGCCTCTCTCCATCTAACCAGCTAGAAGACTCTTTCCCTGCTCTTGGTATGTGAAACACTGTGACCCTAACAGTATCTGCCTTATTCACCAGGCACGCATCTAAAAGGAATCTTTGTGCCACATGATAACCTCTTCTGGCTGTGCCAACCATTGCTGGTCCAAAGGAAGAAAAAAAAATAAAACAAAAAGGGCCAAAAAAAAGGCAAAAAAAGGGAGAAAAAAAAAAAAAAAAAACAAAAAAAACCCCACAAAAATAGAGTCCCTCAACAACGGGGAACTCAACAAGAAAACATCCTAAACCCCGTCAGGCAACCAGCTGAAGATTTTAGCAAATAAAGCACTACAAGTAACCTTGAAGACAACAGTGGAAAGGGAGAATTCAGCACACTCACTACCAGAAAAGACCAAAAAGGACAACTGTAGATAAAAGTCTATCTAAAAAAAGTCCCATGTGGTTTTAAAGTCTCTGTTGTCCCCTTATAAATAAAAAAATTCTGATATATTTTATAAAATACCCTTCAATAAATCAAGCTTACATATTCAGCATACTGTTTCAGTTACAATAATAATTAAAACAAACCTGCATCTGTTAATATTTACTCTACATCAGCTAAATGTAAAGCTTTACCTTTCTGTAACTTTCCAGCTGATCATCTGAAATACCTGTAGGATATGAGATTGTTACAAGGTGATTTTTTCCTGGTAACATGAAATGAAATTGTTCTGGTACCACAATGGATGTTCCCTTCCTGTATTTCATGATGCATCTTTCCATGTCAGTTAATTGCCTGTGAATTGCATTCATCAGGAGATTCCGTACACTGGAAAGTACAAGGCAGAGTACTTAGGAAATAGAACAGCGATGCTGAATCTTTTCTCTCAAAACTCTGCTATGTTATGCTTCTATTCACCAGATTGAAGATATCTCATATTCAATTGTAAATACAGTCAAATTCCACCTATGTAAAATACTATAGGCTACTTTAATAAACTGGTTAACAGCTTTATTACTTTTGGAAAAAAGCAGAAATGAAAGTAAATTGAAAAGTCTTGAGTTCGGAATCATACATACTTTCCCCAAGTTTCTTCTGGAGAAACAGATACAACAACATCAACTGGTAAGGTCATATTAATATAGTGGTGTTCTTTGCTTTCCCGTTCAATGACTGGAGCCGAAGGAACTAATGAAGATGTCATCTCTAACATCAGGTCTATATTGACTATCTGCTGCTGCTGCAAAGAACAAAGATACCAGAATTACACTTCCAACAACACACACACCAATAAGGCAAAAGGAATGATATATGGTGATTAGAA
This sequence comes from Nothocercus julius, assembly GCA_013398735.1. Classification (NCBI taxonomy): domain Eukaryota; kingdom Metazoa; phylum Chordata; class Aves; order Tinamiformes; family Tinamidae; genus Nothocercus; species Nothocercus julius. The sequence goes on from VZSV01000017.1 coordinate 1,198,449, forward strand.
TCAATTCAGCAAAGAAATAATTCGATTAAAAAAAAAAAAAAAAAGCTAGCAGTGTTATAAATCAAAATTTCTACATGCTCATCTGTTGTAGACGGATCTTTGCATTAATGCTGAATCTCAATGCCTCTAAAGGGTTTCATCTAAGTCATACAAATGTCTATCTATGCAGAGAGGGTTATGGAAAGTAGCTCTAGCAATTTTCAAATGATATGTTGCTTGTTATAACTTATTAGTGTGGTGGGGCACATACCATATCTTGTAACTTCTTATCCTTCTTTTTGCCAAACTTTCGTCTGGTCTCATCATCTTGATCGTATCTAAGCATCAATAGAAAAAGCAATTTCTGTAACATGAAATTAACATATTACAAATGTGTGTGTATATATATATATATATATATGTATTTAATATACCTACTGTATAAATCTTATTATCTCCTTACAAGCAGAGACATCAGTCAGTTCTGACGGAACAGTGTTTGTGCCATTGTTTGGCCACACATAGATGGAGCTGTGGCAAATTCGTAATACGAGAACATCCGAAGACAGTTTGTTTGCAAGATCACTGAAAATATATTTTAATGCCTTTTTTGTTGATGCCTCTAAAACAGAGTAAGGACATAATTAGCTCAGAGAATTTTCTTGCTTTTATGATAGCTGCCAAACATACATTTAAAAGTGGTGTTTGACTCTGCAAGACAAGTAAACTTTCTTATGATCAGAAAAATGGCTATGTAAACAAAAATCACAATGTCATCTTTTTCCTAGCATATGTGTTTCAAGCATTCCCACTCACATTTGCATGAACAAAAGTCTAATATTTCTAATAGTAACTTGTCAAATATGAAGAGCTGACAGAAATACAGAAGAATAACTCACATCGTAGCAGATTCTCAAATCAGTAACTAACCGTGCCTTCAATTTCAGACAAATTTCTATGCATAAACATCTCTGTAGGTATCTCTGAACAGACGCTTCTCTGTATGCTTGTATTTTTTCTTCTGAGTACATTCTGCTAAGACTCAATTTTACTCACATCTTACTGCCTTTGCATCACTATCCAAAAATGTAAACTTAAAGCATGTTAAGTTTTTGGAAAAACACAACCTACACTCCAAGAGCAGACCTAATTTTAACCAACATACAGCTGTATGCAAGCCACACACTGGCCAGCCTGGGTTTTTACTTACTGTTATAGATTCTTGTCTTTGAGAGCCTCATTTGACTTTGTAGCATTTGAACCCATTACTTACAACTTGAACCAATATTGAATACAACAGAGTTTTTTTGAATGTTACCAGCACTGTTCTTCTCATTGAGATCAACTACCAATACTCAGAGCAAAAAAAAAAAAAAAAAAAAAAAAAAAAAAAAAAAAAAAAAAGAGCAAACCATGATATACTTATCTAAATCTCTTGCAAAAAGAAGATCTGATTGTCTTCAAAGTGATCTGCTATATTCACACACTGTGGTGTTCTCTGTTTGGTAGAATATTATGCTGCACTGACTGTCACTCTGCCTCACTGTGGTTAAAATTCCCTACTCAGTAAACAAAGTCAGAGGTGTGGGCATTCCTTGAGGATGCAACAAAACATTACTATCCGTTAGGCCGATCTATTCAACACTTCCATTCCCCATCAGCAACTGACATTAAAGTTGAAGTTTCAAGTATCATTAACAATGAACGTAGAGTTTCTAGCAAAGACATATTCATCTAAACACAGAATGACCAAATAGCTAAGCTACAGGTGCCCTCCTCTCGCTCACGGAGTCCTGTACCACCCTCTATGATAGGGACCTCTATGACCACAGACTGCCTAAAACAAATTTTCTGAGGTGAAATCCACATTACTGCAAAGATGAAGAACTAGAGGAGCCTCTTAATGACACACGGTCTTGTTAGCACTTGCAACTGCAGTAGCCAACCATGCCTAAATTTAGTGAAGTAACTAGTCAGCCAGTTCATCCTCTGTTTATCTAGAGGACTGGTCCACAATGTTAGGATCAACTCTGAGGCCATGTTGGAAGTGATCCCAATAGAAGAGCTCATAAGCAGTACAAATATGTAAATAAAATGGCCTAAAATGCTAATTTCAGCCTCGATCAAATTAAAAACATAGTGGAAGGAAGGTTGACAGAGGCAAAAAAATAGTACTCTTTGGGCTTCACCTTCAGGGTGCCAGGAAGAAGCACACAATATGTGGTGAAATGCCGGAAAAGACCACCCCACCATTGCAGGTAGTTAATTAAGGTCTATATAAATATCACACTTTTATTAAGAAAGCTATGATAGTCTTACAGACATACCATCAGTAGTTGCAAGTTGGAATGCCAGATCCAGGCCTCCTCGAATTCTAAAGAGTATGTCCATAGCTTCCAGAATTACCTAGGGAAAAAGTAATGAAGTTATTACAACATGCTTTATCTCAAGTTACAATTAAAGCACAGTTCTCAAAATATTTCTAACTGTACATAAAAACTTTGTTTATATGCTTTTCAGCATCTAGAAATATTTTGGATAAACTGCAACTGTTTGTTTTGTTTTTTTTCAATATATAGATTTTGTGTCCTGTTTTGAGACGTTACGTTCAATAAGCTGTGGACTGTTCTGATCGTTACAGAGTAAAAAGATAACTAAGCACATCTACAAGGGTACATTCATCTTCCCTAGGAGATCACAGCTTGAGGGACAGGAAAGAGAGGGAAGTACCCTCTAGCACTCAGGCTAATGTTTCACATTAGACAGCAGCACTGCTTAAGTTGGCACAAATACCTCCCAGCTAATCCCTTCCCCCTCCAACAGCTGTACCCTTACACAGAGGAGCAAAAACTGACTGACCAACACGGGGTGGGTATGATCAAATCTAGCAGTGCCCCAAACAAAATGATTTACAGTCTTGGCTGCTGTGAAGAGACTGCAAGAGCAGTTACAGGAAGACCTCTGGCAAAAACTTAACTACGTCACTGCTTGCTAACTACGCGTGGGAACCTTCCCGATGCAACACTAGACATATTCATGAAATAAATCAATCAAAAATAAGACCAATTGCATGCCACAAGCAGTCCTTTCTGTAGACTCTAACGCCAACCCCTCCTCAGAGGATGCGCTGGAAGGACCATTGTGGTTCTTATGCAGCAGCGTGGTTTTTACAGTGTTCACTCAAGACAGCGACGGTTCACGCAAAATTCCCATTCGTTAGATCAAACCCACGAAGAGCGCTCTGGACACCTGGCGGCTATAAACGGCAGGGTTTGCATTTGAAGGACTGAACTTAGGAAGCGAGTTCAGGAAGGGGCTCTGGGAAGGGACTCACGGAGGCCTCGGCACACAAGCTGCCTTGCTAAGGCGCCCGCCGGAGAGGACGCATCAGCCACGACGCTTTCCCACCTTCCTCGCGGGGAGGAAATCCTTGAGAACTGTAGCTCCTGCGCACGACACGAGCCGCACGGCCTTGCCCGGAGCCGAGCGGGCACAGCGGCCCCGCGAGGGCTGGCGACAGCGGCCGGGCAGCCCTGAGAGCCAAACCGACCCCGGTGCCGGCGCCGCCCGGCCCAGGGGCGCCTCCCCACCACGCACGGGCCCTGGGAGAGGGGCGGCCTTACCACGTCCGTGAGCGGCGCGCCGGGCAGCATATTCGTCGCGCACGCGCACTCCCGCCCCCCCGGCGACGCAGATGGGTGGTAGCGACCAGCCGTCACGTGACCGACGCCCCAGGGTGCACGAAGGCGGGCTTCTCTCCTCCCGCCCCCAGGGGTATTGCGCAGCCGCAGTCGCTTCGGGACGTACCACTGTAGAGAACCGCAGGGGGGAGTCACCTTGTTTTCTCTGTTGGGCTTTCCCGCTTCCCGGGCAACGGTCGCCGCGGGAGAGCGGGCGATGGCGGCGCCTCTGGTCTCCCGCTCGCGGCGAGTGAGGCGGCGGCTCCGGCAAGTAGGTGCCGTGGGGCGACCCGGCTGCTCGTCCCCTGTGCGAGCACCCAGTGCGCGCGACATGCGCCGCCTTCCTCGCCCGAGGGCTCGGCGGTGCGCGCCGTGCCGCGCTCGGCTTCTCCTCACCCTTATGAATACGCCAAGGCTCGCCCTGAAAGTATCCGGCCGAGATTCGCCTTGCTGTGCCCCCTCTTTCCGAGAGTTCTTCTAGTTTCTGTCTAGTATCTAATATCAAAACTGCCCAGGGTCTGTCTGGAGTTGCTTTTCCTTTAACTCTTTGGAAACCAGAATTTTGTGTCCTTTTTTTTTTTTTTTTTTTTTTTTATCTTTTTCCCCTTACCAGGTCATGGTAGTAAGGTATTAATACTTGTTGACTTTCCTCAGAATTTCTTGGAAGACTCCCTAGAATCATGCATACCTGTCTACTGCTGCACAAAACTCCTCATTCACATCTCGACTAGTCAGCCTCACTTCTTTCCAAACTAGTGGGATTGCAGCAGAAATCCTTCCCATTTGTCCCTAAGTCAGTAACCTTTATTTTGCACTCCAGAATTTAATTCCAGGTCTACTTAGTTTTAGTTGTCTGTTCCTGTCCTCCTCAGTGATGATGCCAGCTCGTTTTGTAACAGCAAACTGAGGCTTTCCAAGGGTGGGCTTTCTCGCATCTTTTCTTCCAGCCTCACTCATGTTGCCTGCCCTTTAGCCTAATAATTCTGCCAGCTATTAAAATAATGTACTAATTTTAGCCTAGCATCATCTATCTGATGAACATATGTTTTGCATTGTTTTTATGTGAACCTCTGCACCTTGCAAAAAAAAAAAAAAAAAAAAAAAAGGCAATTCTTTAAACTTTTGCATGCTGTCCATCCTGTTGGGTCCTGTTTGCTGAGCATAAGGAGAGTGTTTCTGCCCCTTCCATCAGGCACCATGTTCTATTTTCAGTGCTCTCCTACTGCTGCTTTTATACTCTGGCACCCCAGTTGCCACATACAAGTAATGTCTGTTACTAGTCTCTCTACCTTAGTTATTTCCATCTTGCCTTTGTCCTCATAGCTATTACTATGTAGGACTTTCCTTACATGGTCTTTAATGTTTAAGTCATTGTAGTGGAAAGTTTCCTGGTTCTCATCAGCTCCATAGACACAAAACTTCAGCTACTTGTTTTATATCATTTGCACATCTATGATATTTTTAGCAATTGTTCATGACTTTAAAGAAGTAGCTTTCTTAGCTGGTTAACCATTTCTTCTATTTTAATTTTAATTCCTAGCAAATTCACTGCATACCATTGGCTTCCTTCCTGAGACAGTTCTTCTTCCAGATGATTCAGATTCCCATTTCTACCAGTTTTCATTTTGTGAGTCAGACTCACAGTAATTTTAGTGGTAGGCCTGCTGTGTATTCAGGTGCTTGATTTCCTTAGTGTTGTTGACTGTGCATTTCCCTTAGTTGTATCAGGCCCAAAGCAGGATGAGGAGGCAAAATTGAAGTTTACTGTAAATTATTTGCATTAAAATAGGTGAGAAATTGGAGGTATTTATCATGAACAGATCTTGGATTGCACTTAAAACTGGAATTTGGAAGCCTTCTATAGTTTACTCCAGGCTTGTCCATATACATTCCTCTATGCCATTATTAGAAAGTGTGTGAAAACTATTGCTAGCAATCACTCAAAAAGTAAAGAGGGAGACTGCTTGGAATATTTTATTGATAGCTATTAATACCACAAAAACCTCTGATCTTAATACTCTGAAGATACCAATTTTAAAATTTTGGCCCAAGCTATAGAACTTGAGTGAGAGTTTCAGCAGTTGTATTACAAGCAAACTGACACTTTGAATTTATTTAACAAACATAATGCTGTCTAAATTCCACATAGTGTGTTCGTTCTGTGAGTAGCAAAGCTGCCAGTCATTTTCCTCATATTTCATTTATTGGTAGTATTTTAATCAAAACTCTTTTACTTTAAATAGTTTTTTGTTTTGTTTTGCAGGTGTGAACTCTTAATAGACTTTTTCAGTCTATTAACAAGTAAACAAAGAGACTTCTACCTTCTCTAGTGTCGTGCCCTACCACACAGATCCAACCATGCCTGCAGACGGAAAAAGTGACATGGAGAGGGTTGGCCTCTTCAGTGAAATGGGTTATGTTTCCATTGGAGATAAATATGTATCACATTATATGCGTAAGTACATTTAATTCTAAGCACTGTTTAACAATAGAAATACCTCTGGAATCCATCTACTTTCAGAAAGATTGCATTTTCTTTCAGAGGCAGCTGCCTTTTCAAACGTATTCTTTGCTCAGGTCAGTCTTGTATTGAGAGAGATGCTTGATATGTTGGAATAATGTATTTAAAAAAGGAAAAATCCACCACAAAACTGAAAAATATGTGTGCATAATAAATTCCTAAAATTTGTTAGGATGTGTATTTCTCTGTAAGACTAACTGTCTTATACTTAAGTGTGAGTTCCCTGTTCCTCACTCCTTTTTTTTTTTTTTTTCTGGAGGGGAAGGAGAGATAAGGGAAGCAGGTGTAGATCCTTCATGTCTTAAACATGTTCGGTAGGATTATTCATTCAGCAAGATAAGCTTTGTAAATAGTATGGTGACAGAGTTTGACTCTCAGTAGCCCCTTTGAAGGGGTGTCACGGAATAATCCTGGCTTCCTAGCACAGGTGTTTCTGCTGTGATGCTCTGTCAGTGATGAACGCGTCCACCAGAACCAGATCACCAGCGTATCACTTTGCCTGCACTGAGCTGCTGCAGATTCAAAGCACCTGACTGAAGGCACTTAGAGCTACCTGTCTCAGAACTGGTGGAGGAGAGATGTTGTTCTGAGATACTGCTAGTGGGTGTCAGCTGCGGCTCTGAACTGCCTGGCTAATGTAGCCAATCTCCATTTCTTCTAACGCAAGTTTAGAAGTTTTAAAACTATAACTTGGTACTGTGAACACCCTCCTGTAGCATTCTCTTTCAGATATGTCTGGTTGCTACATAGGACTTGAAAAATGAAACTAGTGTGTTACCAGCATGTTGAACCACCTAGATCCATTAGATTTTTAATGTAGGCTAAGAGAAGCAATGGCATCAAATGATTACTTACAGTGCTTACTCTTTTAAAGGCCCTTTTAACGAAGCTGCAAGCAAGAACAGACAGATGTTACCTGGGGGGAGCAAAGCATTGTCAGCTCTTCAGGCAGGTTATTTTGAGCCTCAGTTTCTGAGAATTTTTGATGGTGAAGCCTACTCAAATCCTGTTCAGCTAAGGAGGCGCTATAGATTGGCAGAATCAAAGAAAAATTTGGGCAGAGCTTTCCTTCCCAGTAATGGAGACAAATTGCCGTAAGTGTTGTCAAAATGTTTAAATAAATCTTTTTCTTTCCCGCACATTACAGATAACTTTTCACCAATAAATAAAAAGCCTGAAATGGGAGTACAGTGTTATTCTTTTGGAAAGATAAACATAATATATATGATTTAGTGCTAATCACAGTGCTGAGTGCAGAATTATGGATATCAGCAAGAAATTACAGATAAAGGAAGGTTGGATGCTCATAGAAATCAATTTATGATGCTCAGTTTTATCTACTGTTTTATGTAACTGTATACTGCTGTGAACAGCTTTTTCAACTGTTAGCTTTCTATTTTCAATTAAAATGAAGATGGGTTTGGGAAAAATGTCTACATAATTAATAAATTAATATTTTAATTTAGAAGGGAGTCTTTTGGCACTTGTCAGATACAGTATCTTCTCCCTTCTACTTTTGAGGCTCCCAAAATAGATATAGTATATATGTTGCAAAAGCATCAGGAAAACAAGCCAGGCTTTTTCTCTCACAGAATCCAAATACATTATCTTTTTGCTAGAAAAAAAATCTGATACTATTACAGGATAATCAGAAGATGTGACGGAGCTTAAGAGTATGTGAAGCAAAATATTAAAATAAATGTCTTTGCAATTTGCACATTAATTTCAGGATAAAATGATGTCAAAGAAATTGATTTCAAATACCTTAATCATATGTAACAAACAGACTAGTTATTTGTCTGAAACTATACAAGCTGCTGCAAGCCTGTTTTTTATTATCTTGTTTTTAGTCATATCATTCTACAACTTTGCATTCAGAAAGTTTGGTATGTACCTCTATTTCATATATTTATATTTTAGGGAGCAAGGATTAGCTATCTTCTGTCATAGATTACAGGGGAAAAAAAAAACCTTTTTTCAATATGAAAGTAAGACTGTGTAGGCTGTGTGCGTGGGCTTTCTGTTGGGTATGTGCGCATGCTATTTTTGGTGGGACAGAAAATGGGTGAGCCCAGAGCTGAAAAGTTTTTTCAGCTGCAATTACCTTAAATAGCAACCAAATGAACTAGCAGGATCTAACTGCCAGAACCACCTAGGCACTAATTTCAAATCCGTGTGTGTTGATGACAGTCCTGTTCATTTTCTTTCTGGGTGCTGAGTCCTGCTCCACCAAGTCTTACAACAAAAGTCTCCACCAAGTTGCTTACAACAAAATCCTGCCAAGGCACCCTCCTCCCCACCTTGTCTCCAGAAACACACTTGCTGGCGCCGGGTACAGCAGCCCAGACTCTCTTGCTTACTGTAAGGCTCCCAAGTTCTTCTAGGCATGAAATTTAGTTCAGGTTCTTTATCTTCTCCTATATCTGTGCTGGCAGAATAGCACAAAGCAGAGGCTGGAAAGGTGGCTAGGCTGTCTTATTAGTAAAATCTTCAGGCAGTTATGGAGAGTGATAGGTTTCTTATGTCCAAAACTGGCTCCAGTGCAACTCAGGAAATAGAGCAGAGCTGCATCAGCACTGTTATTCTTGTCTGCCTGAATGATAAGCAGCTCTTGGAAATCTTTTGCTTACACTGGAGCCAGGTTTGTTGTTGGCTGCATATTCAAAGGTTGCAAAGATGCCATGTTCTGAAGATGTGACAGATGTCTAGGCCTTTATTTTCATTTGACTATATTTTGTCATTATGTTACTTGTATATAAAAAGCTAAGATGACATTTAAAGTTTGCAAAGCGCTTAAATGCCAGGAAATGCCAAGGTAAAGTTTGTGTGTGCATTGTCAGTTTTTGCCCAGTTTTTGTTGTATATGAGATTTTTTTTGACCATTGTAGCTGCAGCTTAGTGGACCAATTGCCATTCCAGCTGTTTCATCAATTTGTCTTGGGCCTTTGTCATTTGATAGCTGTATGGTTGTGTACTTTGAGAAGACATCATATCCTACCAACAGATACTGATTTTTTCAGGTTAGTCTTTAAAAAAAAAATAAAAATCTTTGTAAATTCCTTCAGCTTCATAGGCTGAGATGTTTCTCCTAAATGAGCTGTGCCTCTCTTTGCTTTTCTTCTGTGGTAAGACAGAAAGATAGACAGTCACCAGCCATGTCCAGGAAAAAAACCTAGGTCGCCCATGTGCCCTGCCTCTCCATTATCATAAGGACACTGCTGCCTGGGCAATGCTACCGCCTTATTATCAAACACCACCTCTGTTGAACCCATTTCTCTGGGTGACTGTCACTCCAGTAGGTTTGTGGTGAACTGTACCTACATGCTTGTATTTGTGAATTGGTATTGACCAGTGTTCCTTTGGGTTGTTGAGGCAAAACTGAAACAAAACCAGAAGTCAGACTTTCTTAAGCCTATCTATGTTATTAAGGTGCTCCAAAACTTCATCTTTGCTGCCATTTGTTTCTTATGTGTCCATAATGCTGTATACAGATTTACTGTAATAATGGATCCATGCACAGTGCGGAAATTTTATATCTATTTTTTGAAACATTATTTGTTATTTTACACTAGATCTAGAAAGTTGAAAATATTTGCAAAGCATTCATTAACATATTTGTTTGCTATTTTTAGATGTGGACTGGGCAGCTATTATGGAACCATAGGAGGTCCATATGCATACTTCAGCGCGCAACTGAAAGCCAAAGAAAAATACATTCCTCCTGGAAAGAATTTTTATACTAATCCAGGAAAGAAAGGAACTGGATATGGGTAAGTTCTCAAGTATTTTATGTTTCTTGATTTGTTTTTTTATTTGTTAACTTCTCATTCATTCATTTTCTTTTTACAGATATGCAAATGTTACCATAGGTGAACAATATCCACATGCACCTGAAGTGTATGAAGCAGGAAGAATAGCTGCAAAGGTGTAAAATAATTTGTCTTTATTATGTATTAGTGTAGTGATTATTTATTACAATTACACATGATTGTGATAATGACCAAGTAAAACCAATAACAAGAACAATACTACTACTTCTACATTATTGTAGGTAATGATAAAAACAAGATGAGAAGCAGCAGCTTGGTTACCTGTAGTCGAGGCAAACTTGGTTTCCAAATTCTGCATCTGGTGCAGACAGTGAGAAGCGCTGAGAACAGAGGGATGCAGGATTATTTCTGATGAGCTGGGTAAAGAGAGTAATAGGGAATTTGCTCTGAGACATTAACATGAATCCACCTCAGTGATCTGTATTAGTAAGGATGCATTTCATACATCTTGTAATTGTTTGCAATGCTAGTTTTTGCCTAGTTTATTTGAAAATGGAATCTGGGAAGAATAATCAACAGCTCCCATGGTTAAATAAACCAATCCTTAGAGGAACTCAGCTTAGTGAGGTGCTCAGAATGTAGGAGATGTTTTTGGATATCTTATCACCAAGCCCACGTAAGTGTAGTGGCAATATGGCCAGTGTATTATGCAGTTGGTATGTATGAAGGCAGGATTTTCAATCATATGTTTACATTTTTTTTTCCCAAGATAGAGGTACACAACTGTAGTTAGATGCATGTTAAATATAGAGTGCTTTTCCAAGCATTTTCCTACCATACTTTAGTAGTAATTGTTGTGCTGCCTGGTTGTTCCATACTGTGAACTATATATGTCCACACTGTGAATATAAAATGCCTAGATGAAACAATAACAAAGTTACAGTGAGCTGAATTTAAATGCTTTTATTTTTTTCTCTTAGGTGAATAATATGCAGTAAAAATGCTTAAGATTTTTTCTTTTAAAATACTTATTTTACAGAAAGCTCAAGAGGAACATCGACGTTTGGTTAAAGGAGGGCCTTTCAAGTTAAATCTCTATCCTCGGGAGTATTTTGACATTAATCCCTATTTTAGTGATCAAACTTTGCCACCGGTTAAGCAACAACCTCCAGGAAAGAAAATTGCGCCACCTTTTAAACCAAGTTCTCCTGCTAAAAAGGTTAGTTTATTTTATAGCTGCTGAATACAAAAGGTAAGCATTCAGGTATTTCCTATTAAAAGCCTTTGCTTAGAGTATATAAAGACAGAACTCAGTGTTTGGTTTTGATTTTGCTTTCTTACAGGGGAGAACAGAAGTGGTATTACTCAGTTTACTGTTTTCAGTTTACATAGCAATGAAATATTGTTTGACCCAACCTACTCCCAAAGAGCACTGCTAGCCAGTTTCAAGTAGTTTGGGAAGTGTTTCTATTTGAAACCTGCATAGTGTTGTTAACATAGAGTAATTGACTGCATTACTGTCACAAAGGAAAAAAAAAAAGGCTATGCAATACATGAAATTAAAGCTGGATTACTGTTGCGAATTGAAATCTGCTTCTGTTTTGGACTCCTATCAGTTGCTTGCATAGAATTTTTGAAGCTGTTGATTAAGCCTATTTAGACAAAATTCTAAAGGATAGTTCCTAGAAATGTCATGGAAATGCATGACCAGAAAGAGCAGAAAGGCTCAATGGAGTATATCTGCTCAGAGAAATGCTGCAGAGGAAACTGTTAGAGAGTTACCTGTTCTATTTATCTACCAGCAGATACAGATTTGGAATCAGCTTCAGAATTTGTTACTTCTTGAGTAGTTAGGAAAAAGGAGGGAAAGGATGGGAATAAATATAGGTGTGAGGGCTTGGGAGACATGGGGTTTGGGGCCTGGGATTACTATCAGGGTGGGAAAGGAAGTATATAGGAATATATGATGAAGAGAATCATCCTTCATTAGTTCAGTTACTTAGTGCTGTTATTTCCTACAATCTAAGTGGGGATTCTTGCATCTATAAAACAGTGGAAATGTGCATATTTCATTGCCTTTATGTCTCCTGATGTACTTCTTGAGATATTAAGATACTTGAGCTAAATGTAAGTTTGAAATGGATTTAAGATACAGATACATAAATCTCTCTCTTAAATGACTCTAAATACCTGATACAGTAACACCCCCTCAGTCTGTCACTTTTCTGTTCTTCATTTTGGAATCATTTAGTACTGTGCTCTGCCAACCACCGTTTCTAATTATTCTGTCCTTCCCCCTTGACTGATTTCATTGACCTTGATCGTTTTTAGGAAGATGATGCCAGTGATGCAAATGTAAGTATTCAGAAAGAGGCAGCAAGAACACTTAATGCATACATTGTGCTGTATTCACCCTCACAGATGAGGCATCTGAGATCTTCAGGAATAGTGATCTATTCCTAAAAGTCAGCTGCTGAAAAGTCAGAATGTCCTCTAGATGACAACGCTGCTGGTCCTACTCTTGGCTTTCTGTCCTTTACGCTGTCTGTGACTATGTAAACTGTGTGTGCTTCCCAGGCTACTGCATATTCCCAAATATTTTTATGGGAAAACATCTTCATTTGTTTCAGTTGATGCACTGCAAAACTTATTGCTGCACTTTTCAGGAGTGCAGCCTCAACAAACTCTGGTATTTAGCTCTGTTCAGTCCTATAGGTCAGAAAATATATTGATAATAATGCCCTAGCTTTTCCTTTTGTAACAACTGTCAACTTGTTCTCGATGTGGAGATGTGCTAATGAACCAATAGTAACTTAACAAGCCCAATTTTATTCACAGCATAATAGTTATTTTTAGTGTGTTATGTTTTTACAATTTCCATCACAATTTTAAGATTCTTTGTAATTTAGAAGATTTACAAAACAACATTTTCAATCAAGAATTCATCAACATAATTACTATTTTTTCCTAAGAGCTTCCAATGCAAGTTTAAGCAGCATGTGATTTTTTTTAAATATAATTTGATGCAGCCTGATACACAGTATTCATACTTACTTTTGCATGAAAAATATTTTAATTAACTTACCTTATAGATTGACACTTTGAAAGGTTTCTTTTCTTTTTTTTTTTTTTTTTCAGGCAGGGGGCATGAAGGGAGGTACATTTGATCCTTATCCGAGTCATTCTGATGAACCCTATGTGATTAAAAAATCTATGGCAATCACAACTAATAAAAGGGGACAGATTTTTCATCCTCCTCCTGGGCCAAAAAGCAGACCTATTAAAAGCATAATGACTTTAAACGTCACAAGGTAAGCCACTTCAAGCTCATGTTTCATGTATGCTGTCAGCCAAAAGTCATTAGTCCAGCTGTTTATTACTGTCTAAAGTAATTGAACCTTTTAAAACTAACTCATTAAATTTATGTAACACTAATTAGGTTTTCTTTCCCTTTGAGAAGCTAATTATTGGCAAAAAGAATAAGGTAAAGGAACTGGGCTTTCAAGATTTAGTCCTCTTTTTTGTACATCCAGGTTACTTTTAAAGGCTATACCAGTGTTAAAATAAGTTTAAACCTTTTCTGACTTGCTAAATATAAAGTATTCTGTGTTATCTCATATGTTTATTGAATGTAATTGTCTCCCTCTGCTGGCAAATATCATACAAGGTAACCTAAATCCATGACATTTTTTGAAACCACAGTATTCAAATTGATTATCCTAATAATAAACATCACTAATTGTTAAAATGCCTTTATTGGGGGTTTATTTTACAGAATGTATGCACATATAGATGTTCATGAGTACATAGTTCATTACATTTTAATACTGGTGAGGAATAACTTAAATTTAGAATAATCTTATTTTCTTCTATTATAATTCAAGCAGATAACCAAGACCATGTTCTTTAGAGTTACTTAGAGAAAACACTTCCAAATGCAGACTTCTAAGAATTGCATGTAGAAGAGCTAAGTACAGATTCATGTGTGGGTTTTGCATTTTGAGTGTTTTTGTTTGTTTGTGGCTCGTTGGTTTTTCTTTTCATGTTCCAGCAGTAACATGAAGCATGCTAAGAGAATTTGATTAGTATTTGAAAAAACTGCCTTGGCAGAATCTGTTTCACATCTGTGATATGCTTTTATATGCAATATGTGAAGTCTAAAACATACATCCTCTGTATCCATCCGTTGCTGGGCCATTTAATTTCATTATTTCACCATATATCTAGTTTGCATGATTGCTTTTTAAGTTGCAGAGGCAGTTGAAAAGGACAAAATAGAAGATACATACCACTCCACACTGCCTTTTATTACTAATTGAAAATACTCCAAAAGTACTGGCAACTAGCAATGTTGATGAGAAAGTATGACCTTCCATGCACACAGATGTCCTTTCAAACTGTTAGAAATGAAGAAGAATACTGCTCGAATGGCCTTTTTATCAGTATAGTTGTTCATATTATTATTTCACCAACTGATTAAGATATCATGTTTCCAGATGAGATACTTTTATTGGAAAAATATTGCTTGTATGTGAAGTACATCTTAAAATTGAAAGGCAGCTTACTGTGAAGAATTTCTATGTTTGCGGACTCATTTGTAAAGGCTGAACGTTTCAAATTCACAAATCCAAATGAGTTTACAGGGAAATTAAAATTATCATTTAAAATTCCCCACGATTATTTCCCCCCCAAGAATTAAAAAAATGGTTTTTTTTTATTTCTTATATTTAATGTAATGAGAACTGCATTTATTATAAGTATGAAGCTCATAGGTCCTACAGCTTAAGAAATGTAGTGGGAAATAATTTTTTAGAATGTCTGCTTCCTCCTGAATTGCAATTCTCTATCTTATCTCCAATTTAAACCCTAATCTTACAATTGGATTTGCTAGCGTGAATTCTTGCTGTCAGAGTTCTTTGGAAATCAATTGGTTTTCACAATGCCTCAAGTAATTAATTACAGGATTGAGGGTAGTCCTGTTTTTTTTTATCTTTTGCAAAAGATTCTACACAAATCTAATAAGTTTCTCTTCATATATTTTTCAGATCATTAAATGCAATGAATTACAAGACTGCAAGCTTGGCATCATACTAGGTACAAACAGTGAAATGAAGTATACATTTTAGACTCTGTAAACTCTTAATGTGTTTCCTAGTCAACATTTAAAGTAAATAATAACAAAAAGGAAGGAAATGTGAATTAAGGCACATAGGTCAATCCAATCTGTTTAATTATTGAGAATAATCTTTGGGTTGTAAATCTCAATCTAAAATAAATATTTAAAAATACATATTAATGCCAAGGTTATATTTTTATTTAAGTTATTTTAAAATCTTACAACCTAGCATGCTTTCTGAAATCTATTTTACAAAATCTTATAATATGTAATTTAGGTTTTGAAGTGACTACATATTGCAGTGGAAAAAAAGAGATTATCTTTTAAAGTGACTATCAAAATAAATATATTAAGTCACTTATTACCCATAGTGAAATTAAGGTCACTGTTTCCTTTCAGAAGAAATAAAATTTGATGTTTGTGCCAAACCTGTTGAATCCATGTTTGTGTGAGAACTGTCCTACAAAATATCTAACCTTTAGGTAGGATGAGCTTCTCAAAATGACCCGTATCAAGTGCTGTTCACAATCAGAGCACACACAGCCCTTTACAAAGGGAGCCATCTCTACTTACCAGCATCTATTTACCCATCCTCCTGGCAACTCTAAGTGCTGCCATATTCCCTAACAGCTGCTTAAACTGACTTTCTGTATATGGGTGGAACCTCAGTCTCAACTGTCTTTCAAAGTAGCTACTTTCCAGATGAAACCACAATCCCAGCTGTGTATCTTACCTACATCTTAATAATTTTTGTCAGGATTTGTATGAGATGCAAGAAATTTCTTTTTGTTAATCAGAGCTAATTTATTAAAAACCATCAGCATTTATGTTTCCAAGTTATTACATGAAGGCAACATGTAATAGGCAACATTTACTTTTATTAAAGCTTTATCTCAGCACTGTAGAGTATTCTTGGAATGGCATCCTCACTGCTATCCACCGAGTAATAGTTTTTAAAGAAAGTCCATGCTGGATTTTCACAATTCCTGGCATCAATGAAAATCCTAAAAAAGAAAAATAAAAAAAGAGGCCAGTTTTCGAGGAGTTATCCAGGCATAAATTCTCTCACTTTCAGATCAATAGCAACCAACAATATTTTAAATATTAGTTTATACAGAATTTTTGATAGTTCTCTATCCAAATCCTAGGACATAGGATTGTTCCTAGGAAGAGTTCCTTCCTTTCATGTGGATACTGTGTACTAATTGATGGTACTTGTGATGACCTCAGGCTCTTTAGTATTACCTTCATAAGAATGTCAGGAAAATATGCCAGTGTTGTTCCCTGGTGAGCTTCCCAGACTCTGCATTCCTAGGTAGGCTGAAACGCTCTGCACTTCCTCCTGACTGCTGTTCTGGGCTCTGCCTCTCCCAGCGCAGAGGCGGCACAATCTGCACTCAGATTTTTCTGTACATTCAGGTTTTTCTGTGCACTCAGGTTTTTCTGTACATTCTTTTGCTTCTTCTCTTCTAATTCTTCTACTTTCTTTTGTATTTCAGTAATCATTTCACTCTCTAACAAAGCTGGAATACTGGAAACTAATTAAAATGTATAAAGCTTAATTTTGGGAAAACAAATGCACAACCAAAAAACAATCCAGCCTGTTACAAAAATGTGCAATGTGTTGATTAAAGTTACACTAGCATTATATGTCACCTAAAAAATATGTAGACAGAAGTTAAATCAAGTTAGGACTTCTTGCAGAAGTTTCTGGTGAAATGTTTGTGGGATGTATTAAAACATTCATCTAGCAGGTCATAAGACCTTCTAAGGTCGTAAGACTGTTCTGAGTCTGAAACCTTAGGGGCAGAACTGCACCCACTGCAAGCTATCACAGTTAAATTTCTGTAGACCACTTACATTGTGTAAAGATCTACTGGTGTGAATCTGTAGAATTTAGCCAAATATGAAATGACAGGAAATTCCTAATTGTGAAGCTTCATAAAACCAATAAGCTGCTTTTTAGGACGTAGGGGAAAAAAAAAAAAAAAAAAGAGACTGAATTTCAATATTACAAAATTGAGAAGAAAAATGTTCATTACAATTTCTTTGAAGCAAGAGCCTGTTGTAGATTAACAGGAATTGCCTGGGAAAGAAAAGCAGTTTCTTTAAAAGGTGGGAGAAACTGCTTTCTGGAGACGCCTCTGGGTGGATACTAATGAAACCAGCCAACAAAACCAGATGCAAGAATTACCACGTTTAGAGATCAGTGGAGAGCTTGCTGCAGCCAAGTTTCCAAACTTTTTGTATGCACTCAAGCAAACCCTCATTGTGGTTTTGTTTTATAGCAATACATACATTCTGTAGAATCTCTTTTTCAGAAATCTTTATTTCTTTAATAAGGTATTCCAGACTTAACAATCACAATAACCAAAACTGTATCTTTTCTATTTAAAACCTGAAGTAATATGAAGTGTTGGTAGTGATCTTACCAACAAGAAAAAGGGATGGGAGGGACAAATCATGAAGTTAGAAACACAAAGTTAGAAAACCACAAGACTGCTCATGCGGTAGTGCAAAAGCTACTGCCTACCTTGTGACCAGCATTCCAGAGCTGTGTGCTTTGGATCAGAAATTGTAGGGGAATATTCAGAGTAACAGTTATCTTGTGTGATGCCAGAGCTGTAGCCAGGTTTGCTCTGCCCACGCACTAGAGCTGTAGCTCGGCCGCGGAGATAAGCGTAATCATTGTGCAGGTGGCGGAATTCAAACTGCAGGACATCTCGCTCATTTTCAACACTCCGCAGGTGATTTTCTAATAGCAGGTGTTCTTCTGTCAGTTTTCTAATGTCACTCTCGTATTTGGAAGCTCCTTGTCTGTATTCCTGAAGCTCTTTCTTAAGTAACTGATTTTCCTCGGTGATGTTAGTTATTGCTGTTGATAACCTCTCACGTTCTCTGTCTGCATTTGTCAAATTAGATTTTAAAAGATCAATATCTGCTTTTGCATATCTGAGTTCAGTCATAAGTTTCTTTTCTGTATGACCTTTTTCAAACTGAACCTTTGCAAAGTCCTTCTGCAGCATCTCTTTGGTATTAGAACATTCTTGCAGGCTCATTTCAAGGTTGTTTTTTTTGTCTTCTAGTGCCTGTGTTAACTGAAGAAGGGTCTCCAGTTCAGATTTTGTTGCAGTTTCTTTTTCTTTCATTTGCTGTATTTCGCTCTGATTTCTTTCAAGCTCTCCCTCTAGGGAATTCTTTTCTTTCATAAGCTGGGATGTGTCTATCTCAAGTTTTTTATTTGCTTCTTGTAACATGGAACATTCCTTTTGCAAGGACTCTAATGTTGCATTGAGCCTTTTTTTTTCACAGGTAACAACAGTCATCTCTTCCTCTACTTTCTGGTTCTTAATTTGAAAATCATGTAGTGCTTGTATGGTACGTTGGTTTCCATTATAGAGTTGACTCCTCTCTTCCTCAAGGATTTTTTTCTGATTCTGGAGTTCCTCACATCTTCTTAACAGCTTCTTTACTTCCTTAATGCTTTCCTTACTGTCATCTTCTGATTTAAATAGTTGGTTTTGCATCCTTTTCTTTTCTTCAACTAAATCCTGAATTTGCTTATTGTATATTGATATTTTTTCTTTCAAAGACTGTATTGTAATATTAAGAGGTTTCACTTTGTTCTTGAGAATGAGATTTTCCATCTCAAGATCACGTACTCTGTTTTGCAAATGCTCACAATTTTTCAGGGACTTCTGCAATCCTTCAGTTTTCTCATCATGTTCACAGGGTACTTTGATTTTAGTGAACTTCTGATTTTCAAGTCTCAGTAATGTTTCATTTAAAATACTCAGGTTTTGTTCTTTTTCTAGATGCTTTGTGTGATCAAGCATTATTAACTCATCTTTCATCATTTTGGAAAAAAAATTAACCTGGAAACTGTCACCTTCACTGTAATTGCTTTGAAATTCTTTATGTACAGTTTTGCTTTCAGACTCTCCTTGTTCCTTGGATACTGTTAGAGAAGAACTCCATGCGTTGACACATTTGGAGTCTTTATAAAATTCTTGATCAAAATGTAAGTCACTTTCTTTACGTGAAACTGAAACAATATGTGATCCATCTAAAGAGCCTGACGTTTCTGGAGTTTCTTTTGATTTTATGTCATTTAATTTTTCTCTGCATAAAAAGCCAGATTTTACTATATCATGTTCTAACAAATCAGAATCATTACTGCCTGACTTCTGAAATTCTTGTTTTGATGACTGGTTAGAATAGTTAATATTGTCTGCTACATAAAATTCTTTGCCATATTTGGGAGAAAGTATTGAAAGTTTAGATTCATTCAAAATTACCTTTTCATGGGCAGCACTTAAGCTTTCTGTCTGCAGTTCTGCATCAGGTAGCAAATGGCATTTATATTCATTTTTTAATGCAAGTATCGTTGTGTTTCCCATTAGATCTTCTGAATTTTTTACCTTTCCAGTTGCTATGGTTTTCAGTGAAATACTATGTGTAATTTTTATATCACTGACCATATTTCCAGTACTGGAATTTGTTTCCACATGCTCATCAATACAGGCTTGTTGATCACGATGAATTTTTTTATTAGAAAATGATGACTCAGGATGTTCTGCAGGCTACCCACAAGAAAACAAACAAACAAACAAACAAAAACTGTTACACTGTAAGAATTGGAAAAAAAAAAGAAAAAAAAAGGGAACTGGAAGCCTAAGAAAACCATTATTAAAGCCACTTATCAGTCAAGACTCATACAGTTTATCTGCCATTGTCATTTATGCATTTGCCACAAAAAAGGTAAGCAGAAATGAGTAAAAAAATAAGAAATTTCATTTAATATGGAGTTTTGAAACAGGCTCAAAATACTAAATAAGCATCTTAAGTTTACATATATTTCATGCGGAAAGAGACGACCTAAGAGAGCTAACAGACTACAGTTAAAAATGATTGTTTTATAATTCCATGCCCTGTAAAATAAGGGAAACCAGGAGTTCACACTAAGTAGGCAGAAAAAGTGGGATTTATGCTGCATTTCGTAGGACTAGCACAACATTTATTCCATTTTCTCCTTCCCCTTCTTTTCGTGACTCTCAGTTCTACTTCCCTGTACTCTTTGTATAGTATTTCATGTCCATTAAATATAATCCAAGTGAACTGATTAAATAAAGTCTTGCCTGCACAGAAAATAAATTGAGCTTTAACTATTATGTAGGTCTTCCCAAGACTTTCAGGACTCTTTTGTGGCAGAATTATATCAAAGTTGTATTACAGAGAAAAGCGTCAGGGAGAAGATGCTATTTTATTTGTCCCCACAATATCCTTTGGGTTATTTTCCAGAAACATGCAACTCTCACAACATACAGTGCAGCAACATCTTTAAAGAGAAACTTATTTGTAGGTAAAAAATGGTAAACATACCAGACATACATCACTTGGTGTGCTAATCATCAGTATCTTGCCTGAGCTACACTGTGGAGTTTTCATTTCAATTATGTTTTTATTTAGTATCTCACTGATTTCAGACTGTACCTGGAAAAGATTGAAAGGAAAAAAAAAAGTAAAAATATGTAGTTTTTAGGAAATCCTATTTTTATCAGTAAGTTCTTTTTAGGAGAGACAGACTAGATGGAAGTGCTGTAGGAATATGGAATTAAATATAATCAAGAATGTGCAAAGATAAGTGTCCTTACAGCATCAGAGTTCTTGTTTCTACATAAAGAATCAGAAAAAAAAATATGGCATAAAAATGGTCCTAGTACTGTGTGAAACAGGCCATTTTGAAATAGTTGTCTGCTGACAGTGACATGAAGTGGAATCATTTGAGAACAACAGAGCTTCCCTGAGTTTATAGGGATACAAACGGTACCTAACCCTTTCCTATTTTTCCCTGCTATGTTTCTTTCCCCTTATACATTTCTCTTATTTTTTCTTAGTCTTTCTAAGCCTCCAAATAATACTATGATTAGGGGACAACAAGAACATGTAAATGGATTATTTTATTAGCTATTTTAAGATTAACAGATGATTAAACATAGTAAATGTGCATAATAATTTTAAAATAATTTTAGATTGCTGTTAAAAGTATCTAAAAATTCCTGAGGATGCAGCTGTTATCTTTATTTTAAGAGTATATTTGGGGCCTGCTTTTACCATGTTAACATTCTCCAGAATCTGTTGCCGAAGAGTTTTAAAGGATTCCAGCTGTTGCTGAAGAATCTGCAATGTATAAAACAAATATCAGAAAAAAACGGTACATTTTGTTAAAATACTGAAATGAATTAGGATGTTTCCTTCAGTCAAACTTGTTTCTTTTCCAGTTTTAAACTTGCTCTGAGCCAGCCCGTGAGTGGGAGTTTACTGAGTGGTTCCTCAGGAGACATTTAGTCACCAGCTGCAGTACCAGAGCATTTCAGGGTGGTGCTTCATGGGCGTCGCATCACTAAAACCCACTATGGTATCTGGCATTGCTTTGGGATCTCAGACACTGCACTGAAACCAAATTCGGGATGTGCTGATGTCGGAGTGCATCCTTCCAACGCCACACATCGCCTTTCAGGGTTGGTCTGACTGTAGGATTAGAAATTGGGAATCCTGCTATTCTGCATTATCAAAAATTTAGCAAAGCGGTGCGGTCGCCGTATTTGTATTCATATTAGCTCATTCATATTCACTGACCACCTAAGTGCCCAGGCCCGCTGCCCCGTCTGAAGTGGCCGTGGGAGCGCGAGCTCCAGCTCGGTGTTGGGGGACTCGGAGTCCAGTCCGCTTACGTGCAGGGCCCTTGGCGGGGGAATGGGCTCCTCTGCTCCCACTGCGCTGCTGCCTGAAAATTAAAAAAAAGCAGCGCTGCAGTTCCCCGGGGCCGGAGGCGGCGGGAAGGGCGCTTCGCCTGGGGCCGGGCACCAGTAGGGCCGCGTGGCGGC
>VZSV01000017.1:1220585-1250192 GCA_013398735.1 Nothocercus julius
CGCGCGCGCTGCCGCACGCGAACGGCCGTTGGAGCCGTTGGCGGCGTCGGCCGCGGCGCGGCGGCAGCAGCTCGGTGTTGCCAGCGCCCCGAGCCGCGCAGGAAGGCTGAGAAGTGAGTGCTTGAAGAAAAGCGGCCGGCAGGGCGCCGGCATCGCTGACTGCCGTTTTGGACGGCGCCCGGGCGTGCAGAACCCCTCTGCTGCCGCGGCGAGTTGCTGCCTTGCTTAGGTGCGTGGCCGGGCCGAGTGAGACGAAGGTGGATGCCTGCTGTGGGGGCACCATAGCCCGTCCCGCTGGTATCCCCAGAGCTGCGGGGTGTCCAGGCTCAGGCCTCGGGCTGACTTTGTGTTCAAAAGCAGCTCGGGGAAATGTGAGGGAAATGCTGCTTGTACCAAGCGATTTTTCTCTCCTCCTCTCCCTCTGAATTTCAATTTTCATTGCACAGATACCCCTGCGTTGTCTCTCTGGGTGGGCTTGCTTTTTGTACAGCCACATCTGACACTGATTGTCCTTCAAATTTTTATGTAATATTCTGCCATGCATTATTTAATTTAAACAAGTTGTGTCAATAAAGTCGCATCCTTTCATGGAAAAGGATTCCCTCCCAAAATAGCTAGAGACCTAACACGATATGTGAGCAGTATTCTCTGTTATTTAGTGTTTCCTGTGTTCTGTGATATCTGCTTGAAGTAATAAAGCAGATGTTCATTTTGAGGAGCCTGTACTCAAGTGAGTAGACGTGCTAAAAACCCACTCATGCAATTAAATAACTAGTGAACACAGCCTGTAGTTTTAACTGTAGTTGCTAAGACTGGTAAAAGCCTAAGCCTCCTCATACATCAGCTGTAGCACTTTTATCTGTCCCATTTGGTGACAAAAGCAGCTGCAAACATAGAGCTTCAACATTCTTTGGGAAAGCAGTACTAACAGGCATAAAGTTAATTAAATTTTAAGCTTTATCTGGATCAGGGTGTTAACGGTTTTATAACAAACCTAGTCGGAGAAAGCTATACATTTTTAAGATCCAATATTACATAAAAGCTAGACATCTGTTTGGTGGAACTTATTGATGTAAGGTCAAATTCAACTGGAAAAATTTATTCTATATTCAGATTGTACGTATTTTTTTTTCTTTTTAAATAATAATGGAATAAAGAAAGTGAATGAATACATAACAGACTTTGCTAACTAGCCTTTGTGGTAGGTGATGCTGAAGGAATTTCTGAGCTTTTTTATGCTCTGTCATGGCACTAATCATCATACAGTCTTGATCCTAGAAGACTGCACATGTACTTATAGCATCAGAAGCTTATAATTCAAAAGAATGAGGAAAATATGTTGATAATGGCAAATATCAACATCCTTGGAAGGCCAGTTTGCAGTTACGCAGATAAGAGAGTCAAGTTGGGACTGTGACTGTCAGTCCTTAAGAGAGTCCTTAAGAGCTTCAAGATTTTCAGACACTCTAAATAGTTCTGATGTGTTTCTAGGGTTAGTGAACCCATCTCACACCTGTCAATGGACAGCTGAAGTTCAGTGGCTGGAATTAGCCCAGGACTATTACACAACAACAGCTACAAATATGCAAATATTATATTTAGCTACATACTCTTCAACACCCCCCCCCCTTTTTTTTTTCTTTTTTTAATTTTTGTGGCATAAAGCCTTGGTCTGTGGTCTTGGTGCACACTGCCACAGTGATTTTTTCCTCTACTTACAGTTTTTGCTTATATTGGATCCTGCTGTGACATTAGTGACACATAGTGCTTATATTGGATCCTGCTCTGACATTAGAGATTAGTGGACTTCAAAGGTGTTTGTTAAGCTCTCCACTGCAAAAAAAGACTGGAGTCAGAAGCTTTTACTGGGAGTAACTGGTGGAGAGATATTAGTCCTTAATGTTTCAACAGTGGTTTTTCATTTTCTTTTTTTGGTTATGATTTCTATTTGTCCTTAACATATGCAAGCAAATCCAATTTCTGAAAATACTGAATTTTCCTTGCCGAAGAACATGGAAATAAGATCAGCAAGGTCTTGCACTGATGTGTGTGTGTGGGTTTACATATACAACAAGTCTATTTAGTATTACCAGGAAGTCTGTATGTAGTAGCCAATGAAGATATATGTAGCTGTCTTCCCTTATGAACCCTCTTCTATAATATTTTAGTTGCTTGTTTTTAGGATACAGAACTACCTTAATTGCACAACAGATTTTTCATCCAAAAAACACTCAAAATCTATATAAAACACATGCTGGCAAAAGCAGACAAAAGCTTTGCAAAGCAGAGAAACAGAAGAACGGCAGGAGTAGAGAAAGTAGAACAGTTGCAGCTAAAAAAAAAACAGTGCATCAGAATCTTTCCAGAAATGGAGCAATAATTGGAAACACTAAAAGGTAAAAGCAGAAAATGAGTGGTCAGGATTCTCAAAGATGTGAGATTTAATTAGCAGCATGCAGTTACATGAGAAAAGGACAAGGCTGTCAGTTATGAGACTGCACTACTGAATTTGAGTAGTGTAGTCCAAGAAAGAACAAACCTTTCAAAAGATACTGTTTTTAAGTGACGAAGAGGTAGAGAAATTCATGACACATTCTTAACATTTTTATGCTCTTGAACTAACTTGGAAGAGCTTACAGAGTCCATAATTCGGTATCAAATTTTAATGGTGATCAAATATGATAAGTCTGGTAGAAGACTCAATGTAATTATAAAAATGAGGTTTGGAAAGCATCCCACCCTGTCTACACAAGAGCAAAAAGGCTTTAACTAAGGCAGCAAACAGGGACAATACATAAAGAAAGAAATTACAGTATTTTGTGCAATGAAGAATATTTCAGCTTAGCTTTCAAGACCTCCCAAGTTGCTACGATTCTGGGTCTTGGGACATGGAGCCTCTTCAGAAAGCTCATCAGAGCAGGTCTCCTGTGGCTACCGAGGCTGGCGCATCAGCTGAGCTGGCATTGCACAGTCCCAGGTTCTCTGTATGGGTGGTGGAGATTAAAGTATGCAGAGTAGAGTCTTGGCCTTCATTTCCGAATGGTACTGCGTGGGTCACAGTAGGTGTGTGTGGCACTTTGGGTGGCCTGCTCACCTTGTCCCCTGCTGTTTGTTTTAAGAGCTGAGGGGCAGTCCCTTAAAAGTTGGGACATGCTGTCACAGGTGAATGTGATGCCTAACATCACGTTAAAGGTTTTGGTGAGAAAAATGAGTCATATGACACAAATATGTGTCTGACTGGTCAGATTACAGGGAAATCATTTCTGCTCTGGGAGTAGGTGAACTGCACTGGCTGAAAACATTCTTTGTGGGAGGGGTGGGGAAGCATTGAGAGTAAACCCTATCCTCACTTTCTTGTAACAGTCTTTCTCTTATATCTTACAGGTGTTATTTTGAGTTGAAAGAGACATTCCCTGAAGATTAAGGTATATTGTTTCTTCTTGAAGACCTGAGTGAAACTCTGCTTTTCCTTTCTATTCTTCTGATTGATGATTCCAAAAAGCAGGCGTGATTAGAGGTTAATATTTTGAAAAAAAAAAAAAAGTGTCCTTTCAAAAACTGATGCTGAACACACTCCACATCCTTAACGACACTGAAAAATACTTATTTTACAAATTACTCGTTACTCAAACATCATCTCATGAAAATTTTTAGATAAATATTAGGTGTTATTCTTTTAATAAGAGTGTTCAAGAATTGCCAGAGATTAATAGTGTTTTCCATAATTAGAAACGGACATTGATTGCATCTGTCTTAAAGAAAGCCTTACAAGAAAAGTCAGCAACAAGTTCACTGACTGCTTTTATTAAAAAAATCTGTCTTGAAACACTGCAGTGTTCAGTGTCCTCATCATTGCAGTGTTTGAGTCCAACCTGCCTTGAGACTGTATGTCCTACAACTTCATAGTGCCATGAGCTTCTTCAGGAAATCTAGGTTAAATGTGAACAGCTGATTAAATTTGTCAGAGTCCTTAAATACGACAGAAATATTAGAATCAGCTACAATGGCAGCTGTCACCTCTTGATTATTGTCAGATGATGAGTGGACTCATTCCATAAACCTTTGAACAGGTGCAACCTAGGCAGGTTTATTAAAACATTGTAACGGTAAGAATTCAAGTATGTGAGGCATTAGGCTCTGATGGGCTGACTACAGAGCTAGAATACATTAAAGATTTGAAGATGTTAGTTTGGTCCAGTAACCCGAGAAGCAACATGTAAGTCAGAGCTACTCTTGAATGCCCTTAAACTGATGTCTTTCAGGGAGACTGAAGTATCAAGGCCAGGGTTATTTAAGACAAATCCATTTATCATGGTAGTAGTGTAGTGATTTTGGTGGCGAACTTGCTGAATTTTATGTGTATGAATGAATCGACCACATTGTCCGCATTAGGACTTTACTAATTAATTTCTACAATGTGTCCAGTAGCCTCCGCTTTTGGTATAAAGACTGAGACAGAAGATCAGACAGTTACGAATGTTGTCTGACCTTAGAGTTGGTAGAAAAAAAAAGATTGACTGTGTGACTTCCAGATTACTATATTGTTTTTTTTTTTTTTTGTAGTGTATAGAAAGGGCTGTTTCCATGAAATTTAATTAATTTATTTAATTTAGTAAGTTTTTGGCAAACTGTAACAAGATCCAGTGCAATACTGCAACCTGACTTGACAACTCGTTATA
This sequence comes from Nothocercus julius, assembly GCA_013398735.1. Lineage (NCBI taxonomy): Eukaryota > Metazoa > Chordata > Aves > Tinamiformes > Tinamidae > Nothocercus > Nothocercus julius. The sequence continues at coordinate 1,225,265 of VZSV01000017.1, forward strand.
TGTCCGGATGCACTGTTTTGCATATTTTATTCAATCCTGACTTTTGCCTAGAGGAGGGCAGTAGCTGGTACTATTTTATGGTAACAGACATCAAAAAAAAAAAGCATCTGTGTTTAGGTGTGAAGAACAGCTTTTGTGTCATGAGAGCATTAAAACACTATGCTTAATAAGGATTTTTTTTACCTCATTACCTTCTGGCGTGTACCTGTAAGGAAAGATGGCACTGTATCTCACTGCATCATTTCTGAAATGGTTCTCTTCCATACGGTGTCAGAGAAGAGGGTAATTCATGATTCAGGAAGGTCATTTATTATTAGGCAGTGAGTGGGAAGTGCATACATAAAAGGCAATTTAACAGAGCCATGTGCTATATGCATGCAAAGAGAAGGATCTTATAACAAATTATAGTGAGAATAGGAAAGGGTACATGCATTATGAAGCAGAGAAGAAATAAGTGAACATTTTTATAGTTATAATCCTGTATTATGGTCAAAGAGTCTTCACTAAATCCCTGACTATGATTATATTGCATTGTGGTCAATCTTGTGACAAACATGTCAAATAGAAATGTAAAGAACTAGTCCTGTAAGCAGAACAAGGGCCCCTGCATAGTCTCTTGTTTTTTCAGTTCATTGGAGTTTGGGGGAAAAAACAAATTGTTAGGAGCTAGCCAGCAGCATGATTAGCTGGTATAAGGACTTTACATGCTGGAGTCTTGGTGTACCACTAGTACCAAGTACTTGGTGTGTTCTTTCTTTGTGCTGAATGCTTTCCATGGTATTTATGCCTTTCTCTCACCTGGTAACTCTTATAGCTCCTTAATTTCAAAATCACTTCACCACTTTATACCAGGAGAAAGCAAAAGAACATAGTGGTTTTAAATGTTCATTTTGTTTATCGTTTTATTGTGTGTTTTCCCTTCTGTACTGTAACTGCCTTGCCTGCTTAGTCTGGATTTTAAGCTGTGGGGGAGAGATTATTTCATGTTTTTATATAATGCCAGGCACAATGGGGCCGTTTTTGAGTATTCTTGTAATACATGCTTTGCTTCTAAATAATGAAGTGATATAAGGTAGACCTTAGGGAAGAATCTGACTTTGAAACAATTCCACTTTTCATCTTATACATACTAAGTGGGTATAGTTTTGAATCCTCTTGCTTTAAGAAGATGCGCAAGAGGTCTAGAGCAGTGATACTTCAACAGAACAGAAGCCCTATCTGCAAAAGTGACTGTAGCTTGGTAGGTAGGAAGGTATTCTTGCAGTGAAAATAAACTGGAGTTGAAGGAATTGTTTGAGGTAAACAGCAGAATGAGGTTTAATTCTTGAAAATAATTGTTGAGTCAAAATAAAAGTCTTAGTTAAGTGTCTCATATGTGAAGGTTTTAACATACTCCCCAACAACTCTTAGAAAACATGTTTAAATGCACATACTTTGAAAGTAGAAATGTATCAATTTAGTCTTAGCTAAAATATAGCAGTGCTGTGGGTTACAAAAACCCCCTTAAAGCAGACTTTACATCAAGTGGTATATTTTACGTGCAAGTCTGATCTGTACCCAGCTATATAGTTGTTTGCTTTTATGTTGTTCACAGAAATTTGAAACAAGAGTCTTGATGAAACTTCTCTGAATCTTGGAATGTCTGAAGTTTTCTGCCAACTTCTGCAGACTGGATCTATCTCTAGTTTTAATCACGGTCAGTAATTTCATTTCAGTTAGGAATCTTTTAATTTATAAAAGCATCATGAAAAACCTCAGGCAGGCAATGTGTTGCAGTAGGAGCAGATTAGTTAGTATGGAGGACCTGATATCTGCATAATAGGGGAGTCATTTAGCTCTGTTTTGATACAGTAGTCTGAGCTCCCAGCAGTGATAGGTGTGCACTACCTGTGTTCCTCGAGAGCCTGTTCCAGCACAGTTTAATCCTAACGCACACCAGTTTGTGCCCTCAGAAACTGTTCTGTAACGTGAACCAGTAAGTGTGAGAGAGTGATCAGGGATTTATTCCAAAACACTTCTGATGTGAACAAAACTGTTAGCATTAAAAACAAACAAACAAAAAAAACCCTTCCATTTTGTTTACTGTATGCAGCTGACAATACTTTTTGAAAAGTTACTAAATGTTCCCTATGTATGGTTAGTTGTAGCATATGCTTGCATACGTAACAGAAAATTTTAAAAATTGTGGAGCAAGTGGAAGCATAGTTTCTTTTAACTACTTTTAAAAACTTTTCAGGTTTCAAATCGTTGATAATGCTTCAATATTACCTAAGAGACCAAAAGCATTTGCCTTAAAAGAATTGATGCAAAACCAACCTTTCCTTAATCCCTATACCTTCAGACACAGCTTTTGGTGGATGTGTTTTGAGAATTACTAATTCATATAAGTTTTTCAATTCTCCCAAAATTGCCCTGCTATTTTGCACCTGTTGATCGACATCTGAAGAGTTCAGATAACAAGCATGTGAAGTCATACTTAGTATCTTTCTCTCTATCTAAAAATAAATGCCATAGATCTCTACAGCTTGTGTGTGTATATATATATATATGTATATTTATATAAGAAATCTGGGCATAGCTGTGTGACATTGTAGCATTAAGCTATCAGGATTTACTGGCTATGCCATTCTTAAGCCAGTGGATAAAGTGGACAGTTCTTAAGCTGGACACTTTGTAAAGGAATTGTTTTGGGAACTGCTGACACCCTAGTGAGATAAAAACGTGGCCCTGAACATGAGAGTTCCTGTATCTTTAATATCTCTAGAGTGAAAAGGCTGTAGGATGAAATTTCTTGTTTTTCTTCTCTATCAGGGTCAAGGACTTTATAATTTGCATGAATTGAAAAATCTTTGTTTTCTGTATATTGGTGTAAAGGCTTTCACATTGGGTTGATACTTGCAATTAGATATGCTTACCCTCTCATTCTGTTAAAGTCCTCTCTAGCCTCTCAAAATAGCATCATGTCATGATGCAATGCAAACTGAACTTCCTCAAAGATTTGGCATCAGGTCATGTTCTGTGACTTTGTTTTAACCTGACAGTTTTTGTAGCTGTATTCCTAAGAGTGTGTTTGGCCTGTTAGGGAGAGGCAATTTCTGATTTTCAGTTTTTACAGCACATGATCAGTTTTAGAAAGCTAATTATGCCCAGATTATATATTTAAATGCTTAATATTAAAATTATGTTTCATTCCTGCCAGAGGTTTTGATACATCTGAGGCATACTCCTCTGCTGAATATGCCAAACTTCTATTATTGTCAAGTCACTCAACACTCACACTTGCTCATTTCTCATACCAAGGGGGGGAAAAAAAAAAAAACAAAAACAGAATCTTAATCATATGTAGTAGATTTATTTTTACCTTCAGTCACTCCACAAAGAAATGAACATTAAGCAAATATTTTAAAACATCAATGACATTTCAGGTTTGTAAAAATAGACATTATTGGCATTATGTGCATTCTTACCGTCAAAAGGATTTTCAGATTTATTTTATGGACTTTATCTTTAGAAAAATATAAATACTACATATAGCCTCCTTGATGTGTGAGGAACAGAATTGTCTAAAGGTGTATCACATATTCTTTTGTTATGCAGACATAAATGCAGTGATACACACATTTTTAAAGTGTCTTGATTCTGGAATAGTGCTTTAATGTAGCGTGAAAACATTGACTATGTACACATTGTATTTCATGCTTTGGGAAACATCTGATTTTTTAGAATAAATTTAGAGTATATACAGCTTCTTATTTTGGTTTCCTGGTTTTCTTACATTTTAAGCTTCTTATATTGTAGAATGGGAAAATAATGTAGGATTGTTTGCCACTGAAGTTGTTCATTACTAATTTAAAAAATTAGTAATCTTGTACATTTGATATAAAACTTAGTAGATTTATCCAAGTTTTAATTTAACATTTCTATTATGAGAATTGAATGATGCAGAGGCAAAAACTACCATTTTCCACAGAAAAACTTTTATATTTACTTTCGTTCTTAATTTGCAGAACAAATTGTATTCCATGAACAATAAATGGGTGTGTGTACCTCGACAACTTTCTGCTAAGTGAAGTGAAAGCTGATTTCATTGCCTTTTGCAAATCATTAAAACAACACAGTTCTACTTTGCTTTTTACTAGAAGTTTTTATTATACTAGCCCTTTTATTGCATCAATTAATTCCTTATTACATTTCTTGCATCAGAAAATTAAGTAAATAAACCCCAAATCCAAAGCAAGATAAGTGAAGTCTGTATTTGGCACATGAATAATAATTGAACAATAGATGGTTGAAGCGGACATGACCAACTGGTTGTTTTGTTCTCTTCTGGTAAAGTAGCTGCTTTCCTGATGATCTGTCAGGAGTCTTAATTTGGTAGGGCCCAGCCTGTAATGCAGTGAGGCCTTTAATGACTGTGCTGTTTGCACAGATACATAATTTATGTTAAAAATAATGTCTTCATTACTTATGTATGTACCATAGTAATTATTTAAGACCTCAGCTGTTTCAGTGTTTTAATCCAGTACAGCTCTTATCAGGGCTCTTTCAGTTAACCTTCCATTGAATTCTATTGTCATCTCTAAAGATAATACTTTAGCAGAATTTTACTGGTATGATTATACTACTGCTGGTTAATAAGACTTCCATCTCTCTCAGAATGCCATAAGAAAAGGTTTTAAAGCTATTACCTTGGATTCAGACAGAAGTCCTGACAGTGTATTGCTGTTCTAAGCTGTTAACGACTTTTTGTGTGCATGCATATATTTGTGCGTTAATGTAAGACTAGCATTTTGGGTAAACAGTAACTGCTTCATATCCCTCTGGTGGTCGCATGCGGGCTCGTGCATGAGCTTCACAGTATAGTTGTCCCTCCACAAAGAAGTAGCCCTTTTGTTTCAGGTTCAGATTGCAGTCAGAGCACACGAAACATTCTGGGTGCCGGTACTTATCACGGGCCTTCACCACTGTCCCTCTATTTGGAAACAATAAAAAATAAAAATAAAATCATTGGAATTTTAAGTGAGAAGAAACTATAGTATGAAATATGAGTTCTAGGTATTTATGTTAAGGCCTTTAGGTAATTCATCTGGTGGTTTTGCCAACTGCTGCAAATACATTTTAAGGCTGAAAATTGATTCTGAATAAGTGAGATATAAAATGCCATAAATATTTTGACATAGACAACTCAATAATTCATTGGAAAGCCAAATCACAGTTATAACACAGACAATATAGTCTAAAAAAATGAGAAGGTGACAAAACGAGTTTAAAAAACATTTCCTTATTGTGGTCTGAGCTCATTATCTGTAGGTTCAAAGTAGGCTCAGAGGGCATCCTAGAAACTCTCACTAGATTGTCAGAAGGATACTTTATGCTATTAAACAATTTTGAGAATCCATTAACTGCATATTACATATTTATTACATATATTACATATTTAGTGCAGGTAACTGCTGATTTCATTCTCTCTGTTATACTGAGTTGCAAAAGGTCCTAAGGCATCTTAACTGAAGCTTTAATGGTCCGTCACTGGGACTGATGCATCTGAATTAAAAACGTCTAAGGTCTGGGCTTATGAACACATTACATTAGAATTGTTCTAATGTCTCTGTGCTCCAGAAGCATTTTTCTACTAGACTGAGATATCACTTGGAGAACATTCGTTCAGTTTGTGGTGGTGTTTTTAAAAATATGTCCTTAAACTAGAGATTTTTATAAGTAAAAAGGAGCAACTTACAGAATGCCATTTCCACATTTGTCACACAGTGGCACTTTCTGGACATTTGCTGTGCCAGTAGGTATCTTTGTTACGGGTGCTTTCACACTTCTTGTACCCATGGGACGTCCATCTGAGAACCAAAACATTTTGGAAATACTTAATTCTAATTTTAGTTCTAGGCTTTCATTTATACCAAGTAACAATAAAGTTACTCTGTATAAGTTTAGTAGCACAGATCCCATGCCGTTGGAACTGGGAAGAAGATTTTGTAGCTGTAGCAAAAAAGCAGGAACAGCAGTGACTATTAATAAAAAGCTCTCCATGAATGATCTGCCTTCCTTCTTCGATGCTGCCTCATGGGCATCTTCTAACTAGCTACCTGACAGTAGGCCTTTGGTATAACAAAAGCAAGAGAGGGATTTGGTTGTAACACAGCACATCAGCTAAGTTCTATTGCTGAAAAGGTTAATTCTTATTTGTGTAACTAACCAAGCAGTAAATTCTGATTACAGAAACTTGTGCAATATCAGAAACTTGTGTATATCAGATTAGTGACATGATATAAATATAACATTATAGCAAAAAATATGAAAATGTGAAACAAAATCTCAAATATACGTATAAAGAAATAGATGCATTTATCCCTTCTCTGGTAAAAAGATGCAAAATCTTGTATTTGGATATGAAAATTTAAAATTTAAGTATCTACCTGTTAGGTTAATTTTATTTATATTTTATTATTTATACTCACTATAAATGAAACAAACTTGTAGCCTTAATAACGTTCCTAATTATTTTCAAAAACCTCATAATTTGAACTGTGACTGTAAATGGTTTTGCTGTCTTCAATTATTATTTAGAATGAAGAGGGGATGTGAAACTTATCTCAGGAGCTGGTTTAAATTTCTCTTTTCCTGGATGTGGGAGATAACTTTTTACTTTTTTTTTTTTCCTCCCCCGATATCATGGGCATATGCAGCTTGCTGCTATCATTCAGTTAAAATCAGCTGTATATACTAACAGTCCTAAAATCTGAGAAGAGATTCTGGAAATGATTTTAACACCTCCATTTTATTCCCACAGGACATTGCTAGCTATGAGAACACCAGGAGAAAATTAGGCGGCTGGTGTATTATCTACCATAGACTTGGGCTTTCAGAGTTTCTTACAGCTTTTGTCTCTCTTGTTTTCTTCTCACACACATACTAATAATGCTTTGAACATAATCACCTTCTTCGGAGACTAAATTCTGAAGCACTTTAAAGGAGCCAGACTGGCGAGGTTGAGTGGGCTCCTCCTGATTGGAGTGCAGCATCCTGTACACGTCAGACTGAGGTATTGAGGTGGGAGCCGGGTCACTGCATCATAGGGAGGAACAGCAAGTAAAACAATTATCAAACAGAACTTTAAAGCAGTAGCTGTACCAGACATAGAATATGATTTCAGTTTCTAGAACTAATTAAAGACATTTTTCCCTACCTTAGTGTTGCTTGTATAGTCCTCTCGTGATCAAATGCACTGAAAAAAGGTAGCTTTGGAATTCTAACAAAGATAAACCTACAAACCCAAGACAGTATTTCCGTAATTGCTATTCTGGCTCTAATGGCTACTTAAAATATGCCACTACTTGTTGCTAAACCTCAAAGCAGTTGCATTCCTGTGATCAGCTGCTGTACTACCAGTTGGTCTTTTGTGAGGTATTCAAAAATCCATTTTCAAAGCAGTTGGCCTCAGCAACATTGCTAAAGTCACAGCTCATAGCTTTAGATGGGATCAGCCAAAATCTAAAGAAACAGTCTTTTGGGAGAATATCATGATGTTGAGGTGTTCTCACTTTTTATTCATTCGCCAGTTTGGTTCAACCAGTAGTTAATACAGCGATTATCTGACTAAGACAGTACTTACTTGACTTCATCGTTGAACTTTCATTGACTCTTGAGCTTATTCTTCATAAGCTTTTATGAAGAATATTTCATGGTACATTAAACTGTGCTACATGTTTTAAAAGAATCACAATAACTAATATTTTGAGGGGAAGACCAGGTAACTACATGTACTAACAGAATTAGTCTGAATACATACCACCTGTAAACTTCTTACTGCCACTAGGACTAATTAGAAACGTCAAAATACACTGGCTTTTGGCTTAGATGGCTTTAATTTTCCTTTTTTTTTTTCTTTTTCCACCAGGGTAGTATCTAGACTAACATGACACGGTAATAGCATCAGGAGTTCAGCAGCTAAGTTAGGACCCTTGTTGGTTATGTTAATTCTTTTCATCTTCATTACTAACCAGATTTCTCTGAGCCATTTTGAAATGGGTAAAGGAAACACCATTTTCTTCTATCATTACAAGCTTGTAATTTAAAGAAGTGTTCTCTTTAAAATACCCACCAATATCCTAAAAGTTAAACTAACAATCAATATAAAATTATGTACAAAAAGCAAAAAACTTACCAGACAGGGTTTGAAATAACATTTCAAAGTTCATAGGTAATGAAGAGGAGTCCCAAAACAAACGAAACACTTCAGAGCTATACAGAGTCAATTGCCAAACTGGGAATATCATAGCTGTTGGTGAAATCTGATTACTCTGGCCCTGATGCTTTATTTCAGAATAAAGAAAAAGCACATTGGCTTTTTTTCTTTGATTTTTTATGATTGAAGATAAATAATCATGCAATAGAGTAATTATAATCGCTCTGCAAGATTACATGAAGTTCAGCATTATTTTCATGAGATCAGCATAAACTTAACTACTTAAATGTAATGTTGATTTTTGTAGTTAGTAACAGACCAAATCTGCCAGGTGCTGAAGAAGGCTCTCTGGTGCCAGTGATTAATACTTCTTATTTAAGGTGCCAATGATTAATATTTCTTATTTAAAAAATTAGTAGTTAGCTTTAGTTTATAACATTTACATTACAAATGATTAACTTAAATACTTTTGTAAAACAGAAAAATAAGATGATGCAAAAGTTAAAGGAATGTGAATGGTGCTTTGAAAAAAAAAAAAGGGATAGAGTTTTAGAGTTTTCTTTTGTCTGATCTTCATCTTTATCTACACAAGGTTCCTACCTGACTTATTGCAGTGGATAAAATTCATAAATCAGCTTTCGACTATTACAGAGATCAGTTAGTAGTCCTAGAAAGTTGATTCTGGCTCCTTTTGCCTAAGAACTAGTGGTATAGAATGAGTTGTCCTGCATGATTGTTAAATAAGTAGCAAGGATACTATTAACATCTACAAGATTTTCCGAGATTCATAATTTATATTTCAACAGTTCAAATCATTTGGAGCCAATGCTGTTATTTTTATTAATAATAAAAAGTCATTAAATTGTTGTTAAATAATTACTGATTATGATAAGAATAATAAATAGTTGTAAAACTGGGGGGGGAATCAGAGTCTTAATTTGGAGTGGTCAGTTAGCTAACAGTCCAGATAGTACCATCAGCTTCTATAATTAGCTATGAATACAAGATTATTGCATATTAAGTATTTATTGGTAAATACCGAAAGACTCCTTAAATACTTTGGGTTAAAAAAATCATGAATTATTTGTATTTTAATGCAAACAATTTAGCTTCTCTGTAATCCTTTTATACATTATCCTAGAACCAGTGTAATATTATTAAAGCTCATGAATTTCTGTATGTTTTAAATTTACATATTCATAACTATGAAACATACTGCTCTAGTTACCTCATTATGGGTGTTTCCCCCAGAGCTGTAGAAACTTGGCCTTGCAGTGTTTCCATGATATTGTCATCTGAGTACAACTGCATAGGTGTGTTAAACTGGGCATGTACAATCTTGACACCGGGAAGTTCCATTTCCAGGGGAATGTTAGGGGCCATCTTAGATACTGCTTTCAGCTCCGTGGGGCAGATGGAGCTAACAGTGCTAATGGAGGAGGGAGTGCTGCGTCCACTGCCACAGTCAATCCCCGAAGGAGTGCTGCATCCACTGCGTTAATAGTCAGGTTACCGAGCCAGGGGCAGTGCGCACCAGATTATACGCAAGAAAGAGAAGAGTAAAGGAATATGGTGATGTTAACAAAGCTGAAAACATACGCACGCTATAAAACAGATAATAAGCAAAAGTGTAGAAAATAGAGAAAAGCAAAAGTATGTTTATTCACGAAAGTATTTTCTTGTAAAAAGTATCAATGTCAATTATAGATTATTCCTTAAAATTCTGGTATATATTTTATGCAGAGACAATTCAGAAGAGAAGATTACATTGCACTTTTAGTGCTCGATTTTCTTGGAGAGTTAGTTAAGCCTCTCCAAAGCTCTTTGTTCTATATGAGTAATTCTTAACATATCCCAATGGGAAAAACGAGTTTATGCGAGTTGTCTGTATCAGTGACAGAATAAACACATGCAGTTCTGGAATCCTAAACATATCAGTCCTGTACCTAACAAGCCATCTCAGTCCATAGTTGAAGAGGCTTCTAAAAAGTAGTGCAAAATTACGTGTTCGACTTTTATTAGATTTCCCTAAAGTCCACAATAAAGTATTTCTTAATCTTGTAAAGTTAGCTTAACAATATACTCAGAATTTTTATGTATTTCTTGAATTTGTAAAGGAGAAAAAATGTTAGAATAAACAGTCATACTTCTGCATTTCTAAATTACAGTGTTTCCAATAGAATGTAAAGTGGCCCTTCACAAGAACAGTGAGTGTAATCAGAGAACTCATTTTGGTCATTTGAGGTCATTTAAGGTCTTTTGAAGGCGATTTTTCAATATTTTGAAGTATTTTATACATAATAAAGGATGTACTCTTTTAGAGAAATAGTAATGTTACCCTACATACCCTACACACCGATTTAATATCTCTGAAAAAGAACTAATAATGTTATGACCCTCCATGAAGATCAAAGTCATTTTCAGTGTTAGCATTTTGAACACTTGATTGTTTTCTCCACAGCACCTCAGAGGCTTTCTTCATTCAGAGATATTTATTTCCTATAACTATAAAAGTGCATAAAACAGCCTTTACACAGTCATATTCAGAGTTACAGGATGATATATGACTTGACCTTTTTGCTCCAACCTGCATACTATGGTTGCAGTTGGTTCTTTCCAAGGTAATTTGTTCTGTGTAAACCAGGGAGAATCCTGTATTACACGGTTTGATAATCCAGTACGGTCACTTCCAAATAATCCTTCTGAGTGGAGAAAATCCCAGGTTCTCCCTTTGATTCACTGGGGAATTTGTGTAGAACCACTTTCTCAAAAATGTAAAGGGAAATACATCCTCTACCATCAAAGACACATCAAAAGAAAGTTAATTCTAGAAAAGACAAGCAGATCATAAACCAAGCATACAGTTCTATTTCATCAGCAAGCATAAGCCAGCTAAAAAGATAACACAGAGTAATTTGTAAATTTATAGGCTTTCTTTTCTTTTGTAAAATGAAGCCCACCCTTAGATCCAGTAAAATAAGTTTTGTCAGTGCTGAGATTGTTAGTAAGTGGAAAATAGTAGGAAAAAGCTAGAAAAGGCATAACCATTGTGGTCAGCAGCCAAAGCAATGTTAAAGCAGAGTAAGGTATAAATAAAATATAATAATGTATAAAATATAACTGCCACATACTTTTGTCAGAATAAAATCTAAAATTGTCGCTAATGCCAAATCTGTTAGTTCAGTCCCAGTGTCCATAATAAGGTCTTCTTTTAGTGAAAGTCCTGTTTTCATCTGGCCTCGGCTGTCCTACAGAGACATTTAGTCAAGATAGAGGTGGTTTTTTTTACTGTCTTTAACCAAGGATATACAAGAAGCCAGGCAGGTGCAAAGACAATTGACAAGCAGTGACAACTGCTGCTTTGCAAATGCAGCATTCTTCACTGGAGATTTGGGAACTCCTAAGTACACATTTTTGCAGTGTTGGAGCACCTTGAAGATCTTACCTAACTAAGGTTCTGAAAGATCCTGCACTTTTGTCAGGTTAATTTTTGCATGTTTTTCCCATGCTAGAAAATGACCATCTGCTTACATATTTTCACTGAAAATAGTGTGCACCTAAAAGAGATTTCAGAGTTAGGACATTAGGTGCTGACCTACCCATTGGTACCTAATGGTCCAAAAGTCAGGTTAGTACATGTAGCTGCCACCCAAATTTAGAGGACATGTAATCAGGCTCCAGGGAGACACAGGTGCTCTTTCTCCACTGAGAACTGCACTATTAGATCTTCTCAACGGATGGAGACCCTACCCAACTGCTGTAGTCTCTTCTTTATCACACAGGTGCTTGAAACATGTAATATATTTCACAAAACCTCTGTATGAGATTGTCCATTGTACATGAAAATCAATTCTCCTTGTTTTTTGGACCAGTTTGTCAGACTTAAATTAGTGTAACAACTTCAGACATTTGGAACCTTCAGCATGACATGCAGAGCACTGAATCCCCTACTAAAAACTGCAACTGCTAGAAAAGATAAAAGATACCATCTTAATATATTGGATCACTCAAGCACTGTGGGGTCTGCTGGCCTTTTTAGCCTCAGAGGGTGCATTGTTTTCCCCTCTGTTCCTAAGTCTGTAAAAATAATACAATGTTAGGCATTTCACCCCCAGTTATGATAGAGGAAAATTACACTAAAAAGATGGACATAAGTATGTAAGGTTTTCTTCATTTTAAATCTTTGCAGACTTGTGGCATCAGAGACTACTGGTATTTTAGGTCTGCATCAGCTTGCCTTCTGAACACAGGAGTCTGCTGAAGAGCAAACTGGGCAATCTCTGCATGGTCAGATGATAACTGATATATCTAGCTATCTTTTATTTAGCATATTAACAAATTATATATATTCTCATTTGGACAGAAGAATTTTTAGTTCCGTACTTTTCTAAATATATAAGATCCAGTGTGGCACTGTACTATAAAATGAATCAAGTACAGTTATTTCAGACTTGTATCAATATAAATGAGATTAGAATCTGGACCTGCTTTCTTTTGGAAAGAGAATTTTGAATTTTAAGCCTGATCTCTGCAAGTCAACAATTTTCTTCATTAGGACTTCAGCATTTCATTATATAGTACTACAACCTAATTTCAAATGCATCTATATTCTTTATTAATAAGAATTGTGAGTATCCGTTAAAAAATAACACCATGCATCCAAATCCAACACAGCACTCAGAGTTTATAACCTGCTTCGGCCTGAGACTATGAAAGGTTTGGGCCGAATATTATGCTTGTGTTCAAAGTAGTTGATATCCTGAAAAGAAAAGAGGGTTAAAATAACTTCCTTCAGTCTATAAATGCTTATTTCTAGATAAAAAGTAGTTTCCAAATTTGGAAAATAGTAAACGTGAAGTAATCATGTTTATTATTTACATTCCTGGTCTCAAAATACAGCCACTTTGGTATTCAGAGACTCTGAGTGTAAGAGGGAAGGGTGAAACGTAGTGTTCAGCCTAGTTCAGAGAGCAAATTTTAGCTACCTGCAGAGTTGCTACCACACAGCTGAATGTATCATTTTCAGTGTTGGGGAAAAAAAAAAAATCTTCATAGATCACCAGTTTTTGGAGACTCGATTAGCTCCTGTTTATCAGCAAACAGCAAGAGCTGGACTTTTTAGTTGAAAACAAAACAATGCGGTTAGCACAAATGAGCATATAATATAAGTAAACACCGGTACTCACTTGGGAGATGAGTTTGAAATGAGCCCCCTCAGTTGTCCGTGAAGCGCATCTTGTATATTGCCAGATGAATAGAGCCCAATTGGAGAATTATAGGAGGAGCTCACTACCTGTCTTTTGTCATCAATATTTGCTGCTGCAACAAAAGGCTGGGCCCTTCTGTTGTGAGCTGTACCAATAGGCTTGAATTCCTGTACATAATAGGCAGACAAAATACACAAAGCTACAATGCACACCAAAGCTGGCAATGAGTAAAACTGACAACATCAGTTAATCTCTGTTAATCTCTGCATTTTTCTACTTTTGCAACTCTGTTATATTTTAACTGGTGCAAACATACTATACATTTTCCATTTACTTTCTATATGCTACGTAAGCCAAAGGCATCCAGAAATTATTATTTTTCAGCCTCAGGATAAACAAAAGGCCTTCCATGTTTGTAAACAATGTCGATTTTTAGTAATTTAGCACGAAATTTTAGGGATGAATTTTTTTCAAATCAAGGATTTTTTTTTATTATTATATTATAATAACCTGTTGTAGGAGCACTGCTTGTAAGATTTGATAGTTTACTTTATTCTTGTAGAAACATTTCATATATAGTTAGCTTAATTGCTTCCCTTTATGGTTCTGTTTCTGCTGTTTTGTCATACATTGATGGACATTAGCAGCAGTAGTCTTGAATAGGCTTCAGATTGATGCCATCTTTCTGAAGTGATTCAGTACTCTGAGGTTTATTTGTACATCAAAAATTGTGACGCTGCATAATTCAAAGATAATATAAAAATCATTGTAAAAAAATAAACCCAGAAATGGGTAACTGGGAAATCATTCTGCCTAAGTTCCTTTTTTTTTTTTTTTTCTCAGTTTTATTTATTATTGGCCCAGATCATTTCCTCCAGTTGGGGAATGCGTAGAGGTAAGATTTGAACCGAAATCTCCAGTGTCATTTCACATAACTTCCTATTTTCTTAACGGATGACGGGCAAGACTTTTGTCTGTATTAAAACATGCTCTGTTGGGCACATTTGGGTCAGACACCTGACTCCTTGTCAGCTAAGGTCCATCACTAATCCAAACAGTACAGCTTTTGGAAGAAGTGGTGCTGTCATCTGCTGAGCAGCTTCTGTGGTTCTTACAGCAAAAAAATAATAAATAACTTTGAATACTCAAATCCACAGAATAAATGAAGATTAGACAAATGTGGACATATTTTTGACATCCACAGGCTTTTTATTTACTCCTCAAAGCATTATTTCCTTTTTCAGACAAGATCAGGTCTCTGTTCAAACTTTTGGTGAGCAGCTGAAAAAAAGTTGTGAAATCCTGAGTGTGATTTGCGCCTTATGCTTTCATTTAAAACAACAGTTTCAGAAATATGTTTTCAAAGAGACCAAAGAAAAGTCATGGTTATATAGGATGTGCAACCAGAAAATGCAAACAGCAAAAGCACTTCTACTAAATGGAGATGTTTAGCAGCAGTGCACTAGCACAGAATACAGAAGCAGCTGTTGGATAAATGAGCGCAATGATTTCACTTGCAGTCCTTTGCTTCTGTCTGGTAGAAGAGAGCTGCAGCTGACCAGGTATATTAGTAAATGGAGGTGATTACTACAGTTTAGCATCAGGTCTGCTTTATGAAAAATATTAACCTCTAAGTATTTTAAGTTAATTTATGTATGCGAGGTAAATACATGATACAAAACAAAAACAAAAATATATGATACAAAACAAAAACAACCGTGAACACTGCCGTTTCATCCCCTTTTTATTTCTTGATGACAAAGGAACAGCACAGAACACATGTGGCAAGTTTACAGTTTAAAATTGTGAAACAAGAATTTGCAGTTAGTTAGGCTTACATTCTATTTTCTTTTTAATTTGTCTATTTATATAAAATGTCACTGACAGAACATACAGCAGCAAAAATAGTCCAGCTCTTGTGTTTATTGGATGTGATAAAATCAATGAAAATTCCTCCTTTAGTTCAAAAATTAAGCAAAAAAAAATGATTGCAATTCAAATTCTCAATCAGGAATATTCAAGAATCAGAGTATTCACTTTCTTAAATTTTTTGTAGCTGACTGGTGTCCTTTTGCAGGGCTAAATACTTTTTTCATTGATAGAGATATCAGAACTAAAATGACTGTACCCTCACAAGTCCAAGGCAGCAGCCACCTGTATACGAATTCAGCAAGGCCTGTACACTGATCGCCCTGGGGCTAACTGGCAGGACAGTACCCAGATGTTTACATTCTGGAGGTAGCGCATCACTGACAGGTTCTATCTCTGCATGCTGTTATGGAAGAGGGGAAAGGTCCTCAAAGCTAATTAGCACACTCATTTTTCAATACTTGATTGTAAACAGTACTATAGTATACATTTATTTTTTATAATGGTAACATTTTTTATGTATATTTTTTAACTGCCCAATGTATGTTTATATTTATTTGCGGTATATTTATTTCTCCAAGGAAAGTATAGTGTCTTCCTTGGTCAAAGATTTAATCACACCAAACAAACAAAAAAAAAATCAAAGACTAAGAAAATGAATTAGGCAGTTATTGTGATCAAAACAAATCCATTCTTTTATATGAGGTTAAAAGCAGATAGTAAATGAGAAAAAAAAAATCCATAGATCGTAACATTGTTTTGCATGGACAAAAAGTTATTATGTTAAAGTTATTAAAGTTATAATGCAGAGTTCTTTTAAAAATGAACGTAGAGTTTGTCATCTAGACAGATATACTTTCTCTTCCTATTTATATTGACATCCTTACTTTCTAAATTATTTTGATATAGAATATGATGTATCAGAAGGAATGGCAGAGAAGTGAAGCTCTAGTTGCAGTTAACAGGCTGTTGTCTGCTAATGAAACAGAGACTCCAGATAGCTTTGTGCAAGGCTCTGTGTGTGAGGTTGAGGAGGGAGTAGAATTCAAATTGATTGGATTTGCTTAGCTCATGTAAAGGGATCAAGCCTTTGCCATACAAAACATGGATACATTTTCATAACTTGCAGTGTTGTGCTGTAGTATCAAAATGTATGGATGTAAAGAGATACACCAGTGATGGACCTCTCTCTTTTAACTAACATCAATAAGATTTTTGGGATGTCATAGGTGCATAACTTTGGAATTTGACACTTAACTCCAGTTTGAAAACCTTTCTAATATGATGATGAATTCTCTGAAAGAGATAAAGTGACTTAAATAGTATTTGAATGAAAGGAGGTATTTTCATTTCATAACAAAACTGTGTGATATATCTTGTTTTAAAGAAAAATGAGAATGTGTTGTGATTTGTTAGATTTTTCTTTTTCTTTTTTTTTTCTCTCAGCAAAATTAGGTAACCCAATCAGGTAAAACAATGTCTGTATATATAATATGTTTTATGACTCACATTAGCTTAAACTGGCAGATGGTGGATGAAATGCTATCCAAAGTTTTAATGACTATGAGTGAGATCATTTAGAGTGGAAAAAAAAACAGAGATGGACAGGGTAGTTATAAGAATTCATACCTGTGGTTCAGCTTCCAAGTTTATCTTGAAGGGGTGTGCTTTGCCATCTTCTGACACTTGTGGAGACCATAATTTAGTTTCTGTCCTGTAAAAAATAAAGGTAGGCAGAAATAAAATAGCTTTAATTCTTTAATAATTGCAATAGTCTATGTAAAATAAAATGCAGTCTGAAAATCGGCAGTTTTTTCTATTGGCTTAAAAATTCTTTAACAAAATATTTTGTGTACTTTATTTTACTAACAATGGAAAATGCGCATTTTTTAATGATGTAGAAACATCAGGAAGTAATATATGAAGTTACTAATTACTTCTCAGTATTTTACAAAAATAAGAGAATAAATTAATAATAACGAATAACAAGATGATTTTTTTATAATGACTGTAACATTCATTTGCAGTCTGCTTTTTAACGTAAGGGAAGTGCAGTTCTATATGCGTAAAGTGTATATGCAATAGAAGTTACACAGGTGATTCTTTAAGCTTGAGTAATGTCAGTTACAATTTTGGTTTTGTTGTCAGTGGGAAGTTTTGCCATTCATTTTAAAATAACATAATTATTTGTAAAATAATGTAAAAATTGGTATAGTGTGTTCACAGTAGTGCTGTTGGTTATGTAAGTATCAATATTTAATATTTTAAAATATGCACACAATTCATATGCAGAATTACAGTTACTGTACTTAGAAAATTCTTTCCTGAGAGAGTTGCTAAATGACATATATCAACTTGCAATAGAACCTAGCATTAAATATAGAAATTTCTGAACCTATTTCTAGGCTCTAGTAACTAAATAATGCACCCTTTAAGAAAAATACCTCCTTGTTTGGAAAGAAATATGGTGGTCAGTTGTAATAAAATGCCATGCCTCCTGAGGGCCTGCCATAGGTCAGAGCTGTTTGCTTCTTGGAGCCAGCTGGGAAGCATGCCAGCTGGTTCAGATTAAAGGCTGAGCAAACTCAGTTAGGAAATGGAGTGATGCAAGGTGTTTTTCTTGGTGGCCTTGGTGGAGAGGAAGAAAAGCAAAAATATCTGGATTCTGGTAAGTAAGGGATTTTCTGTATATTGCTTTGCAAATCCTTTATTTGATGAAATGCATTGTTCCTATAGACATGTGCTTTAAAAAAAAGTCCTGAAAGCCTGATGAGATGTTGTTTTCCTTAACTGGGAAGGTAACGCTACCAACTTTGCCTGTTCATGTGAATACCTGCAGCTGAGGGAGCTCTGCTCACAGAGATAAATGCACATGCGTAGCTGGTTGAGGTTTTTATTGTGGCACTTTTCAGTGGTTTAGCTGACAAGCATTTGAAGAGTTACTTCTTTACAGAAAAGCAAGGTAGGGTTTGTGAAGTCAGTGGAAGCAGAAGGTGGTACGGAACTTGCAACATAGGTAGTGAGTAGCCTGAGGGAAGCTGCTCTTCTTGTGCCTGAAGAAACAAGTGGTGTAGGGGCTCTTGCCTGATCTGCAGTTGGTGAAGTAAATCTGGGTTTTCTTAAACCATTTTGAACAGTTACTTTGCATAATTGTTTAGTTGGGTCATATATTCTCTCAGTAGCGAGCAGGTATGTGCATGTATACATACCTCTCAATTTTCAAACAAAGCTGGTGGACGGCTGCTTTAATTTTCTCCTGGGCATCGTTATGTGTCATGTTTTCTGTGCTTTGGCCATCAATAGCCACAATAGTGTCACCAGGGCACAGGTTGGCAGCTGAAGCCTTGCCTCCAGGTGTAATCTGAGGGGAAGAGAAAAAAAAAATCCATTTTAACTTAAGCACCATACATACATAAAAACTGGTAGAGAAAATGAACTTTACCAGGCTTCCCTGTTTTCTATGGGATTGTGGGGAAAAAATGGGACTGTGAACAACTGTTACTACTCAAAAGAAACTAAATTCATAATTTTTGCTAGTCCCTCTATAGTTCAGTTGTCAACTCATCATTTAAATGCTTTATATATCATAGCTTCAAACTGGATTAAAATTACCTTCACATTTCTGCATTACGTAGTTTATGCCTCTGTTTTCTATATTTACTGTAACTTGTTTTTGAATCTCCCTTCCTAGACTCTATTGTAAAATTTACTTGAAAAAAGTAGGTTAAAAAAAAATTTCCCTTGCAACTTTGTATGCTAACAGAGTAGCACATCTCGGGCAGTTAAACTACTGAATGTTCACATGCACAATGTGCTATTGACTGCACAAAATAGAAAGCCACTTGCGAGCTTATGGCCCTTAAAGGAAATGTAACAGCAGTTAGTGAATTTCCTGTTGTTCTGGCCTCTTGTGTTGTATTTTTGAGTAATAGCTATGATAATACCAAACCTACATTTTGCTCTTCGCAAGTGTTTATTCCAGATCCTGAGCTCCTTGAAGTACCAAATCCCATTGCATTTATGTAACAGAGACTCTGGACCTTCAAGCTGGTCTATGCAAAGTAATTCAAA
This sequence comes from Nothocercus julius, assembly GCA_013398735.1. Taxonomy (NCBI): domain Eukaryota; kingdom Metazoa; phylum Chordata; class Aves; order Tinamiformes; family Tinamidae; genus Nothocercus; species Nothocercus julius. The sequence continues at coordinate 1,244,609 of VZSV01000017.1, forward strand.
TTCCTCCTGGAAACATAATGAAGATAGTGACACTTACAGAAACAGCTCTGAGCTTATCTCTTTGTGCTTTTTATTTTTTATTACCTAGTTGATCATCTACTATACAACAGTTAAAATAATTGAAATGAAACCTTCTTTCTGTTTTAAAATAACCACTGTAGAGAGGCCATGATCTTGGATGCTAGTTAAGTGTATTTTAGAAATCTTTGCCTAAAGATCTAAATCTTTAGAAATCTGACTTCCTCTACTGTTTCATCGCTTAAACAAGCCATTGGTTACTGAGTGGGATTCAGGTCCTTTAGCATAGGCACCTATTGCCATTTTAGGTGACCTTGAGTATCCAAGACAAAAACATGAAATGGATAGATGTAGCACAAGAATTTCCAGAATTCAGCCTATCTGGAAAAGCAGAGGGGGACAGGTTGGTGCGTCTAAAAATAACACTAACGGCTTATGGTTAAGCAAATGAATCCCAATGTGAAGTAGCCATGTGTGATTACAGGCTTAAGGGAGCAGCGCGCTTTTTGTGTGTGTGTGTGTGCGCATATATAAAAGTCTGCCATATGTGAAGTAAAAAAGGTGTGGGATAGAGTTAATTTCACTGTGTGGTCTGTGAAAGTCGAAGCAAGTAGCATCTGAGCAATTAAAAGCAATGAAGTGTTTCAGAGGACTAAAGAACATCATTTGGCCTAAGCTGCCCAGTGTGTCTTCAGTATGTTCTGAACCCCAGCTATGCTGAATGGAGTTATCTGTATCGCCTGTGCAGGTGGCAGTACTGGCTGTCAGCATAAAAAAAAGTGGATAGAAATGATTTTTGTTTTCTCTGTACCAAACTGGAGTTCATGTGCCATCACCAAGTCAGTTAGGCAAACTTGCTGAGTTGGTACTTGCGGTCATTTATAGGTTTTTGCCTTCTGTTCACCAAAAAGATACATGAAATGTTAAGGTACCTGAACAATCAGTCTGAGTATGAACCAGTGAAGTTGCTTGTAAATTCTAAATCTGGAGGCTCTGAAATTATCTGTTTCTCAGACTTTAATAGCTGTGACTGTAAATGAGCTACACCACTTGTCACTTAGCTGTAATAATGAAGGTGCAGAGTTACAATAATGCTCGTTGCGGTCACCTGGAGTGGCTCCTGCCTTTGTCTAGCACGCTGTCATTTTGCATGTGCCTGCGGCAGCAGAAATCCTGGCTTCTGAGTGCCTGTCTACTAATGCGCTCATATTCAAAATATAATATGCTAAACCAGCTATGCTTGGGTCCTTCTCAAGCCTAAGCTTGCTTGAATAACCCTTGCATAACGTTTTTTACATGGCCCAACAAACCATCTGCTCTATTTGTGGCATGCTGCACTAAGGTACTAAGACAGGACCCTGGCTCACAAAGCAGCATCTGCCCAAAAAGGTAAATATCCTTGCAGCTATGCTGCCAGCAGAACCTAAACTGTCCTGTGAAGTAATGCGCAATTCTTCAGATTTTCTTACTGTTGTCACCGGCTCCAGGGATACTGCTGAATGACTGGTGGCTGTTTGGTGCAGCAAAGAGGGCAGGAATCCGCATTTCCCTACTCTTGAGCTGAGTTGTTTGTTGTTGGGCTTCTGGGCCTTGTCTGTGGGGTCTTAACCCCTCGCTGGGGGTGCTGAGCCCTTCTTGCCCCCGTGTTCTGAGGAGCAGATCTATCTGCCCTAGCGAGTGCCATATGCATAGTGTTTGCCCATGGCGCTTGCTCCCTGCTGGCTGAGACAGGTCTTGTTGGGGCCTGTGGCAGTTCCAGCCTTTGTCTGCAAGGCACAGGGCTCTACAGGATGTCTCTTCTGCTGTCCTGTAGGAATCTCAGGTTTGGATAAATACAAGGATTTGTGTTGGGGCAATTCTGTTATGACACTTTGAAGAATAACTCTCTTTATAGAGTGTGGTGTGGGTTTTTTTTTTTTTTTTGTTTTTTTTTTTTTTTTTTTTTTTTTGTTTTACACATCTTTTAAGAGAATTAAGAATATCTACAAGGAAAGTGGATCCATTAAGTTGGGTTAATATAAATATGTTCATTACAATCTGTAAGGTTAAGATTTATATTGAAAGTTGCAGAACTTGCAAATCTAGAGTTTATCACAGATTTTACCATTCCCTCTAACCTATATAAAATTTAATAGTTTCTATATTGCTTTATTCAACATGACTTATTCTAAGTTTCATTTCATCTAATTATTTTTAGATGCAGATTTTTGGCCTAAAATACTATCTTCTGTTCAAAATAGACTGAAATAATTTTGTTTCATTAAGGCTAGGTTTTTGATCAGTCTCATTGCTATAACTTCTTTGCAGTTATGTAAGGTTACAGAGATTTAAAGAAATGTTTCAGTATTTTTAATTAATTTGTTATTTCTATGCCTAGCAGAATATGCCTATTTTTAGTCCCCTCCCATTCTTATCCTGCCAAGAATTATGATCTGTGTGTGTGTGGTTTTTTTTGTTTGTTTGCTTGCTTGTTTGTTTGTTTTTGACAGGTGTACTAATACTTGTTGGACTACTCCCTGTAAAGGCTTTTGGTTGTTGAACAAGAGAGAGAGCTAACCAAACTTACCTCTTCTGTCCCAGTGTTTTATTCAAAAGGTGTTCGAAAACAGCTTTTATATTATGGCGGTAATTGCTAAAAATATTTCCTGTCATGACAACTAAGTCAAATGTGGATGTGCTGTGGGTGATGCCTTTGTCAAAAGGAAAATCTAGGCCCCAAAAAGCAGAGCGTATGAATTTTGCACCACCTCTTGTAAGCCCCTTACTAGGGGGGCTTACTAGGGTTTCTTAGGAGGGTATATTGCAGCAACAAAAATATTGATGTTAAACAACAATTTTATTACATTCCTGCATTTGAACTAAGGAAACTTAAACCTGCTCCTTTTCATATAATATTTTTATAATTTCATAGTTTTACATGCAGTGTGGTTTGTTTATTAAGCAGTGCCATAATCTATTAGAAGCTGGCTGTTTATGCCCTGTGAGGCATTTGGTAGGTATGAGTCAATTGTAAAATTGCTTATTCTTTAGAAAGTTACATTTATAGTAACATCCTTTGTTAGTGGAGTTTTAAACTTCATGGGACTTAATCTAAACACAGAGAAAATACAAACCAGACACTGCTAAAATATTTTTCGTTAGAGATAATGGAAAGTACTTTTCCTTTGGAGGCCCATAAAAGGCAATGAAGGCCCCAAAACATCCAGAGGGATTTTTTTTTTCTTCTGTTTCTCCGAAGGTTTTATGTCCTACTAATACTTATTATGAGGTTACATAAAGCCAAATAGTATCATTCTCTTTTATTTCCTTTTAAAATAACAGGTAAGTTCTGTTATGCTTATACAAATCTGGAGTAAATAATTGATTGAAATTAATTTGTACCTCTATATTGTGTGAAATGCTGGTGTTTAACCAGACACAACTCCTGTTCAGGAGCATACTTGCTGCAAGGCATCACTGGTGATATCCATCCTTCAAGACTCTTGGCGTTTATTTAATACCAGACATAGTGTATATATGGAGTCATAGTTCAGTGCTTTTTCTTTTTGAAGGCCGGGGCGGGGAGGGGTCATAAACCACATGTCAGTATGCCTGATGTACTTAAAAGCAGCAAAAATATAAGGAAACTTAATTCTAGTGTCTGACATGTTTAAACACAATTTATAAAATACACAAGTTATAAAAACATGTATTCCATGTTTTAGATCTATGTCTGTAGACATAGATCGATGTCATAGATCAATTGCCTTTGCTGGCAATTCGCAGCTCTTGATATAGTCAAGTGGGTGTCACATTAATCTTCTGACAGTTGGCACAAAGTGTTCCTGAAGCACAAACAGGAGGGGCAGCTGCAGAGAGGTCTTTTCTCCTAGTGGGCAGCCTGGCTACTCACAGAAATGATGGAAGTGGGGTCTGGCTTTTAATAAGCATCAAACTTGTTTTCTCATCTGAATGCATGGGGAAATGTGGCTACAACACTACAGTTTTGCTAGTACTGAGGCACTGGAGTTTAATTTTTGAGGCATAAATAGAAATGCAGTTTAAACTCTTTGAGCAATAAAATAATCCCACAAATATGTTACTTATTAAAACCTATTAGCTCTCAGCTAACTTCTCAAAAGTAGCAACTCCTTGCTTATTAAGACTTCATCTGCATCACTGAACTCAAAAGTAAAGGGCAAAAACACAAATTAATAGATGTAATAGAAAATAGAATAGATACATACCCTGGTTATGATTAAGGGCTGGTTAAAATCTATTCCTCCTGAGAGCCTGAAACCCCAGGGCGCGGGTCCTGGGAGAATAACGTTCTGGGGCATGGTGCGGGGGCTCGGTCCTGGCCGCCGCGGCCCTTGCTTGCAGGAGTGTGCCGAGTGGGGCTGCCGAGGAGGGGACTGTCAGCGGGCTGCCTGCTGGACAGGGCAGCAGGCCTTGGGGGCTCGAGAGCGTCACCCGCGCGCCACTTTATCCCTGCTCCGCCCGTGACGTCAGCCAGTCCCTCGGCTTCTCCACCCACACGGGGGAGTATCAGGCTCGGACAAATAAAGTCTGAATGTTGGAAAGTTTACAACAAATACATCAGCTTTATCTGCCGCTTCAGCGGCCCCCTAAGCACTACTCTTGGTACGCATCGGGTTGCAACGTCCTTCTGATTTCTTAAAGCAGTGCTGTTATCCGTTCGTGACAGCTGCTTTCATTGCCAGGGCTTGTTTTAACCCAGCGACACACTGTTCTGACTGTGCTCCCTTATCTCTTTCACATGAACAGAATTGTTGATGGTGATATTTCCTTCACGAAGTACTGTTTTACATCTTGCCTTATTATGCGGCAAGTCTTTCTTGTAGCCTTTCTATCCGGCTACTTCAACTGAGTTTTTAAGCAACAGCCACTTGAGTACGATGAAGTAATTAGTGACCTGAAACATTTGTATGGATGTCACACACACACATCTCATTACTGGGCAAAGAAATGAAATATTAATTGATGGCGTTTCTTTCTAGCCTCGTAATCTGAGCTTTCTTCAGTGTAGTTGTGTTTGCCTTCTCTTGGTTGCTGGTGTTACTATGTGATCTTTTTGACTTTTTTGCATCAGCTTATTCTGTTTGATTTTGACTTTATTTTGCTCCGAAAGAGGGATTTCTAGTATTCTGGTTCACTTTCTTATCATGATATTACAGATTTCTTCTTATGTGTATGTTAACAAAGTGATGTTCTTTCCAGCATGTCTTTGCCCAGAGTTTGGCCTCTTTTGTGACAGCATCTATGCTTCTGGTCAGGCAAAGGTGTTTTTTGGAATGAATCAATAGCAAGTCAGAGCTTGGATAGAACAGCTGAATAAAAACTAATGAGCACACACATTTTGGCATATTAGCAATCCAAAGGTATTTTTTTTCCTACCTTCCAGAAAAGATTTTTCTGTTCCTTATGGCAAAGGATTTACCTGCTTTTGCTTACTCCATGACTTTGTTTTTATATTACCTGTAGCCAGCTTAGATGTTTCTATTCATAGAATCATTAAGGTTGGAAGGGACCTCTAGAGATCATCTAGTCCAACCCCCCTGCACAC
>VZSV01000017.1:1253833-1353749 GCA_013398735.1 Nothocercus julius
AAAAAAGTTGTGATGCATTTTGCAATTTGTATGTTAAATTCCTTTTCTAAGAACTAAATGATTTCTGAGGGGATGTGCTTTTTCTGTGTATGGAAAATGGTTCCTCCTGCTCTTTTGACAGCCTGTAGCAGTGCTAATGGAGAATGCTAAAGATTAGGACTACTGCATTGACTGTAAGGAAGGAATTGTTTTTCTTCTCAGCTCGTTCAGGCATCAGGGATTCAGCTCTGTTTAATAGCTAGAATCAAACGTCACCTCCGAGCTTGGCAAGCTGATGCCTTATTTGGTTTAAAGTTAAAGCCCATTTTGGCACTGAGAGCTGAATAAACTCGTTCCAGAAGAGTAAATTTGGAATGGAGTTAGCAAGGCTTTGTGCCAGTGCAACAGATAAGTCCAGTAAGCTTCATAAATTAACATGCAGGCACTTTTTTTTTTTAACACAACATAAGGTGCCTGCCTGTTAAACAATTTTCTGATGTGCTTGCAATTCAGCATTACTGGAATGAATAATAGATAAAAATTGTTAGATTTAAGAAATCTCTCATAAGACATAGTGAGATACATCCAGGAAAAGAGTTCAAATACTTCACTAGGTGTGTAATGACATTTGTATTCAAGAGCTGTAACATAACTCTGTGGACATCTAGTACTGCTTGTGATAATAAAGTCTCATTTTGTATTTCTAAAAGGATTATTTCTATTTTTTGTTCTAATGTATCATCATACTATATGTTTAGCTAGCACATCCTCACTTCATCTATTTTTTTTTTTCTTTTTCTTTTCTTTTCTTACAATGTGGTAGCCCTAACCTGCTGACCCTTTCAAAGGAAAGCTTACTGTAATTACTAAAGGGATGGTGAAGAGGTCGGATGGAATCGAGAGGTTCATTTTTATGTTTGAGTGTTCTTTCTTCCTGTTCTTTCCAAACCATAATGTTCTGATTTCTTTCCAAACCACAGTGTTTTGATTAATAAAATAGTTCTCTTAGCCATTACAGGACGATGAGAGAAACCTTGTCCTTCTCTGAGCTAGCGGTAAAACTTCCATCAGCTTCCATGAAACTTGGGAGCTTGAGGGTGTATCTCTCTTTTTCCAGTAGAAACATCATGTTTTCTGCCTTCTTGTTATAAATATTATATAAACTTTTGCTATCAAAAATAAATATCTGGAAAAAAGGTCTGAATTAGTGTCAAGTAAAGAACAGCAATTTTGTTAAAATAATACTTCTACGACTATCACTAGTGCTTTAAGTCTAAGTTTTAGCCTTTCTCTAGATGATCTTTGAGTCAGTTTTGAAATTATAGACAAGAAAGAGCAAGAAGTAGGGAAATACTTTTAATTTACTGAGAAAGCCCTTCCCTGTAAATAATAGGTGAAAAAAGCCTAGAGATGTAGCATCTGCAGAAGATGGAAGGAAGATAGAAGGCAAAGATGCCTTAGGTGACTGGCCCTCCTGATTTCTTCTGGCCTTTCTCCTGGCTTTCATTTTAATTGGCTCTTTATAGCTCTTACCTTTACCATGAGCTGCAAAAAAAGTATTCCGTATTTACCAGAGCCGAGCAAAGTCCTTATCTACCACTGCACTCCAACAGCATAGATGCCATTGAAGCTGTGGCCCTGGGGTTTGCTTTGGGCTTGCTCCAGGTGTTTGGAGTCCCGCAGGCAACAGGAGACACTAGTCAGGATGTCAGTGGAATTTAAAGTATTGAGGTATGGTCTGCAGTGGCTCATGCTGTAGCATTATGTTTGGTAGGAGTTTTTTCCATTGAGTGCTCCATGTGTGTCAGTGTATGTTTGTGTGTGTGTTAATGGGGCTCTTCTATGGTTTTGTTTTAGTCTAGTGACACAAAGCCTACATCTGGGAAGCTTAGAAATGAAAAGTAGTTTATTTTGCATTCAATCTGGAAGAGTACTTGAGCTTTTCTAAGTGCTGAGCAGTCCAGGCTTTTTCCAAGGCACGTGTCAAACTTTTAGACTGATACCATGATTTAGTTTGTAGTCTCACATGAGATGAAACTTCATACACAAATGGTGAGATAACATGTAAGGCCACGTTCATCTGTGGCCCTTTGGACCACCAAAGATTTGTACCAAATCTTTGAATCTTCCTCTTTAAGAAGCAGGCATGAGAATTTTTTTTTTTTAATATGCAATTGTCATTTCAAATTCCATAGTCTACTGTATTCAGTATCTGTTTTTCTTTCATCTTGTGGCTTGGGTTTAACATTTTAACAGCAGTTGCTATGGAAGAGTTATCCATGTTTATTGGATCATAACAAACAGCAACAGCTGAAAGACAAATATGGTACTCTGTTAAGTATAAGGATGGGATGTGAGCCAGAGATCGGCAGCTTTAGAATGTAACTAGCCACGGAGCTGGATCTCGGGGAGTTCTGACGTGCACTGAAGTTATTCAGGCTTAACACACATATTTAACTTATACTTGAGGTATTTCTTCATTGTAATTTTGATTTCTGTTTGTTAAAGGGATACTGCCACTTGTCCATGTCAATAAATTAGCTTAACAGCAAAAGAAAGCATGGAGTGAAAATAATGAGGCACTTCACACCCTTGCTCTTACTGGATTTGTTTGCTCTTTGTTCAGTGAGCGTGGGGTAAGTGGGTAGCTTGGAGAAAAGAAAATGTGCTGTATCGTGAGGCTATAACCACAGTGCGGCAAAACCAGCAGAAATGGTGTATGTTACACTCTTCAGTTTTGCCAGTGTCCAGTTAATCTATCCTGAACAGATAGTGTGGAAGCTGTTGGGCACGCAGACTTAAAACTAGTATTTTTGTATCTGCTATTGATATATTCTAGTATACAGGGAATTTATCTTTAGGTGTGTACTGTCAGTAATATTAACTGTGAGTTAATAGTATTCATTCATACTTTAGTTGGGAACTTTAACTTTTGAAGTTTTTCTTTTCGTACTGTAAAAATTCAGGCCAAAATTTGAGGATAATCCTTCCTCAGATTTTTTTTTTTTTTTTTCCAAAGGAAATCCTGTGTCTACAAAGTGAAGACAAAGATAAATCACTGTGTATACAGTTAGCGCTTTGAAATGCGATTAAGCCTCCTCTGACAAAGTTTTGTGGAACTAAAGATTTGGAAACTGTCTTGTTTACAACCTAAAAAGGTTTTTCACTAACCTGTCAATAGCATTTTAGCAATTACGAGAGGTATTATGCTTTCCAGAGCTTAAAAATGACTCGCTAAAGTAGCTTCACATGAGAGAACGTCAAGATGTTTAAAGTCAGGAGCTTCTAACTCACACTGATCATGTGCCATGGAAGCTGTTGTTCAGCATGTATGGTATGGCTTGATGCAGCAAGCGCATTGCAGCTTTGGAAGCTTCTGGAATTCCAGCCATGCAAGCGATGCCCAAGATGTGGCAGGTATGCTCTTGGCAGCTGTCTGGGTAAAGGGCTGCAAGGGCCTCAACAGGCTACCATGGAATTACAGCATTTCTCACTTGTGAAAGTTGCTGTACTTGTGGCACCAGTAGAGAAGGGCACCGTGATTCACAGGGTCAGCATGAGGCGTCTGCGGGCAATGCAAAGGTCAGTTTGCCCCGAAGCTGCTGCTCCTTCACCTCTCGCTCTTCTGTGGCTTGCTGCCTTTTCCTCCATAATCCTCCTGTCTCTGGAGTTGGAAAGGGGCAGAGGGGTAGAAGAGAAGGAAAAAGTACCTAAGGCTGCCTTGAGGAGTAGTACTGAGAGGCTCATAGAGCTTGGAGAACCTGAGAAATGGCTCATGTGTGCAGACACATCTTCAGGTACAGGAGTTAAGATTTTCCTCCGTTGATCTCACTCCTCGTGGCTCTCATTTAACAAGTGCCTTTCTAAGGCTTTCTTGGGGAGCTGTGCTTAGAGGAAGAAGTACAAGCTGTGTGTAGTAAAGGAAGAAGGTGGTTTATGAGATGGCTCCCATTAATCCAGCTGAGGATCCCATTTCCAGGACTTGAAAACGGCTCTCCCTGGTCTTGCCTGCTTCTATTTCCAGCATGGCCTCTGCTTTTGCCCTCAGGAATCACATTGCATCCACCTCTGATTTTTGTGTTTTGGAAGACTTTAAAGGGAAAGATATAAAAGGAAAGAAATACAGGTTATTGGAGATACAGGATGTGCATGTGAAAGTATATCTGTAAGTGACATAATTTAGTTTAGTAATTTTTATATGTGTTTAGTCAATGGCTAAAGCCTTAAAGCAGGGAGTCCTCTTAAGTGTTGGACCAATAGGCAGCAGGAGGCTGATCCCTGCTCTGTACAGTTTATTAGTATGCAATAAAATAAGTAAACAAAGGAAGAGGGGTTGCAGCAGACCAAGAGAACTTGGATAATAACGAGTAGTTTCAGGGTGCATCAAACTGATGTCTGCTGCTGAAAAGTCAGTGGTGTTTTTTTTTTTTTCCCCCCTGTAGTAACAGCTTAAAAAACAAATCTTCTGCAACTTAAAACTGCGTCAGATATGATTACCTGGTGCTGACGTAGGCACAGGCCCATTTCTTTTTTTCCTTTGGCAGAAGTCTTGTACCCCTGTAGTAATTTGCTTATTTCATAACATTGATATATAGGTGTGGCTTGGTAATGAGCAGATAGTTGTCATGTCCTTGATGCTTCCTATGCTTTTGGTGGGATATGGCTTTCATACTGCCTGCTTCAGTTTGTGCATAGTGTTTTGTGCCTGGTACCTCACAGTTGGCTGTGGTAGCATATGAAGAGAGGCTATGAATAGTTCATAGCGCTGTTTGGATAAAAGGTGTCATATAAATATTGCTCTCTTCCTCAGATGTTGGGCATTTTAATTTAATCTCTTGTATGGTCTAAGGCAGGAGGGGCGGATTCTCACCTGCTCCAATACTTCCAGAGCTACGTAGCGCAAGTACCTATGTTTAACAGATGAATCAGTGGCAGTGTAAGAAAAGCCCTTAGCAGGTGTGGAGCCCGTCAGTATTTGTGCACGTTTCACATTACAGTCTGGAGCGCAAACCCTCACCGCCTGCCCGGCAGCAGGGGAAGCATGAGGTGAGTCACGGCGAGCCCGGGGTTTGTGTAGCAAATTGCTGCCACGCGTGTAACAGGGTGACCTCCTCAGGACGACGTGCTTGGTTACGACGGCGGTTCCCAGCCGCGGGGCTGTCTGCGCCTCGACGTGTAACCCCGTGTCAGGGAAACAATTTGATGCAAGTGACAGGTTTGATGATTCTTCTGATACTTAGGACAGTCCATTTCTTTGGTCTGCATAGTGTCACTTCTAAAAAGCATTGTAATGCATTAAAATGAAATGGAGGTATTTTAAGACAGCCAAGAAAGCAGCAAAGGTCCAGATCTTTCCAAATATTTAATTAGCAAATAAAAGTAGTAATACAAATCACTTGGGGGAAGAGCAAGTCACCTAAAGTGGATCTAGGTGAAACTAGGACCCTCCCTTGTGAAGGGAATCAGTGGCTTGCAATAGAGAAGTTCATCTCCTTTAGCCTCTCTCTTTTCTTTTTCTTTAAAATCTTTATTTTTTATTAAGGGTTAGAGAGAGAGATCAAGAATCACCGTATATATGTCTGGTAATTCTTCACTGGTGAAAACAGAAATAATTACATTATTCTGGGAATATTTATTGGAACGTGTTTTACAGTCTTCTCTGATGGATGGAAAATGTATGAGGGTTACTTTGTTATGCATTGTAAAATGGTGATGAAATAATGGCTTCAAACTCTGCTATTTATGTTGGCAGTGAGAAACATAAATTGTTGAGATCTGTGTAGCTGTACCAAAGATAAACCTAGCAACGCATTGCTGGTTGTCAGTCAACATTTTCTCCCTGCTTGTGTGTGTCACTTGTGATGTAATGTCATTCTGTTGAGTGGGAACCTCTAGCTCTAAGTAGATGTGACAGAACTTAAAGGCTGCTCAGAAAACTGTGCTGGGATATTTGTTACGGGCATTAGGCTATTTTAAAAAGAACATTTTCAGGTCATGTTAAGCAGTCTGCTATGACATGAAAATTAAGCTTCACTCCATCTCTGAGTCTTGAATAAACAGAAATTTAAAACTACAGAATTATGCCTACTAGTATTCTATATGGGCGTCACTTAAGAGCTGGGAATTTTGGGTGCAAAGCTGGTAAAGTAACCGCCAGGATTAGACCAAATATTGTACCTGCATGATTATTTAGGCTCTTCCCTAGTTTCATCACTTAGTTTAGAAATTTTTGCTTTTTCTGTTTTGGAGGTGATACAAAATATATGGATAAGAGAGCCACTATGTCATGTGCTTCACTTTTGCCTAAATAGTATCTGACTCGGTGCAAGCAAGATTTCATTCAGTCCTTCTTTTCTTCTCCTTTTCATGGATTTTCACTTTATTTCAGTGGGTATGTAGAAAAATATTTCTCAGTTGCTAATGAGAGTGATTCCAGTATATTGATGAGAATAAACAGATACTGTGTGGTAATTTTACTGTGATTTTAAAAACAATTTCCTGGATAACAAGGGAGAAGATGAAACTCAAACAGCAGTTTTTCCCTCCAGTCAAACAAATGGTATGATGCTGGTTACCTGTAGATTGTGGGACATAAAGCTTAACTGTCCCCCCCTGCTATATGTGTGTGGATGATGCCTTGATGTCTACGTTGTGGTCTGGCAGCCTCCCTGCCCTGTAAATGAGTGCTGGACTTGGGCTGTGGGCTGGGTGCTAGAGAGAGCAAGGGGCTCTGCTGTATGTGGCAGCAGCTAAACTGGGTCTGGCCTTTGTCTGCACAGTGCAAAGCAGACAGTTGCTTCAGGGTTTCTCTTTTGTGTACTTTTCTTTTCAAGCAATCATGGGAACACTATCACAAATACAACCCTGGAGAGAACCCCTGGCCCTGGAATTCAGCAGCGCTTGCTGTTGCCTGGAGCAAGGCCAGGGTTTCACCACATAACTATAAATGTTGTAAGAGAATATACTTAGCAATGACCTAAGGTTCTTCTAGAACACCTTACTTCATAACTTCTGCTTCACATGAGCTTTTGTAGTTCTCTTTCAAATGTACAGGAAGCACCTTGTGTTCTTGACACGCTTCTGTACATCAGCACTTAAAGGCAACTAGTAAATACCAGGCATTACAGAGTAACATGACAACATGACTCGCCTTAGTGCTGGCACCAGAATGTTAAAACTGCCTGGAACGCTTCACTCGGGTCAGTCTCTATCACTGCATTGAAATAAAGCTTGTGCTGCCTTTTTTTTGAGCCTGTAAGAGTTAGTGAGACTGACCAGCTGTGCTTCCTGCCTTTACAAATATTAGGCTAACTTTTACAGAAAAGGGAAAAAAAGACTCTATTAAGGCACACTGCTTCCTACATCATAACACTCTTGCAGGTGTATGGTACAAAGCAGGAGCTCAGGGGAGACCCCGCACTGTTTGGCATGCTGGCTGGCACAGCTGCAAGGGCGAGCCCTGCAAGATCGGCTGGTTTCATGCCCTGTGCCCTTCCCCTGCCTTACAAGGCTCTAAGAAGAGATGTAGATGGTAGGTTTAAACTTTTCACAGGAAGGCCACGTTTACGTGGAAGAGCCTCATTCTGAGTAGGGCTGTGTCCAGCTTGCAACCCTCCTGGTAGGGACCCGTTTACACTGCCCAAGGAGTTCATCTGGTGGCGTTCCAGCAGCCATCACCATTGCTAACATTACCTTTGGCTATGCAAAAGTTATACTTAGGACTGTTTATTTTTTTTCTTTTGGCACAGCTATTGTAAAGATAAATGTGCGTAGATCAGACTCAAAGGAAGAGATGATTCATAATAAAAATGCAGCTTGGTGGCATTCTTCAGTGGTAAAAAGCACAGCACGTGCAGTATTTGGGAGGAAATGGCAATGGAGGCTAGGCTGACTTGAAGGAGCACGTGTGACACTTCATAAAAACTGTTCCTGAGGGCAGGGCTTTTCTCGCATCCTGTGTGGCCTGGTTTTGTGTATTTTAACATCAAGTTGTTAATTTTGTTGCTTAGAAATTTTTACTTGAAGCCCTAATTGTACGATGATCCCTCAAATCTGATTTTGTTTTGTTTAGTTTTTTAATCATGTATGCTGTCACTTTGCAGAGGAGCTCTCGTTTTGCTTTTGTTAAGTCAAAGAAAAGGATTATGGTGCGGGAACCTCTGACAGGTGTCACAGTTGTGCATTTTATCTTTGTATTGCTGGAACGAAGGGTAGCTCTGGCAACATAAAAATCATTTTGTATTAGCACTGTTGCTGGAGGAAATCTAGAATGGTGCTTTTGGATGTAAGTTTTCTTCATGATGACAGTGAAGGGGACCAGTGGGGTGCTGTATGTGGCTGCTGAGTAAGGGCAGAGCTAATTGCCTGTGTGTGTGTGTGTGTGTGTGTGTGTATGTACATACACACACACACACACACACACACACACACACACACACACACACCCCTTGGGTGTTTAGTGGTCAGAGAAAACAAAGCACATGCAAAGAAAAACTTGATTTTTACATTCAAGCCAACCATTACCAAACGCTTCTGTTCTGTATTAGATGTATTTTGAGAAATGATGGGGGGGAACAGTTGTGTACTCCAAGCAAAATTTATTAGAAGTCTATTCAAGGAGAGGAAAAAAACAAAAAACACAGAGACCTTTTGCTTTTAAGAATTCAAAGTCAGTTACCTGAAAGCCAGGTATGAAAAACTTGTATTGTTTTTTAAAATCAGATACAGAGTAGAAACAGTACTTTTTAAATATCACAGGCAACAGATATTTAAGTCTTCAATCATAAATGGCATCAAAGATAGGTATTAATCTCACAGCAAAGCTGCATGCAGATCTAATTTAAAATTGAACACCTTTGAAATATAAAGCTTTTGCCATGAAATCTGCAATAATAAAGGTATGCTGCACAAAGATGTTTCTTTACCTTTGTCGTAATGACATTTCTGAATAATAAAGACATATGTACATTTAAATTTGGCTGGTAAACCATATTTTAATTAATAAAATTCTGCATAAAATGCTATTTTACAGAATTGCACTATCCAGATGTCCTTATGGTAAGTGGGGCAAGAAAAATGCACTGAAATGTTTTGTATGTGGAAAAGGGCAAAGATCAAATAAGGAAATTTTTTTAAATCAACAACAAAATGGCTCTGTACAAAAAAAAAAGCAAACATATGTACAAAATGCTACAGAGACTAAATACATTTTGATAATTTCAGTCCTTTACCCACAAGAAATACAGAAAAAGCTTTTGCCATCTATAAGGTGCTGAAGAAACCAAATCTGATTTTTTTTTTTTTTTTTTTTTTGTATAAAGCCATAGTCATCATCACTGTGTGCCTTAATTTCATACATTATTTATGCTTACTTTGTTTAAGGAAAGTGTATGTTTTCAAATACCTGTTTAATTCAAGATAAACAAAACAAAACCTAAAATGTATCAGTTTCAATACTTGTGATTTTTTTGTACTAAAATCCTAAAAAGAATGTGTAACTCAGGTTTTGTTAACATATATATTCAGTGAAATAAAATCAGTACATGATACTTGTGAATATTTTTCAGGTGGCTATGTTAGAAAACTTTGCACTAACACTGTTTACGTCCTGCTTAAAAGTCATGTGATACGTAAAAACACTAAACTCTCACACTTCATGTTGCTGACTATTACAACATTTGGATTACAACCATTTAAAGTCAGACATCAGTAGCAGGTGGTTATAGTCTATGCTTATATCCTTGCCTGTCTCTTCATTAAATCTTGTTTACCAAGGTTTCATGCCTCTTGCACTTTCTTACCTTTTAACAAAAAATACTACTGCTTTTTTGGGGGGGGGAGGGAAGGGGGGAAGAAAAATGGCTTAGCCAATACCATTGCACCCATTCAGGACACTAAGTTCTCTTATTTTTACTACGCTTGCTTGAGATTTTTACAATCACTGTGCATATGTTACAACATAACAAGTGCAGGCAAAAAATCTGTATTATAATTTTTCATACATTGTAAACCAATACAATAGGCAAACCTGTGATACAGCAAAGTGAAAGCAACATAAGCTGCCAAGCTAAAAAGAATTTTGAAATTCAAACAACTTTTTTTTTTTTAACAGTAAATAGCAACTTCGTCTCTAACGTGTGCATCTTGAAAGTATAATTTTTTTTTCCCATTACACTTCATGATAGTACCACTAATGCTCCAAACAGGAACAGCCCACCCCAATCCCCCATGGCAATTCACCTGTGTACCTGTCATCAGGCTTCTCATGTCTCAAAAAATGTTTAAAGTAACGAATACTTAAATGTTGAAATGCTTCCTCTTGCTTCAGCAAAGTTTAGCTATTCACGCTGCAGTCGTTGCTGTAATACTGCTGGGAGCTTTGGTGGATGGGATGGGATGAGGATGAGCTGGGTGGCCTCTATTGAGACTGCAAGCAAGAAAACAGCAGGCCTGTGTAGCATGTTTTCTAGCAGCTTTATGCAGATGTGTTGCAGAGATGCAGCATAAATAAGTAGGGAAAAAAATTCACAGCCTCTTGACATAGTTTCCAGGGAAAGTACCAAAGAATTTGGTTCTTCTTGAGGTTCCTGAAATTAGAAGCAATAGATGAAAAATGGGAAACAACAGGAAATCACCATGCAAGTGTGTTTTTTNTTTTTTTTTTTTTTTTAATATTTTGCAAATGGTAAAAATATTTATGTTCTTTACAATACAGCTCAGTTACTTTGAGAGTTGTGAATTTCAGTAAGTTGCAACTGTGGGAAAGAAAAACAAATAGACATATCTGATTAAGATGTTCTGTCTGATTAAAATCTGTATTAAATCTGATGTGTTAAAATTTCAAGTTGGCACAGGAAAACCATTTCACTTATTCAATTACAATTGACAGTGTTTAATGTGGATTTTTGAAGTGCCAAAAAACAGTAAGACAAAAAAGTTAGAGAGTATGTGAAAGTTTATGGAATGATTGAGCCACTTTGTTTCTAGACATACTTACAAAACTTGTATATGCTTAGTAATACTTGGTTCTCAGAAATAGCCAAATCTGTGGCGGTATTAATGTGAGCAAGTTTTACATCACCAGTCTTAATGAAGATGGGCAGAATGATGCGCAATTCATTTTGTGTCTCATGAGAAGGACAGCAGTGCTTCTCGACAGGCAGGGGGCACGTGGCAATTTGTTGCCATCGGTTCCAAAGCATCCACTACTTTCAGTGCATTTTGGTTGAGGGTCAGGTTAATTATATTGAATACAAAATTTAATTAGGTTATTAGATACCAAGCAAACTGAGGATAGTGAAAATAATGAATAAAACATAAATGAAAAAGCAACCAAATTAAAACATACCCACAAACCAGCCATCATCACATTTTTCCATCACATCAATGACATCTCCCTCTCTGAGCTCCAATTCATCTTCATTCCTAGGAGTATAGTTATATAGAGCCTGAAACCTTAAATAGGACAAATGATGCATTTTAAAAAAAAAGTAAAAGTTCTTTGTATCTCTGCTGAAGCAGAAGAGCTGGTTCAGACATTAAGTGACGCTTACAAACACAGGGGAAAGGGGTTTATTTTGCCTAGTGGAAGAGCCAGGGCCAGGTCTGTTCTGTGGCAAGTGTCCTGCTCTATCTGAAAGGTACCTCAGCAGCCACGAAAGGCTGGGGCCTCTGGCCCAGCCTGACTGCTCTGCAGCTGGTCCGTTTGTTAAATGCGCTGCTTAAAACGCTGACTGTAATATTTTGCCATAGCGTTATTTTATAGCTGAGCCCCTGGCAACTCTGGGCTAGCCTCTTCCCTCCTGTCAGCAGCACCTGCCAGAACACAGAGCCTGCAGGCCACGGGCTCTCTCGCGTGAGCCAGCAAAGAGATGGGGCACTTAGGAGCACCGCAGGTAAAAGCGGTGCCCACTTCTGTGGGGAAGGCGCAGGGTCATCGCTACTGGAAAGCCAGGAGTAGCTTTCTTAAGCTGTCCTTTTGCACTGCACAGAAACCATGTGAGGGGCAGCGAACCCTGGCCGAAAGAGGAGGGCAGGCAGGCTCCTTCCAGGTTTGCGGCTCTCCTTAGGCAGCCTTCCCTAGAGCTGCCGCCTTGCGGGCGGGCCCTCCTCTGCTTGCCCTCTGCTTTTTTTCCTTCTATATCCTATCCTGGGAACAGGACAAAATGTGAACCAAGTACCTAGTGGGTTCAAACACATGATCTGCCAAAAAGGAGTTGTTGAGTAGTAAAAAAGTGTGTGTGGGGGGAATATTCTGGGAAGAAAAATCCCAGAATCTCCTATCCCTCTGGGGTAGACAAAGGAAAAATAGGTGAACTGAGCAGGTGGAACAAGGTACTGTCCCCAATTTGATGTGTACCTCCTCGCAATCAAAAACCACCAGTAAGGAAATTCTCTTGGATATAAAGGCTTCAGTGTCTGCCTTGAGCCTGCCACAGCAGGCCCAGATAATAGAACAGATTAAAATAAGTGAAACAGAGAGGAAAAGCCCATACAAAAATTGTGTGTGGAGTCCCTACAGGAGAGGGATGCTAAAATGAAGAATGAGTAGTTGCAGTGCATGTCTGAAAGGTTGAAATACCTGAGACTATACCTGCTAAGAGGAGTGAAGAACAGACCTGGTTTAGTTCTTTGACATCCTCCCCAGAACCAAATCAGAATAGAGCAAACCCTGAGTGAGTGAGTGAGCGGCTTCAATTACTTGCCATAAGGGTGGAAATTCAGACAGTTTTGAGAGTTTTCTCTCTCCCACCAAAGACTGAAGAGGGATGCAAGGTGGGAAAATGGAAAGAGATGTGAGACTACCAACGTTGTTGTTGTTCATTTTGTGTCAGGTTTAGTAGAGGTTCGTGGAAATGAAAGAATGCCAGTAAGTGTTGCTTATCCCCAGGTTAAATAGTGTGCTTGGCAAACAGCCTCCCCGCGCTGCCGAGGCACAGGGAGGCACCTCTTCTGAGCAGCCCTGCCCTGGCCAGGGCTGCCTGCCTTAGCACACAACTGTGCAGCTCGTACAGGTGAAATCATTGCCATTTCAAAATACTGAAACAAAACATCACCATCATCAGGATAATTTTTTTTTTTTTTTTTTTCCCCCTGTAACAGTTCACTGGCTTTAAAACTTAACATTACTTTTCCTTCCAATATAAAGTTTTTTCTTTTTTTCTTTCTTTGATGAAACTGGTTGGTACAGAATATTTGAATTGGCTCTGTTTCATCAGGCCAAGTTTCAATTTGCTTAAACAAGACTTTTCTTTATATAATAAATTCCTCATCCTGAAAAACCCCTTGCAAACTTACATATCATAGCCCGTGCTAAGCTCAGTGTAATGAGTCTCTTGAATAAAAGATGCTTATTTTTCATGTTGCTGGTTTGGAAAAACAAGAGACTGTTTGAAAGAAAATGTGACTTTCAACTCAGGTTCTCGTAACTGGCAGTTACCTCCCCAAACCTGAGAAGTCTGTTGTGTTGTTTTGTTTGTTTGTTTTTAACTTTAGATTTCATTCAACTACTTTGAATCACACTAACAAGAAGGCAGGGGTTATGATGATATTCCAGAACTAATTAATTGAAGTACAAGAGTTGCAGGTGTAATGTGTCATAAATTAGTTACTATAATACAACAATGAGAACTTCCTAATTAGTGCTGTTTTTACTTTAGAATTCTACATTATCTCCATCTAATCCTTTCCTAGGCACTTCAAACTCTGATAATTTAACACTTTTTTTTTTTTTAATTTTGGAAGATTCTACTACCATTTGCAATGCTGACCAACCAAAGAAGGGTTGGTAGGCAATTTAAATATATTTCTATTTATTTTTTAGACATAAATTAGTTCAGTCATATATTAGTTTGAGACTATGTTGAACAAAATTAATTGGATAATTATGCCTACAAAATAGAAGTAGAAGCTTCAGTATGTCCAAAGGCACTGGACAGAAGCTTGAAAGAAGTCTTCTGTGAGATCAAAACCAAAACATCCATTTTTCATTAAATACTATCTGTGGTCTAATTACTGAATAACTCCTTGCTCTTCTCTTCTCCCTTGACATTTCTTTAAGTGACTAACAGCCAAAATTCTAAATATTTTTAGATGCTAAACCTTAATTACACTTAGGAGATTTCAGCTAGTAGGGCCAATTCCAGAGCATTCTGAGTCTAGTTCAAGGATGGCTGTTGTTTCAGTGGTCAATGAAGTGAGACCAAAAATCTTGCCCTGTACTTATGTAGTAATAGTAAGCACCCAAATACCATTACTTGTTTTATGTCAAGTGTTTACTTTGTTATTCTCCATTTTTGAGGTTTCCATGCATGTAATTTTGCAACATTATCCATTTATTTTTCAGTTATCATCCATAACTCTTTCTGAATAATTTCTACCAAGTCAGTGAAGCAGATGATGTGAATTAACATTAAATCTTTAAGTGGCATTCTGCTGGGAACTAGCAGTGAGAAGATCAAAAAGTCACACGTTATTTTTACCTATACTGGATGCATATCACAGTGATGATGCCCAGGCTTTAGGCTCTGGGACCTTCTTAGATATCTTCCTACATCATGCAGTTTTCTGTGATTTTCTGAATCTCTTCATATTTGTACTTGGTAGATTAACAAATTATTTGAAGAGGTAATGGCTATTGTTTAAATGTTAGGTTTTTGGTTTAGTAGACAAGAAGTATACTTACGGTTCCCCCCCAGTGTGTATGTTTTCATGAGCAAACACAGGGCGCTGTGGCTGAAATGAAATGATTTGAAATGTAATAAAGATATATAGTTTGAATTTCAAGTAGCTGGACAGTGGCCTGACACCGTCTCTCGAGAGCTCGTATTCCATGTTGTGTAAAGCCAACAACCCCTCCAGCCCCCGCAACAAACCTCATAATATTCTTATGAGACAAGGCAAGTAACAGAACTTTGTGGGTTTAAAGGTAAGATTTTTGGACAATATAATGAAGACTAAAACAAAATCAAACTTAATCTATTTGTACTACAGTAAAAACTCAGCATAGACCCTACTACCTCTTTGCTAACACTGAAACAGAAATAGCATTAGAAAAATCAGGTGTAACTGGGAGCATTATAATACATAACTTAGGTGGCATATATTTTTAGCTAAGCAGAAATAAATCTGCTATACTTAATGGTAGAGTTTAGAATATCTATAGACAAACAACATCCCAATTTACGTTACCCACAGAGAGTACTAACTTGGCTGGCATATCATGCTATGCTGTGATTGATACTGTTTGATCTGAAGGGGGAGCACTGAGTCATGCAGGCTGTCGGGAGGCAAAGAGCAGAAAATTTTTGAAAAAACGCATGTAATTGTGTGAAAACAACAATTAACACTTTTACTTAAGAGGAAAAAATGGTATGTATTTCCAGTGCAGAGTTATGAAAAGAACTATTTTCATTCTTAATTGAGCATCATCGCTAACATCTAAGAAATCTGGTAGTGACAGAAATGAAAAATACTAACCTCCCAGGGAAAGCCTGTCTGCTTAGAAAGCCATTGACCAACACCTGTTAGAAAGAATGGTGGAGCAGCTGCCTGCAGGAGCCACTCGGGGGTGGTGATTGTATCCCTCGCTGCCCGAGGATGCCCCCAGCCGTGCTGCAGAGCCTCACGTACGAGCGACTGGGAACTGCATCCGCTCTGGCAGCGTGTAGGATCAAGCGTAACGCATACCACTTCTTTTTCTTTTCATGAACCAAGGACTGCAACCTGATCTTGATGCCATGGAATTTGTCTTACTGCTCCATGCTTTGTCTTTTCTTGGACTACTCCAATAAATTTTGCTTCAGGTTACTCTCTTCCATGAGAAAAGGTCAAGATAATTAACCATAGAAGTTAAATATTAAAATGCAATATGTTTTTTTTTTTCTTCCCTCCAACATTCCTAGATATTTAAATTCTTTTAATGATGTTTCAGACAACACTGAATATTCTCCACTTCACCTTTACAGTCTGTAGAATATACTTTTAAAAATTCTTAATGATGCAGGCTGGTGAATAACAAAATTTTTTATTAAGGAGAATTAGGTGGGTTTTGAATTTTTTTTTTTTTTTTTAACTTTTTGACCATCTTCTAGTGTGTCTTTTAGACATTTAAGTTCCCAGTAAACATACTTCAACAGTTGGCTTGTCAAATAAGAACAAAGTATTTCACTGGGCAGATTGCTTGGTATTTGGATTCAAATCTGACCTTATTCTCTGCTGATCTTTCATCAGGTCTGCAACTGAGCTAATGTCAAAGATAGTCAAAGATACCAGAGAACTCAAGCGAGGCTAAGGATCTTCTTGCAAACAGTGCAAGTCAACATCCTAAACAGCATTACGAATGACTTAATGCTTTGAACATGCACCACGTTGAGAAGAAACAGGGTAGGTCAATGTTATCTTCTTCTATTTATGCTTAAAATTAAAATATAAAATGTTTTATTGCTAGTTAAGTACTGTTGTTAACAGTAGACAGATTATAGATAATCAAGGTGAGTGAAGATTTTCAACTTTACATTGTGGCTACAAAGAAAAATGGCAAAACTAGAATCTGGGAGATCCAGAGTGGAGTTGCCTGTGCTGTGGCTAAACAGTGGGACTTTGGAGCATTCCCTTCATCTGAATTCATGTCTAGATACTACCCCAGCTCATATCAAGAAGCCTTCTCCACATCATCTTTTCCCTCTAAGCTCTCATTCCTGCACACAGCGGTAGTGGCTGGAAAGGGACTGTTGCAAGTCTCGGTTAACTGTGCTTGGGAGATACCATGAAATATATCTTCCCAGGGAAGCTCTTGTGCTTAGGATTTCTAACTTCCAAATATTGCTCAGTTCCTGAGCTCAGTTCATATTTGCTAGGTAAGAATCTTAGGATTTTAGGGTCTTATCTCCAAAATGTTTAGTAGAGTAGGGTCCCTATCTATTGGGNTTGTGTGTTCATATAGAACAAACAGAACAATCTTTTATGTTCCTGAACATTTTGTGTGTACAGCTGGACTCTGTAGTTTTGTAATTAATTTGATGGATGCACTCAATATGGATCCATACAGTTCCCTTGAAGTGGTGGCATATTGTTCATTTGAAGTAACACCTGCTATCCATGCAAAATTAAATTAGGGCTTATTCCTGTTCTCACACCACCTTGGTATTTCTCTGTGATTGTCATGGTGTTGATCTACTAATACATGAATCCTGGCCTCCTAGCACTGAATTTGCTAAGTGATGGAGAAAACAGTGCCCTCTCATACCTGGTAGCAAACAAAAGCCTGCCAAAAAAAATTACAGGTCTTTGAGAGTTAGAAAAAATTCCATATTTTAAATAAAACATTATAACAAGGGAGCAAACAGTAAGACAATACCCATAAATCAGCAGTGACTACATGGAAAATATTTCATCTTGTTATGTTTTAAGGCCCAAATGTTAAGAAAGAAATGCAGAAAATAATTTAGTCCTAAAGCAAAAGTAAAATATAGTGATACACTCTTACTCTCATAAAGATTTTTTGCATATTTTGAATAAGATTTTAGAGCAAAACACACACAAATTCTATAGTCTAAGCTTCAGACTTGTTTTTTATATCATGGAATTGTTACAGTTTCAAGCTGCTGTGAAAGGAAAGGCTGAGGAGCATGACAGTCTGGAATAGCAGCGTTTGGAGAAAAATGGCAGTGGCAAGTGAATACAACAGAGATTACCATAGCAAGAAAATATTTTGAAAAGAAGGATGTGCATTAAAAAAACAAGAATGTAGCTTTGCAAAAGCCTGTGTACATGCAATGAATTATAAGTCTTTGACTACTGGATAGTTTTAATAAACTAGAAATACTTTGAAACAAGAGGATCCATTTAGGGAAAAAAAGGCAAAATCATATAAAGAATTGACCGCATATGCTTTTCTAGCACTGGAAATACTATGCAATACTGCAGATATACAATACATTTACAGAATCCTAACATACATTTTGGCGCACACAGACCTGTTGGCTTTCCTGAGACATAGCATGGAAGCACAACAAGCAAAACAAGGTATAGTGATAGTATTCAGACACTGGGACAAAAGCAGAATGCTGAGGGACTAGACACGGAGCTGCTTTTATATGGAAACACTGTTATGCACACTGGGCATACAGAGCCATACCCTGTGTGAATAGCTGTGACCTCTGACAGGGGAGCTGTAGGATCTCTTAGTCATCAGAGGGCTACGAGGAGGTTTACCCATAACAAATCTCTCTCTCTTTAAATCAGCCTAGAGAAATCATAAAAACTGTGTCAACTGATAGCTTCAGTAAGATGCACCACGGAATTTTTGCTGCTTCATTCCTATGTGCACACTGGACATGCTTTCCTCAATAAGGACAGGCAAGTGTGTACAAGTGCAAGTAAAGAGCAGTGCTGTTAGGACATGGTATTTTCATTGTTGCAACAGTATCTTTTTTCTTTTCAGGAGTTTGTTGCTCTGCCACATACACTTGTACAGTTAAAAGATTAATCACACCCAGTGCATTTGGTGTAAGAACTGCCACTGCAAATGTATCCACTGAAGCAATCCAGTTAATGCAGAAAGCGCGACAGCAAAAGGGTAAAAGGCCATAGGTGTCTCAAAAGTGCCAATGACAACTGTTGTACCTTGTGTCTCTTAAAAAGACAACAGACTTTACTCACCTTGTAAATACAAGTTTTAGTACTTGATGGAAAGTACTTTAAAGAAAAATCTCAGTTTTGTTAACACCACTGTTAAACCAGCTAAGTGTTTGACAAAAGTCAGCACTTAAGGAGATGTGAGGCAAATGGGGAGTGCTGAGATTGGAAAGTTCTTCTTTGGATTTTGTGACTATTTGCCACTGGAATGTGCCAATAGAGAAGAACAAGCCCCTTTTAGGAGTGAGGAGGGTGAAGGAAAAAAGAAAGGAAAACCAAGGGAGCGGGCAAAGAGGCAGGAAAACATTGCACATCGCTCCTACCGTCGTGAGGGGGGTGCCACTTCCCATTACTGTCCTGAGTCTTGAGGCATGCTTTAGGTTTGAGCAATTTCCAACTACGCATACACAAGTATCTAAAAATATATATGTATGCATGTATGTGTATACATATATATGTATAGTTGGAATATATATATAAATATCCTTTTTTTTTTTTTTACAATAACAAAAAAACCCAAAGTATCATTATACAGTTTACTTTTAAGAGCCCTCTGAACAACTTCCTTTTTACTTGTGATATCTCAGTCTTGGAAATGTCTCATGTTTTTTCTGTTCTAATAGTTGTGATGAGATTTTAATCATGACTTTGTGGTAGTTAGTGGACAACATGCACAAGCAGAAAGGAATAGGAATAGTCTATATTCATTAAACTTATGTAGAAAAGTATTTCCCAGGCTTCAGAAATAATCCTTGAAATGAGATTTGCTTTGAAAATGTATTTGAAAAATAGAGAATTAATAGCTAAATAGAACTGTATAAAAGGAACCCCAGGCATCTAGTTCTTCTCAGTGCTCAGGCTCCAGTGTACCCAGATGGCCTCAGCCATGTCCCTGGGCTACCTGTGTGCCTTTCCTCCCCCCATGCCCAGCAGGGAACAGTGCACATGGCTCTGAGGTTCTCTCACAGGAGAGTTTCATTTTCATCTTGGATTGCCATGCCTTGCTCAAACAAGGAACATCAGCATCACTTAAGGGATGTCAGTACTTTTTTGCTAGATGAGATTTTTTGAATTTTGTTGGTTCAATTAAGTAAAGAACACCCTCAAAAGAACTGTACAGCTAATTATTCAGAATTTCAGAAACAGATGCAATGGTTTGTTTTACCCTTCTTTCAATGGTTTGTATTACCCTTCCTTTTTTGTAGTAAAACATTTCTAGTCCATGATAAATTCATGAAGTCAAGAACTTTTACATCTTTTCCTTCCTTAGGAAAAAGCCACCAAAATGGTCGTTCTTAAGATTTCTTAATGTCCACTACATACAGGTTTTGCATTAACATACAATTTTGTGTGGTAAGTTTTTCAAGAAGCATGTGTTTTTTGCTTCATATTAATGATTATTTTTGACAGTCTTTCACACTTTTTACAGAGCTTTCATTCCTTTTCACAAAAAAGTGACCTTCTGGAAGTCTGGAACCCTCCTTCTGGAAGTGGAAATTCAGTTTGGGTCTAAGCTCCACTGGGAATTCACTCTGTCTACCTAGAAATTGATTGTCTCTCTCCAGAGTTTTTTCTTTTTTTTTTTTTTTTTTTTTTTCCTGGCACGGAGTTGCAATGTCGACACAAATTGTGGTTGTGAAGAGGCAATAATCCTTGTTCAGTCCTTGGCTAACAGGATTGGTATTTAGTGTGTTACCCTTAGCTTTGTAGTGCTTTATTGAGAAATACATGACTCTTCACCTAAGTGTTATCTTGAAACTGAAAATGCTTTTAAAGCACAATTTCACTAAGGTTCATGTGCTTGAATGAGATTCTGTTTCCTTGAATTAAGTAAGAGTTAAGAGTGAAGGCCTGGTGCAGGACTTTGAGTTGATGACCTGTCCTAGTAGTAGTATCTCTGTAAGTTATTTCATTGGATATAATGGTTTTAAGTTTTCCCTCATTTTTCATTTGAAGAAGGCCTATCACATTATTCCATGTGCTTACGTTATTTAGTATTAGTAATGGAGACAATACAGCTGAAAATATCAAACTCAGTGTTAGCCTTATTAAACATACGTGAAGACTTGCAGCAAATGATATTCAAAATGGGGGGTTTACCTTCAATGTTGCTGAGTCTTTCTCCTGTCGATGTGAGCGTTCAAAAAGGAGAGGAGGTGAGGGGGAAACAGCAGACAGGGATGTAGGAACAGAGTGAGGAGCTGGTGCCTTGGCAGAGTGAAATGCGTGATTAGAAGAAAGGTGGAAAGGAGGCCCAGACTTTCCTGATGCCCTCCCACACTCCCTGAGAAAGAAGGGCTGGCTTAAATGTTTAAGAAAAATGGGGAGCAAGTGTGTAGTAAACCCAGCTGTGAAGGACATAAAATGCACAGTGAGGAGTCATGCAACTAACAAAAAGAGTCAGAAATGTAATACTACTGTTATTATTAGTCAGTCTACTATTCTGGGAGAAAATCCTGCCCTCAGAACTCAACACAAGTTGCTATTAATGGCACTGGATTTCTGTTTTTATTGTTTTCTCTTGGCTTCTCACGGTCCTTGTCTTCAGAGAATACACTGATTTGCTGCTTTTTCACTCAAGTAAAGGTAGAGGAGACCTGCAAGATCTTTGCAATTGAAACTAGTTTCATGTTCTGCCTGGACACGTATTATGGTAACTATTTGATTTACATACTTGTATGTGCCAAGCAAATTAATTGCCTGAACAGTCCAACTGTTGAAATAAATGCTGGACAGAAAAAAATGTGTTCCAAAAATGTGCTTAGAAACCACACGTGGTGTGCAGCAGTGTAGTGGCATTTAGCAGCTAGCACACATTTGGCTTAGTTCAGTGCTGTGCTGTCCAAAAGAGGGACTGGGGAGGGCTGCAGGGGGAAGCATTCCTTCAACTGCCAACTATAATCCATCTAATCTGTTATTAATAGACATTCTCATAACAGAATCGATCAAAAATATATCAGCTGCTGAACTGACACGTGAGGTGTGAACTACTGGGTGTCTGTGGGAGACACGTCTCTCCCTCCCTCTGAAAAGTGCTAACAGGATTTGCTTGCTGTAGCCTCGCACCCTGGACGGGGTGGCACGTACTAGGCCAGCAAGGAGAATGGTTCCCTGGCGCTTCCCATCGGAGCTTTGATAGCAGCTGACAGGGTCAGAGGGGAAGGACAGGAGCAGCAGAAGCAGGACACCACGGAGCTTACAGTGGTGTGTACTTCTCCTTCCCAAAACTGGAGGCTTTGACACTTGGCCTAACCCTACAGTCTTTATGCAATGTACTGTTACAAAGATAAAGCTGTGCGTAACACAAACATGGAGGAAAAAACACCCCAAATTATAGGAACACAGAAGCCATGAGACATCAAAATACCTTATCAGTATTTGGTGATGCATATCCTTCATTATATACCATGGTGTCTCCTCTACTTGCTATTGGAAATTCTAGATTGTCATGTCTTTGATCCTCCTCTATATAGAGAGCTGGTAATGTTTCTGTTGTGTCTTGTGCTCCTCTGCAGAAGTCTGATTCTTGAGGCTTTGACTGATCCCCTATGTTAACTGACAGGTTTCCTGTACCGATTTCCTCTTCATGTTCAGCAGTTGCATCTAACATTCTGGGGATGGAGCCACCTTGATGTGGCAGAGGGATATCAGAAATGGTGCCAACACGATCATGTTCTCCTGCAGTATCTGACAAATCTCGAGTTACTTTGGTAACTGAAGAGCCACGTATCCCTTGCAAGTCTTTCTTGTTTCTTGGTTTGGTATTGCTGCTTATACAGTTATGTGCTGGGTCATGAGATGAGCTGGCTGAAGATGAGACAGATGTAGGTACAAGAAAGGGCTGAGGAAGAGCTATAGGAGAGCTGAGAGGGGCCTCTGTATGTGGAATAAAACAATCATCCTTAATTTGGTGAATGAAATTACTTGGGGCAATTGCTGCAGGTCGGGACCCTGCTAAGGCCAAAGAACTGAGTTCTTCTGCATCACAAAGAAAAGTGTCTGGAACTGCTGGAGCAGGAGTAGTTGAGGTGCACACGTATGAAGGCGAAAAGTCAAGAGTCTGCGAAAACCAGTCACTAGGAGCAGCCTGGAGGAGGTTTTGATCAACATGTGACCAAGAGGAGGAATGGTATCTGGGAAGTGGGGACAGTGCTTGGGAAGGCAACTTTAAAAATAAGAAGCACATGGGAATTTAAGTAAATAAATAAGTATGACAGACCTAAGATATGAGGAGCCTGGGAAAGAAAAATCCCTGCTGTTTGGATTGTAGAGTATCATTTCAGTCGGCACGAGTGTCTGAAATCATTAGTACATGAATCAGAACAGCAGAAAAGATATTTTAAAAGTGAAACTGTATCAGGTTCTGGCTTGCAGCTTAAATGTCAAACATCAAGACAGATCTGAATCATTACATTCATGAGGGCAACCTGCATTTGATCTGCTGGAGTTATGTTATCTATGGCGCTCTGGTAGTAAGCTTGTCACAAGTTATTAAATCATAGAACTGAAATTAGTATAGTTTTCCCCAAACCATTACTATTATTTTGAGAATATCAGTATTGTTATTTTGAGAATATCAGAATTACACTGTGTCATTATTTTTTTAAGCTATAACTGGGGTGATTTCTAATTATCCTACTGTTAATATTGGCACTTTTTCTGAGTACACGTTTAAGAAACATCTTAAATACATTGCATACTTTTATCATGGCACAAATAGCTACAGAATGCATTTTTCTTTAGAAGTAACTGTTATTTCAAAATGACATCAATGTTTGTGAAAGATACATTCAATTCCAAATGAATGTAGGCAGCCAACAATGCTTTTAAAATAGCAACAGCATAGTATAACAGCAGTGTATTTTGAGTACCGTTACATAGTAT
Organism: Nothocercus julius; assembly: GCA_013398735.1. Taxonomy (NCBI): domain Eukaryota; kingdom Metazoa; phylum Chordata; class Aves; order Tinamiformes; family Tinamidae; genus Nothocercus; species Nothocercus julius. The sequence continues at coordinate 1,277,333 of VZSV01000017.1, forward strand.
TGATTGAAGTATCCTTCTGGTAAAAGAAATGTCCTTTTGTAAGAATGAAAGACTGGTGAGTCATACGTACACAGCATCAGTAGATATCCATTGCTTCAGTATATACTGAAATTGCATTTTGTAACTATTAATCTTCAAAATTAAAGTTGAACAGAAAATATTTTGATCTCATTGTTAAAATTATCCCAAATAATTAGGTGCACATCTCTCTAGCTTACCTGGACTACTTTAGATTTTAGGTATGGATCTAGACTGGGACAGTAACTTCAGAAAGCTAAATTAACAGTACAGAATGGGAAGAAGATTAGATTACTTACCTTCTGCTGGTGCTTTCTAGAGACAGATAGCTTTACTTCAAAGTCAAACCTTTGCTATAGAAACCCTCTGTGCCAAAGCATACAGACCGATACAGTGCAGTCTGGTAAAACAGAGTAGCCTGTTCTAGCCAATAGTTTCTTTCTCTTGAGCAGCCGCCTACAGCCTGTGTTTTTTAGGTTACAACACTGGCCAGGAGATGCTCCCATTTTCAATTTCCCATGGCTACAAGCTGCATTAGAATTGAAGTCATAGATGTTCTGGTCCACATTCAGTAGAGCAAAGCTTGCTCTTGACATAAATTGCCAATTTATTTTTGTTGCCATTAGATCAGTGGAGTTTAGCACAATTGCTCTAATAGCAGGAAATGATACAGAAGTTTACGTGCTAACCCCCTGCCCAAATAGGAATAAAATAAGAGAGAAAAATGAGAGCAGTAATTATGGGAAACTGCAGGAAACTTTCAGGACTGCTAAAGGAACAAGATGTCACCTTGCATGGTGTTACTGTTTTCAAACACAGCTGAATTGGGAAACAAGGAATCTCTTCAGGAGCCTGTGAAATTGTTTTGTGATTTAGGCTAGAAGCACATGACCCCACACAGGGTCCCTTTTTCACAGAGGGGCTTTTTCCTCCCTTCCTCTCTTAACAGAACAGATGCATTAGACATCCAATTATTTACAGAAGTGTCCTGCTGCTGCTAAGTAACCTGAGGTCACTCTATCATCATTTAAAAAATAACCAAAGCCGGGAAAATGCAGGCCAGTAACTTCTACTGTGATGATGGCAACTCATTACGAAAGACTATGTGTATCTCTTCCTAGACACCAAGGTGAGGTCAAAGCTGGTCACTGCTTCCTCCTGTGTCCAACACCTGTGGAGCACGCAGACAAGACCAGGGAGCACATCTAGGGCTCCTGCAGCCACATGCTCACCATCCTCGATGACAGTGGCCTTAGAATAAGACTGGCCCCTAAACTGCTCTGGAGTTCTCACAGCTTGCACAGTGTAAGGCTTGGCATTTCAGGTTTATCTTCTGCTTTTTCTTTTTCTGATTATTTTTCATTATAAACAGAGATGACTTATGAAAATTCTGGGCAACACTTCATAGATATCTTTGGGAGTCTTCACATTTGTCCTGATTTCACTCTTTTCCATTTAAAGTTATTATAGGGCTACAGATCTTGGTACTATTTCACTTCAACAATTTTGTTGGCATGGAAACATAAGGAACTATGGCTCCTTATAGCATTATGGAATGTTTGGGGAAGACAGAAAAGACCTGTTCTGGCAATGATCACAACTGGCTAATTATTTTTACGCAGCAATATCTTCAAATTAAATGCAGGATAAAAATTTTACATGCTACACACAAAATACACAGCTGGAAAATACAAATGCTGGAAAGAGAAACAACAAATGTAAAGAGGAAGATCTGTAAAGCTTCTCCTCTTTACAATTCAGAAGCAACAGGTGGTACTGCATGAATGCTAAACGCAGTGTGCATGCAGAAATTTTTCTTAGTGCCTGTCATAGACAAAGTAGTTAGTTATATTTCCTGAGTAGATGACCATGAAATCTTGTGAATAAATGATAAAGCATAATGTAGGAATCCTCTCTAGTATTACGTAATATGATTTGTGGTGGCTATAGGAAGAAAAAGAATTCAGAAACAGCCACAGCCACTTGGTGAGAAAAATTACAAAGATCTGAATCCAAACTTGCTGACAATGTGATGACATTGGCCTTGCTGCTGAATTAAACAATGCTGTCACTGCTGTCATATCACTCCAAAGAACCTGTCTTACACCAAGAATATCCCCAAGAGTGTGAATGGGAAAGAAAAAAAGAGGAAGGTTACAGATAGAATCATTAGGTTTTTTCCTTTTCTTTTGAAAAGCATGGAACTAATCTTGGCAAGTGGTGTCCCTGGGCAGATTACCTGTCCTAACCCTTTGCATGCTAATGGCACTGTAAGCTTTTAGGACAAGTATCTTAGGAGATTGTTTTCACACTGGATGATGAAGAATCTGCTGGACATACTCCTGATGCTCAAATGCTGTCCAAGATGCATAAATTAAGTTTTGCTTTGTGGGATATTTTTTTTTCTGCACAAATTTTGTTCAGCCCTACTCTCAATAATGTAGTAGCTAATGAAAAAAGGAGAGAAAAATCCTGGCCAGACAGACATTCTGCTATTAAAATGACAAGTTACCAACACAATTCTACTTATTCAGCAAATATATATAGTGCACTTTGTACATAAATTACACTTTGTCATTTTAACAAAAAAATAACAAGTCCTTCTTAACCCACTGTAGGGATAATAGCAAAATAATAAATAATAAAATGTTTTGCTTACCTTAGTTGAACTTAAATGATGTATTCTGTCACTAGAATAGCTTTGGGGTAGTGGAGGATCTGGGTAGTCATCAGAGCTTTTTGATGCATTCTTTTTGATGACTTCTACATAGGAAACAGGGAAGATGCCTTGTCTGTTGGTTTCTGGTATTCTGCCTTCATACCAGTTTTGATCAACTCGCTTAAGAAGAATTATTCTGTCTCCCTGAAATGCATTATGAAAATAAATTATCAGAAGCTGGGTCAAAGTTTGTTTTTGAATCTTAATATATAGTATTATTTCCCCTGCAGTGCTACTTCCCATTAATTTTGAGGATCTTCTCCATTTTTATGGATTTGTTGAGCGTCCTAAAATGTCCCACTAAAAAATTCAGTGCGACAGCAGAATAGGAAACTAGTGCACAAGACCGGGCTGTCAAGACTGTGACCACTACAATAAGCAGAAATAGAAATATTAAAAAAGACAAAACTGCAAACTATTCCTAATCCTTTTAATTCCAATTCCTGATTTTTTTGGACTTCTTTGGGCTTCATCAATCTCTTATGAATGGAAAACACACAGACATCAATGAGTGCGAGCCCAGGCTCAAGATTAGCATCGATAAACTGTATTCTTAGTCTTATTTAAAGATAAAAATAAATTACAGAACAACTTATATGAACTATTCATTAAAAAAATCCTATAAATATACGATAATTTAGTAATAAAGCTCTATAATAATATTCTACTGTCCTACCAGCCTCAAATTAAACATTCTCATGTGTAATAATGTTACTAACAGGATGTGCATAGACAAAATGCAAGAATGTTAGAAAAATCTAGGGGTTATGATGAAATATTTTCAAAGACTGATACACCCATAAAAATGCCTCTAAGCCTGTTTTTTTTTTTTTTTCTCCTGTATTAAAATCCTATCATGGTGATTACAATAGTAAAAACAATTATTAGGAAAAGAAAGAAATGAATAATTGAAATGAAAGCAAGAAGACTGAGCAGTCAGTTAGCAGATTTTTGCACATGTCAACCTATGGCCCAATGTATTTGCAGGGAGCTATGAAGGAAAGCAAGTCAAGGAGTTATGATAATATCAGCCCACCACATAGTGCACCAAAGCAGAGTATTTACTATAAATTAATTCCGTTTAGCCAAAGACACCATAATGGTATTTTGATAAACACATTCTAAAACAGTACCTTTCTGAGTGATAACTCCACATTTGTGTCTGCACTGAAATTGTATTTGGCAATAGCTTCTCCAATCTCTCCAATCTGTGCAGGGGGAGGTGGCCTGGCAGGCTGTGCTTTTTCTGGGGGAGAAAGTTTCTAAAAAAAAAAAAAAGTCAAAAAAAAGAAAAAAGAAAAAAAAAGAAACAAGATTTTCATCATTCCCATTTATTTTGGGGACCTATTATCCCAACTAATCCAAGGAATTAAAACAGAGAACAAACCTCAACATAAGAAATTGGGAATATTCCAACTCTTCCACGGTGCTCACCCTCATACCAGTTTTGATCAATTTTCCTGAGGATATAGACAGTATCTCCTTTCTTAAAGGACAGCTCTCTGTAAGAGATTTATTTAAATCAGATGTTTATAGTTTTATATTTGAACTCCTCTGCCTGTGAGGTTTCTGAGGTCTTTACAGTACAAATCTAAAACAGGATGTAGCAACTAAACATTTGGAGAAAAAGTGCCACAGCTGTGATAGATTCACCAGTTGATTATAACATACAAAACAAAATGATTCCCGTTATGAACTCCAGATACTCTAGGTGAGTTACGGAAGCCTGAATTACACTGGACTTTCAAGGAGATATTGCTAGTTCCTATAAGAGCACTCTGGGTCTGCATGCAGTTCTGATGTCTTCTGGATCTCATGTTCAGGTCAGATAACTGAGGGACAGCTGGTGTCCCTTATGAAAGAGCAGGGAACACTACTGAAGGGTGTCCCATGTCTCCATGGCCTCTTTACTACCTTTTTGCAGCAGCACAGTTTGAAGTGCTTCTACTCTACAGCTTTTTTGCTGCACTCTGAACTATTCAGATGTATGAAGAATACAGAATTATGTTCTTACGATTTCTGAGACTCAGAGTCTGCAATGTGCTTAAAGCAAAAAACAAAGTATCCCAATGATTAATAACATTTTTTCAAATCTTGCCCAGTGTCTTCTCACTGTATCATCCATTTGATTTTTTAAGAGCTAATTGACTGGTCCAGTAATTAAAGCTGTCATCTTTGTATCACACACAGCTTATATAATTCTAGTGACAAAAGTTTGATCTTATCCAAAAATTCGTTAAATGTCCTGAGTCACCAGGAACAACAGAAGTGATAGAGGACACGCTCTCTCTCCTTTGACTCCCTCATATCCTAGCACAGGTTTCCCCATCTTAAGGACCACTGTGGATTGCCTTGGCCCAGGTGTATGACACACCGTGCAGGGAGCCCTGGTGTGTTACAGCAGACAGTGGGCAGGTGCTGGAGCAGACACTCTCTGCACCAGCACATGGAGAACTGCACCATGTGCACCTGAACACCCGTCACCATGAACGGAGAGCGCTGCCTCAGGGGGCAGCACCCCTCAGCAACCCTCATCTGGAAGGCTGAGGGTGCACAGTCATTCCTGTGCTTAAGCAAATGCGATGAATAAAATCATTTAAAAAAATGTAAATAAAAAATATCATCTCACACAGTCTGCTGGGAAAGGAAGTGGTATCTTCTGCATCCATGGCATTTGTTGTTGAAATTTAGCTACAAAAGCAGCTGGCCAAGGCAAGTGTTAGACCATTCTTGAATTATGATTTCTTAAATGAATGAAAGTTTAGTACTTACTTAGAAGTCTGAGCTTTAAAGTCATATACAGCTCTAGCTGGCAGTTTCTGAAAAGCAGGCAAAATACATTCACATAGTATTACTAAATGGTAAACGTAATGTTTCAACTTTTAAACAGTGACTTAAGATTAAAGGTAAAAAGGACAGGAAAAGCTGAGCCTAGTCTGTGAATTATTGGATACAAAGACAGTTTACTGTTTATGCAGTACTCAGATCTTAAATTACAAGATCAATTAAAAAGGTGTGCTGTAACCATACCATTACGTTCTATAACATTATCAAGTCACTGGAAAATCTTAATTTATTGTCTATAGATATTAGCATATAATATAATATAATATAATGTAATGTAATGTAATATAATGTATTGTAATATGTTAGCTAATAGTTGATGATTGAATACAATCCCTGAAACTTGTTTGGAGAGTGTTTCAAGTCCTAAATTCAGAACTATTCGTAGGAGACTGAATGTTTTTTGCCTGTGGTGATACTTCATGTTATTTTCTGTTGTTTTTGCTATTTATACTGGAGGTTGTATGCTTGAGGCCATTTCTTCCCCCAAATCCTTAGTATAAGTAACTGTTGTTGTGGTAAGTGCTTTCGTTTTTTAAAACATAAGCAACTCTGAAATAAAAATATTCCTCGCGTCAGTCCTGAAACTCCTGAGGCAGCTGCTTGCGTAAACTTTGGTTTTCAGGAGAGATCTTTCCCAGTCACACCTGCTGCTCTTTTTTGTCCCAAATGCCCCCTTCAGTCAACCCTGATTCATCCATTTGAACATCAGTAGAAAATGCAGCTCATCTTACAAAGCTTGATATTCTTTTCTTTTAAGGTATCAGTCTCCTAAAGAAAAAAAGGATTCTGTCCCATTTAATGATACGATTATGTTTAAACGTTCCTTTGGCCTAAATCATTACCACGTTTTATAACCAAAGCAAATTTGGTGTTGACATGTTACTGGTTTTCCATATGGAAGTTGCTGCGCTATTTATTCTCGTTAAACTACCTCTCCTCTGTCTGTAGTTCCTCTTCTCTCCCTTGGAAGACACCGTCCCACATCAGCGAAAGCAGAAGAATGGCTTCCAGGAGATTCCTGGTCTACTGAAAACAGAACATCATTAGATGAATCTCAGGTAAATTAAGCAAAAACAGTTCAAATCTTTGATACTGCTTGGTTTTATTTAATGGGATCTACAAAAACATAAAGACATGAAGAGATCTTGATTCTTGTATTTCACCTTTAGTAGAAAGAAAATATGACATGATAGCTAAAGTGCACTTTAAAAAAAAAAGAAAAAAAAAAAAGATGCTGACTCTCCATTGAAGGCCTCAAGGACTGTGTAGTGGAGGACCAGGAGGTCAAAATCAGGCCTTCTTGTGCTAAGGAGCACACGCCTTACTTGACTAAATGGCGTGACAGCAGTACTGACACTTCATCACATTACATCACATTACAAGAACCATTTCCTCAATGCCACCAGTATAAACAGATTATTTCATGCATCTAAAGCATGCTTTAATGAGAAAACAGTGAATATTTTGTTTCCAGCACATAAAAACAACTCTGTTTTAAGATATGGAGATGGATCATGACTCACCAATCTATGTGGCAGATCTTCCTAAAGGACAGCTCACCACTGTTTGTTTATTACAGGATGGTAAATACATCTTTTTGTGTATTTAATAAAAAAAAAATCTTAGTCTCATAGCCCTGCAAGTAGACAACGTAAAATAAAAATATAAAGGAGTTATTGTATCTCCTCTTTACTCCTGACACTTACTACTGTAAGTCCCCAGTGCCACAGTGATCCTGGCTAGTGGAGGGAATCTGTCTGACGTTTGCTCTCTTTGGACTCCATTCGCATAACCTATTGCTGCCAATCCTACAGACTTCTGAAGAAGCACAAGTAGAAAAGTAGAACTGAAAGCATCTAATCCGTTATGCTGAGTCTTATGGAAGATTGAAATTTAAGTGCTCGCTAGTGCCACAGGTCTTGAGGCTACGGATAAATTCACTGGAGGAAAAATTAGACTATATACGTTGTTAGTCACAAGCATGTCAGCCTCAACCGGGGTGCCTGGGCCTCATCCTGGACAGCATTCTTGGTATGGCCTGTGTTTTTGAACAGTGCTCTGTGCTAACTGCACAGAGAGGTAATGCCTCCAAGCACTGCATCTGTTAAATGCCAGCAGAGAGATGTGGGAAGGGAAAGAGTGAAAAGCAGCAGTAGGGAGAACACAGTTTCCTTTAACTTCTGCTCCTTGTGCCACCTGTGCTTGGTGGTTGCTCTCAGTGCTCCTGTTGATATGACCTTGGGCTTTCTGCAGTGCCTTGTTTCTGTCAGAGAAGCAGAGCGGATCCAGCAAAATAGGGACCTTCACTAGGAGAGCTCCGCCATGACTGGTGCCGATAGCACTCTATGGAATATTCTCATATATTGATCTATACCTTCTGGACATGAAAGCAGATAAAGTATATCGCTTCCCTCATACCAGGCTCCTTCATCGTCACATTAGCTTCCAGGAAACCAAGCTTACTCTGAAATAGCATTTTCTTATTTTCAAGGACTAAAAGTTACTATACTTTAAGCAATTCTGATACTTGACCAGCACAGTTTTTGGTGTTGAACTGTACACAGAAACCACAGGAAATTTTCCATAGCAGCCAGTATTCACTGTCCTTGGTTCCCCTACCCTTGTGTGCATGTGTGAGAAGAGCAGTACACCTAATGGCACCTGCTACGACAGCCCCAACCTGAGGTGGAAGGGACCTCCAAGGAAGAGCAGATTCACTGTAAATAGTTCTGATCTTTTTTTTTTTTTAAGAGAAAGTATGCAAAGGATAGGCAAATTTTGCTCGTTGATGCCCCTGTATATATAGAGGATTCCTAACAGCTTTGACTCCATCATGTAGTATTACTATAAGGGCTAATCACGATCATGCCTCAAGTCTAATTCAATTTTGAATTCAATTTTACAGTTTTTTACTAAAGTCTGTTTTCACTGCTTATTTTCTAACTACTTTATAAAAGGTGGTAACTGCTTCAATTCTGTTTGTCTTAAAATACGTATTTGCTAGTATGGCACTGGCAAAAATTACAGAAAAAGATGTGAGGTTAAAGATAAATTAGATGAGTGTGAATTACTCTATTGTAAAATTAAGATAATAAAGACACTTTGTGACATCCAGTTGTGTCTTCAAGAAGAGCTTTGCAATGTAATTGGAATCCGCACAAATGCTCTTTTATAGACAATTATCCATTTGCAAGAAGAATTCAACACAGAAGTCTTACCATTTTAAAAAATAAATAAATGACACAGGCTTTCAAAAGATATTTTCCTGTCTAAAACACCTAGTGGATACCTCTGCATACACATGCCCTAACACTAAATGTGTTTTAAAGTTTTAACTCAAGTAATTTTCTGTATTTTTTTTCTTGAGAAAAAGCAGTGCAGCAATGAACACCTCAAAGTAGTGACTTTAAAGCAAGATCACTGTCAAGACAGCCTTTTAAAAAGTTATACTCACCTTGACAGTATCCTTCAAGATTTGTTTACTGAGGACTTCCCTTTCAAAAGGAAGGGTATTTCTCAAAACTTCATAGAGGTATTAAAACTCTATGAGAAGAACTAGTTTTGCTGCCACAGAAATTGGAAATTGCATTGTTTGAGCTGGGAAATGGAATGTTCCTCAAATAACCCTTGTCTATTCACAAAAAGTTATAAGCACAGTAGGGTTAGCATATTTTTTGTGAGAAAACTAAATCAAATTTCTATGCAGCTGGCAGACTTAACAGCATTTTTCTCGGTTGTGTATGACAACAGTATGCAGTACAACATTTCTGGTACAGATTTTTTTAAATAACAAAGGGCATCCTGCATGATGTTTGACCAACATCTTACATTCTTTCCCTTTTGTATCTTTCACTTTTTGTAAGGTCTTTTTCTTTCTTTGGGGAAAAAGAAACAAAACATACTTATCTTTAAGAGCCAGGTATAGGAAACAAGGCTCCTTGATCAACTGAATGCTGCCATTAGTTTTAGTAGTTGGAATAGTGTGTTTTCTGTCCAGATTACTACATTTTGTGAATAGACAGCAAATTTATCTGCCTTAATCATGATATAAAAATGACATCCTTTCTTCATTAAGGATTTTGTGGGATGAATGTTCGTTATAGACCAAACACACACACACAAATATGAAATGAGAAAGGGTGGGAAATGAAGGAGTAAGGCTGGCCAAGTCAATCACAAAGACAGAGGGAGAAAGTTAATCCACCTTGGAAACACAGTGCACTATCATTGTCCTGGTTGTTGTTGTTGTTAGTGGCGTCCAGGTCTTGAAAAGAGGCACTAAGGGGGAATCTTCCACAATCATTCTGGTACAGTGGGCAATGAATAGCACCATCTTGAGGCAGAGCATGAAAAGGCTGGTGCATGGGGCTCTTCTTCAGAGCTTTGAGAGACGAATTCCTTTCTGGAATGTCTGGAAGCAGCTCACTAATCAGTCTGTGTAATATACTGTTGTCAGGCAAACTTCCCCTTCTTTTTTCAGCTTTAATTTGGTCGCAGATGTCTTTAAGCGCAGAATCTAGTGCTTCAAATACAGATGATTTACATTTTGTCTTTTCGGGCTTTTTTTTGGGAGCTGCGCTTTTTTTCCTCCGGAAAGGCACTGGGCTGACTAGGAATGCTATCTTAGAGAGGCCAGATTCAGCTTCCTGTCTCCTAGGATCTTCGGTGGTTTCTTGTTTAGCCCTTTCATGTTTCAGCATGGTGGTGAAGCGGGTGTAGGAGGCTGGGCAGCGCCCTTTGCAGGAGCTGATGAGGTGCCGGTGGTGGTGATGGTGGTGGTGGTGGTGATGGCCCGATCCGTAGAAGCTTTCAGATGAGGTGAAGGAGAAGTGGTCAAAGTCACTTTCGCTGCAGAAGGATGAGCCCTCTATCTGGATAAAGTCGCTGAGGTCGGAAACCACTCCATCTTGATCACTGTCTGAAAAGTCCATATGCGACCGCTGTGGCTCATCGCTGGTCACTTCAATATGAATTGGCACCAGAGTTTTAGACTTGCAGTTTCGTTGTACCTGAGAGGGACGTCTCCCTTCGCTTTCTTCCTCCAGCAGGGATTCTATAGAAAATCGCCGCTTTGGACACAAGCCATTTGTAGGAGGCTCTAGCGTAACAGCGGACAACATTTCATCACCTAGATTCGGCATCGATTTTGACTTCTGAATTAATTTTTCAAATTCAGATATCCTGGTTGGCACCATATCTCTAGGCACCTCTTCAGTGGAAGACTCTCTCCAGCCCTGAAGGATACCTTTGTGCTGTTCTTTTTCATACTGTAATATCCTCGACTTCACAGAACAAATCACCTCAGAATTCATCAAGTCCTTGCGATTGATGCGGTGCATCTTCTTATACATTTTTAGGAAACCCGGAGCATCGTGTGCCGATCTGTGCCGAACCCTTGACCTACCGTTTCCACGGCCCTCGGGAACATACGGGGAGGCCCAGTTCATTGAGCAAGTGTCTTTGGAGTCCTCCTCACATAAAAGAGAGCCCATGCTCTCAGACTTGGCCTGTGCGTCAGGAAAGCTATCATGGTCATCTGTTAACAGATCGTCACAGCTGCGAGATTTTCTCTTGGGAGAAGCAGTTTCTTCTGTGCTGCTCCAGACTTCTGCATTTTGACGAGTCATTTGCCAGCCATTCTTGTAGCTGACTGCCCTTCTCGAATCGTTTGGAACAGCTAAATGTTGTCCGTAAGTGCTACAGTAATCTAATTCATTCGAGGTGTTGTGGTTGTGTACTGAGTAACTGTAAAGGGATGGATATACTTTGCTAATATCCCCACCTTTATAATCCATAGAGCAGCATGGTAAAAAAGAGATATTGCCAGAAATTAAAAGGTTCAGAAAGTTGGAAATAATATCAGTAAATACTAGAAAGACTAGAAAAGAGACAGCAATAAATGCATCTACTTATCAATTTAGGTCGCTACACATAGATTGCTACAGACTGGGAGAGAAGAATTAATAACCAAGCTATTTACATTTTCCAGCTTTAAAAATAATGATAATCTGAACATCAGAAAGAACTCATTATAGATTTTAGGGATGTTAAATCAATAAAAATCAGAAAAAAAAAGTCTGTAAGGAAAGAACCACCAATTGTGAAGCAAGTCAAAAGACAACAACTTAAAGATGAAACCAAAACAGAGATGTGCGTTTCAGTGCACTGTAATTTTGAGATAAATTAAAATTAGAGACAGAAGTCAAGACCATCTCTGGAGAAAGAACTATTTACTATATTTACTATGTTTGCACACAACTTAGTTCTTTGGAGCTTAATTCAGAGATTCAAATATATGCTAATTATAGAAAATGTCAAAAATAGACAAAAACTTTGCTTGATCAAAAGTTTAAATCAAACTAAAACAGGAACATTAGTGAATGATTTCCATGTAAATTTTAAAATATGTGTGAAATACTGATCTTTATGCTAATACATTTAAAAAGAAGCTGATAAGGGTTTTTGAGGTGAATAGTGTTCAGACGGTTGGCAGCAATCACACATTCTATTAAGACAATGAAAATAAATCTTTAAATATGATCAAATACGAAATTTCTCCCAGCTGTTGATGTGCAGCAGGAATATACATTTGGAACAATAAAGGACTAGGAAAGTGCATTAAAACACTATAAACCATTCTACAGTTCTCTTAAAACACATCCGTTACTTTATTCTATAGTTTCTTCCAGAAAATCTACCAAATTACAGAATCATAGAATCACAGAGTGGTTGAGGTTGGAAGGGACCTCTAGAGATCATCTAGTCCAACCCCCCTGCTCCAGCAGGGACACCCAGAGCACGGGGCACAGGGTGGCAGCCAGGCGGGTTTGGAAGGTCTCCAGAGAAGGAGCCTGCACAGCCTCTCTGGGCAGCCTGTTCCAGATATTTTTCCCAATAACTTCCTTATCTTTTTTGTAAAACTCACCAAGAGCTTTTGCTGGAACCCGTCATACTCTCTAGTCAGTACAGCAATTCAAACACTTTATTTTTCATTGTGTTTTAATTTCTAGATTTTTTTTGTTTAGTTTTAGATTCTATATTTTTCAGACACAGATTGTTTCAGAACAAACTCTAATCTAATTCAATTCAGTATTGATCAATACCTAAAAAAAAAAAACCCAAAGCATCACATGCTTCTTGTTTAAAAGAGTGGTTAATTCCAAGAAACAGTGACATAGTTCTAGTAGGTGTCATCACGTTATGAGAGAACAGAATGACAGAGCTGTCGTAGCAGTTGCCAATGGAAGGGCTTCTCAAACACGGTAAGTTTTAAGTCATGGCTAGTGCTTCTAACCAGGGGGGTAAATGTAACTTACCAACTTCTCCCTGCCTTGCCTGGGACGCCAAATATATGAGATTACCCACTTCTAAAATTACCGCTAAATCACTGGGTTTAAAATACATTTGCTTGTCCAGCACTTCACTCTTAATATTCCTAATTTTTTCCCTTTATTCAATACATCCTGTTGCAGCCTAAATACTGCGTTTCTTTGAGAAGGGATTGTCTTTTCCAAAGGTTAAGACAGTCCCTCATGCACTTGTAGGCTGACCAGAAAGTGTACCTACAAAATACAGTAAGTAAATAAATAATAATAAATGAAAGATAAGGAAAGCTATTACAGTAGATATTACTCTATATATTGTTTCCACTATGTACTCTATGTATATAAATTTTCCTGGAAACCTCTTCTCTTGGTTAAAATGAAACAAAACAAAAACCTGATTCAAGTATCTCTTTTCTGGAGAGACATGGAAGACAGTAAGGGAAAGACAGGTAACTAAAAAAAAAAAAACAAACAAACCACTAATTAGATTGTATATGATGCACTAAATCCTTGATGGAATTACAAGACCAAAGTCTTCATGTCAGACTATGGACATTTGCTTGCTTAAATTAGGTCCTGATAACTGATGATGACATCTAAGACATCACTTACAGATTTAAAAGCTTTATTACTATGCAGACACATCCTTCAAACTTAAATATTATTTGTATTAGTTGACTTTCTGTATCTATTGGAAACAGTGCAGTTAGTAAAACTTCCTTAGTTTATATGTAATGGTACAATTGTACTCTTCATTTAATCAACTTTTTCTTCTAGAATGAGCAGCTGAAATAAAAAACTTTTCACACATGCAACTTTTAATCAGCTTAAAATTAGGTAAGAATAAATAAGTGCTTCCTGAAAGCCTGAAAGCTGTCGCTCCCGACACCACATTTCCTAGCAAAGCGTGGCTGAGCAGCAGCGGGCAGCTGCAGGGCCCTCCCACGCCCGCACGTAACTGCGCCACCCGGCTTGCTGTTCAGAGGCGCCCTGCTCGTACCTTTAGCTCGCGCTGGAGAGGCAGGGGAGGAGCTGGTCAAAGGCTTCCTGAGGGTGCTGCAGGCGCCCTGCGCCTCGGCGCGGCCCACGCCGGGCCTGCCCGCGCTCTGCTCGCTGTGCGCCCTCTGATGACTTACGGCGGGTTCCGACTTCCTCCGTTTTCTGTAGTCGCTCGCGGTGCTCGCGGAACTGCACAGATAATCACTGTTAGGAATGGTCTAGCCCCTGAGACAGGAACAAAAAATTAAGCTCGTAGCTATGGAGATACGTAGCTATAAAAGCTGTAAAGTGTACAGCTGCACAGCCGTAGCTACAGCATTCTCTTGATGGATTAAACATTGCCAGAACAAATACATCTCAGATACGTAAAGGGAGAAGCACTGCTCTCAGCTTTCTTACAGTGTTTCACAGAGAAAAGCTGAAAGAAAATTCCTTCTTGAATAAAAGAACCTGATTCAATATTTCTACCTAATTTTCCAAGTCTCACTTGAGGGAGAAGCTCAAGGAAGTTAGTAGAAAGAGCCAAAATACAGAGTGGTGTATTTTGAATGCAAACAGCAAAATGAAGAGTTGCAGTTTGCTATCAAAAGAGGAATATCCTCTCCCCGCACACCTCTATTTTGTTGGTATCTCACAAATCACACATTAAAATCCATGACTTGCCAACATCTACCGGCTTCGGGACACACCAAAAGCTCTCAGGCTGTGTCATCTGTCTGCAGAAATTACCTGGGTCTACTCCTTACCTGGAGGGCCTGTCCAGGCCTCTGTCTGTTGAAGAGTGATGATACAAGGAAGTCTGTGAAAACAAATAAACAAATGCTTTATGTCTATATTTGAAATAAAAAAGCTGACAATTTCCAATTACAACGTTTGATTATTCATTTAAAACACTCCTGTGATAAAACCTGTAATAAAGACTATCATGATTAACATCCTGTGCATTCCAGCACACCGATGTTGCAGTATTTCACGAGAAAGCATCACTAGCTTTTCTTTCATTGTATATTTTGGTAACCATTGTTTTTTTTTTCTAAATAACTACTAAATAATGATCCAGAGTCCTGTTTCTTTATATTCTTTTCAAAAATGGATACAGAACAGTATGAACTAATATGAAAACATAAAAATCAAATAAATATTTCTCTGAGGCACAAGTAAGGTCTGTAGAGCTCCAGCCCAGGCACCCACCGCAGTCCCACAACTGATTATGCCCAGAAACTTTTTCTGTCGGTGGCCAAAAGACCCATGATTTTTGCAGCAAAACGTTCCTTTGGAGGCCAGTCTTCCGTTGCTTTGGAAGTAGCTGTTGCACAAAGCCTGGAAGATGGAATGAACTATTGCAACTACTCTGCAGTTTTACTGATGCTACAAATTCAATGTTAAAAGACCACTGATTTTGAATCAATCATATCCTGCATTTCAAGGCTGCAGCCAGAATTGGGTAATACTCCTGTTTTGCTAACTAGTGAGTGACCTGCATGCACTTTCTTCCTGAGCACAAAGCAGCTTCTCTCAAATTTACTTTCAGTCCATGCGGTACCATTTCAGAGGTCAGCGATGGATTGGAACCAGAACTGCCTTTCAGCCTTGCCAGCTGCAGGGAGTAATGTTCTCTGTGTAACGCTGTGGCAGAACTAGTGCTAGCGTGGACGTCTATTAGCTAACCGCAGTAAACATGAGCCCTATCCTCCGAGTAGCTGGTGCACAGCTCTTGTTCCTCTTGTTCTGGTAGACATTGTGGAAATGAGTCAACATGAGGTTGTCACGTTGATAACCTGGATTATAGTAACTCTGGTGCTTCACTGAGAGGCAGCACCGTCCCATGCCCTCGTGACCAGGGCACTGGCCTGTAACTGGAAGAATTTTCTTTCTGGCCTATTTTGGGTTTCTTAGTATGACCTTGGACGGTTCAGCACAGCACATCATCCCTCAGGCTCTTACTTGCTTTTCATTTTGTCAGCAATTCCAAAGTATTCAAACATCCAGGAAGAAAAGGAAACCTGAGGTTTTGGTTATAACTACTTTGTTTTCTTCTGATTTGTTTCAAAATATACAAAGATTGTTCTGCTTTAATCCTGTGTGTTGAGCTCGCCAGCCTTCCCGTTAGTTCGAGGGGAAGCAATGCAACGGCCAGGAGATACTTCTCCCAAGAAATACAAGCTCTAGGGGAGATGGGTCTTTGAGGGATTTTAAACGTTCTGTCACCGCATCAGAGGCAAAGCTGGGGCAATTTCTCTGCTTCTGATGAGATTCTTCCTTTTGAATCAAATTGCTCCCATCAGAGCTGAATTAGCCCACAGGCTCTAAAACCGCTTTCAAACAACAACGAAAAAAGACTCTAGTAATGCCCTACATCGTGCCACATAAAAAATACTTATTTTTTTTCTTAAATTGAGAATTAAAAGAATAGATGTCCTCTTTTTCTTATCCTTACCCTTCCACTGCTGCCTTATATCCTGCATTTTCAGATTGTGGCAACCACTGCTCAAATGCTGGCAACATACAAGCTCTGCTTCAATGGCTACACTACGGAAGAAAGAGCAGAGCTGAAAATAAAAGCCCCAGACACTACTTCAGTGTTGAGCTAAACGAGAAGGGCTCCTGGTCATGCCGCCCCTTCCAGCACATCCAACCCAAGCTGCAGACACAGCACAGCAGAGGAGACGTGTTCCACCTGCGCGCAAGCCGAGGGTGTGCTCTTGTGCAGTGATCTTCCACACGGGGTTTTTTCCCTTTTTGGAAGAACATACAAGTTTCTCGAGTACAAACAAGTTTTATCATAGCAATATAGGATTTTCTTTTACTTGCTAAAGCTAAACTATTTTTCTGCAAATAAATGAAAAGTAATTTTTCACAAGGTTTCTTAGTAAAACTGGATTTTTTAAAGACATCTGTCATTACACTGTTCTTAAGTGATAATCTAAATACGACACTTCAAAAAGAGGCAATTTGAGGGTTGGATTAACAAAGTGAAGAACAGTAATGGGTATGTGTAAATCCAAGTACTTCAGGTATTGTAACCCAACCCTGCTCATTAAAATCAAAGGATCTAAACATGTGAACGTGAGCGGTGACACAAGACCACGCAACCTGCAGTTGGGAGGCAGCGAAGCACCAGCTTGCTTCTCGGCAGGCAGCTGCAGCAGCAGCCTTTGCTTTTGAAGCCAGTTCTGTTGCGGAGGATTGCTGATGGTCATTATATAATCTCAGACTGTTAACAGCTGTCAAGAAGTTATCCCTGCTTTTATTTCTCAGTATCCGGAGTATGTATGGGGTTAATGATGGGTGCACTGTTGTTAACTCACTCTGAACACATAGGGTATTTTTTTAACGCACCTTTTGAGGGAGGTCTTTATTCTTGCATCTTTCCTGTTCTAAACAGTTCATGTTTTCAAGCTTTTCTCTCCATCTCTGAAAGCTAAATACTGCTTTATTAACTAGAAAACAGTTCTCCCATAACTTCAAGGTTTTAAGAAAAACACTTAATATACTGAGGTCTGTCTGCAACAAAACCGTAACTGAGCTCCTCACGCCAACAGCTGCCGTAACCGCAGTCCTCACTTCTGCCCACGGGGAAGCAGAGGCCTCCGAGGTCTGCGCGCTCCCTCTCGAGCCCACGAAACCCCCCAGCAGAGGCCCGGCTGCCGCAGGGGCCGAGGCCGTGCCGCCAAGCGCTGCCGTACCCACAGGCTTCTTCCTGAAGGACCTCCCAGTCAGTACTGGCTTGGTGATCAACCTAGGACAGGGACATTCTGCCGTTATGTCACGACACAATTACCCGCTGGCTACTACGCAGCATTTCCCCTTCTGCCCCGCGTAATACTCGCACCTTGAACTTGACTTGCCCTGTCCCCTACTCTCCGTAATGCCTTCCCTGAAACTTCTTCTGTGTGGAGGATGTTGTAAGGAGGCACATTGCTGTGCAAGAGGGATTGGCACTGCAGATTGCATGGTCATGCACAGGCTCTGTGGGGCTGTAACTTCTGCCTACACACAGGGCTGCGCTCAGCTGGCGTGGAAGGGACCATGAAAACAAACTTAGGAGTAGGGGTTTGTTTGTATGGCCAAGAGCAGCTGTCACCATCTGCGGGTACCCCCCCAACTTCTGTGCCTTCCCTGAGCCATGATCCCTCCAAGTCACCTCCGTGTAGCAAGTGTAGAAAAATGGCATCTCCAAAGCTACATAAGCATCCCTAGAGCATTCAGCACTGCCCTATCTGGATAAGCACTGCCTGACCAAAATAACAGTAGAGACGTCCTGCCCAAATTACCCAATCTGGATTTTGTCGAAAGCTTTGATTCAGTTCTGTTCAATAAAACAGCTCTGTTTTTACAGTTTAGCCAGAGTTTTAGTTGCTTTCGTGCATGAGACTTTAATGAAAATAAAGTTAGGCAAAATACAAATGGGCAAAAGCTGTAAACAATAAGCAGGCTTGCCTGCATGAAGGCTGATTTTAATACTTTAGCAAGTTATGTTGTAATATTTTGCCTCCTTGGAAAAAATGTTTAATTCACTTGTAATTTGCATGTAAATTCACATAACATACTCAAAGACTCAAGTTTCACAACTTTTCCAATTTCAAAGATAATTTGTCTATTGAAAGACAATTGTCAACTTAAAGACAAAATGGGTATTATTTAATAATTATTTTACCCAGGCCTACCGAGCATGATCATATTTGAAATAAACATATACTAAGACTCTTAAATGGTTTTCTCCAACGTACAGATTACTCTCAAGTATCACTGGGGCCTAGAAGCTTATTATCTGAGAGAACGGCCTGATTTCATGACCACGAGGGTCTCTGGCCCATGTACAAAACTTCGACCCAAACTGGAATAACTTGCAATGCTGTTAACAATTTAGGGCCTCACTTTCAGTTTAATTCCTGGAGACACCAAGGAAGATGAGAGTGAGCAGCAAATATGAATGAAGCAAAGCCACCCTATGAAGTGGAGGTGTCGTTACGGGATTCGCTGACTTTTGCCCTAACACTCTGAACAGTGGGGAAGGCGAAGGAATGAAGGCCTGGATCGCTCCCACTCAGAGCAGGGCAGCGAGCGCCCACTGCCTCATCTTGATGCATTTAATTCAGAATAACGGCAGTGCTTATCAATTCTGCAGTTACAGATTTCTAACATGAGAAATAGATCAGCCACAAAGGCTTTCACTTGACATACAGAATTTGCAGACAGATACTTAAAAATATATTATTTGTGACAACGCATTAATTGTATCTAAAGCCAATGCGCTTGCCCAACTCTGAAGAAGTGGGAGTTTGTCAAGAGTGAGAGACATATGGTCCATTGTGTAGTTTTGAGTGTTAATCACTGAGAGGTTTGGGGGATATGGACTCACAGTTCCTAGTGTAATAAGATCAACATCCATATGTACTAGTGATCTGGAAAGATATGAAGACAGAGATACAGTGATTGTGAATCAGAAATGTCTCAAGGCTGTTGGAAAGAAACCAGTGCGTTTTAACAAGTTTAGGTACAAACGGTGAGCTCTCCAACCCTTTTTCCCCAGTAGATTCATCTGAACAAGAATCATTCATTTACCTCATTGGAAACACCAGGAGAACTGTCTTGAACATAGTCCAAAAGCTTTTTGGGTGGCTGCATCATATAAGCAGAAGTGCAGAGATGAAATGGAGGAGAATCAATGGCAGCAAGGAGTGAAACATGTGGAGAAGGTGACATAGTTAGAAACAAAGTGTTGACAGCATCAGATACAGGAGTGACACATACGGGCAGAATGGAACAAAGAAAGTGTTAAAATATTTTTAAAATTATTAAGCATCTTAATAAAATGTTAGTAATTTTAGGTAGTAAAATGCCCAGATTGAATGGCTGAATCAATACTACCAGTTTTGAATACTAGTGAGACCGAAGAGGATAAAGCATATCATTTGTGTTTTGTTGGGGAAATCTCTCAATATGCTTTATTTTACAGAAGATACTTTATTCTCAGATTACGGGTATTTGTAAAATATTGCTGACATGATCTTCAAAAGAGGAATGTTTACACCTGCCTAGAGGAAGGGAAGATGATTAGAACAGTTTGAATGGCCAGATTAAGGGAGATTAAGGTTGATCAGTGCTAAATACAACATACTACAAAGACTGGACAACAAATTAATCCCAGATATACTTAACTATTTTCTATTTTTAGGAGATATTCAATGCATTTTTTTTGAAAGGTGGGATTAGAAAAATAAAACTTTAGAAGAAGGTATTTGCCTTGCTCATGCCTACCTTCTCTTCTGCTCGTACTGAGGTCACCAAGTTCTGATGGTGGCTTACAGCCAGATGTAAAAGCGACTACAGCACCTGGACTCCCCCGTACTGCCCTCCTTCTTCTGAAGGGATTTCAAGTTACCTTCCACCTGTCAGGACCTCAACCACCTTGTTGCACATTCTTAGGGGAAGACAATTTTCATTCCTCTTCCAAAAGATATGATATTGTGCAGAAAAGACTTTGAGCTCCACGGAGCCAGAGCAAGCATCCCAGCAAGTGGGAAGAAGCAAGAGCTGGAGCATCCTCAGCCCAGGAGTTAAGGCAGGGAGGAACTGAAACCTAATTGTGAGTCTTGCTTCAAGGACAATTTCACTGTTTAAATTAATTTAAATCGTGAATTAATTCACTGTTTAAATGAAAATGAATTCATTTAGATCAATGAATTTAACTAAAACACATTATCAGTATTTGGTGCTTACATCTAGCTGGGCCTGCAGTATATGCAGAAGAATTGAAAATGTCCAGGCCAAAAAAGTGAAAAACGGAAGCGTCTTTGGAGTTCAGGTCTTCCAGGCAAATGGGGATTTTCAAGATTGTGGTTTTGAATGGAACAGCCTGCAGAGGGACTAAGCCAGGACATGTTTGCCTTAGTCATTTTTGTACCTGGATTTTTGTGAAAACACGAGCAGATTTAAAGTCTCTCTGTTCAAGCAGGTGTCCAGCTTGAAAATAAAGCTATCCCATAATCTTTGTGTTCAGGTAGAAAACGGGTATTCTGCATGTGGGGATGCAAGAGGAAAAATGTGAAGGAAATAATCTCAATATTCAGTGCCATAGGCAGTTTGCACCTGGGCTCATGCATTTAGATTTGGACTTAATTTCTTCAAGTAAAATAACTGATTTGTAACTTAGCATCAGTAATGCTGACAGATTTTTTCTGCTTTTCAAGACAGTTCAACTTTAACCCATCAAAATAAAGAGACTTATAAAGAACAGTAAACAGTCCTGTTTAGCATGCAACATATATTGCCCATAAATGTTTACATCCTACAGCTTGTCTCATCTGTAGTCAATATTAAAGCTACTGAAGTCACTACTAGAGCATATTAAGGGTCAACTTAGTAAACAACAGTTATATGCATTAGACCATCTTACTGACCTTTCTCAAAAAAAAAGAAAAATCATATTTACTGGTGCATAGTTGCTGAATTTGGTCATTTGAAAATTTCTCATTATAAAACTATTTTCCCTAAAGTTTAAACATTAATATTCTGTCCTCACTTACCGGACGTCCAAACTCCAGTTCTGAAAAGAATTTATACCAGGGTTCATTTTCTAAATCTATGTCATCTGGATTTATGCGATCAGTCTGGAGCAGTGGTGAAGGAAAAGGGAAGGAAAAGGCACACACTGAGCAAAGTGCTGGAAATGCTGGGTCACTTTAACAATACACATGCACACACACGAAAAACAAGTAAGGGGAAGGAATGGAATAGAAGTAAAGAATGAAGATGGTATTTAAGATGGACAATATTTTTGTTCAAGTCCTGTCATCGACCACTAGCTTCATTACTTTTGTTGTTGTTGTTGATGCTCTTCCAGTGAATAGAAAAGGTTAAACATTTAAAAATTACTCTTCTTAAACTAAGAGGGCTCTCTGACCACTTCTGCAAACATCACTGCGTCCAGAACATTTAATGCTACTGGAGAGTGCTGGTTACGAGAACGCTCTAAGGGGCTGCCACGCTCAGCGCGGGCAGGAAGGTGCCCACCTCATCAGCAACAGAAACACGACTGCATCAGCACTGCCCAGCCGCCCCGGGCCGTCTCGCAAAGCGGGTTCGTTCTGGACGCTGCACCCCTGCAGCGAGCACTGCGTGGAGACAAGCAAGTAACCGCCTCACTAAAAGTCACTTTGACCTAAGAAATGCAACTGTTGTATTTTAAATCCTTATGCTCAAAAATAAGGAACAAAACTATACATTCTATAATATTAGTTTTGGCAGTATTTTGTGACACTTCATCTCTCACAGGCTTGCTGACTTAATCAAGCTTCCTGTATCTCAATACTTAATGTACTGATACAATTATGTTCATCGGAAAATGCTCACAGCAAAGTGAAAGCGCAGGAGTTGAAGGCAGCATTAAGAAAACTTTTCACCCAACAAGAGCAAGTATCTGATTTACTCAGGCAGCATGGAAAGACTGGAGCGCAGAACACTAGTGCTCCCAGTGGGATACTGCATCCATTGCAAACTCGGTTGCCTGGATTATTTTCTAAATAGCTCTGGTTCCTGTGTAGACTCTGATACAAGCTGCCTTGCAGCACAGAACTACAGGGAAGAGGTGCTTTAAAGAGCTCTGAAGCAGAAAAATCCTCTTGCTAAAGCTATTTTTGTATTTTCACAACTGTACTTATCAGAAGTTGGACACTAATTATGGTGTAGCCTAGAAAGCAGCCCTCAGAGGAGGAGGCAGGTCCTGCATGAAGAACGATAACGGTGATTAAGAAAGTAACACTTTCCTCCTCCTGAATCAAGCTGTTGCCAACGTACCGGAGGAATCAAACGACACATAGAGTTATTTCTGTCATCTGTAAGAGATAACACTGTGTCCTTGAACATTTAGGGTAATTAAACATCTTGCAGCACTTCTGTTGCACGTTTTGATGATACCGAAGAGACGCCAGCTCCGCGGCCCCTTGGGGCTGCCCGGTGCTCGCAGGGCAGGGAGTTTGGGACACCAGCTGCTCTCCTACAGCTTTACCCTCACCATGCCCACGGGTCTCCCTCAGGCCAGGGCGGCGTGGCCCCTGTCCCGGGGCGGGAAGCAGCCGCGGGGCGGTACCGCTTGCGCAGCAGCCACGGAGTGAAGCTGCGCTGCAGTTTTGCGCCCGCGTCTCCCCCAAGCACAGCCGCAGCTCAGCACTAGCACTGACTGCAGCCTCAGCTGAGCTACTCGTACCCCGTTTCGCCGCCAGAAACGCCGCTCCTTGACAGGAGGCACTTCCAGGGCCCAGCTAACGAGCTCCAGCTGCAGAGAAGGGCCGGCGTGTGGAAGCGTTAGGGCTTTTCTGCTTGGGAGGCAGAAGCGAGCGGCCTTTACGCAGCCGCCCAGGTTTGGAGTGGCGACCTCGAAGCTGGGGCAGCAACGTGGGCCCTGCGGCGGCTGCCGCCCGGGCTGCAGCGCCGGCTCCTGCGCCACGGGCTTCCCAGCAGCTCCTCCCGCGCGCCGGGATGCAGCACGGGCATCAGTCAAACATGGGCCTTGAACGTGCCAGCTAAACGGTTGCGCCAGAATCTGCACAGGCACATCAGCATCTTGCCCCTGCAAAACCAGACACCTCGCCAAAGTTTCTTTGGGAAAATGGACCGAGATTTTTTTTTTTTTTTTTAAATATTTTAAGATTTTGTTACAGTTCCCAGGCACAAGCAGATTGACACAGTCTCTCTGTATCTTTCGTAATGTCATATCTTAACACGCCTAAATGTATGATTTACCCAAATGCTTCTAATGTAAATTTAAACCACGCTTAAAACAATGTTTTTAGCTGATAGCAAGTGTTCCTCGGGATCAGATATGAGTAGCGTTTTCTAATACCCAGCTTGCTTATTGGAAACAGTTCGGCCCTAGTTCGCGTTATGCTAGAGGAAAAGAGGAGCATTTTACTGAATCGCAGAAACTGCAGACTGCCCCTCACATCAGAAAATCTCTGGTTCCGCCTGGCCACGTTACTGCTGGAAGATATTTGACAAGTTAAGGTCACTTTTTGTAAGAATACTTTTTGATGCAGTTTAGTCTACAATTTAATTTTGTAACTTTCATTCTTTTACCTTTAGCCATAATTTCAAAGCACCAATGAACCTGAAGTCTGCATTTTTTCTAGATGTTTTTCACTCTTGAAAGTTCAAGTTACAGAAGAAAAAATAATATTCTTCCTGATACGGCATGAGTCATCAGTAGAAATTACAGCCATTCTTTATGTCCATAACAAAAACAATCATCTATCCATGATGGATGTATCTGTTTATCTGTTTAATTTTCCCTTCCTTCCTTCCTTCCTTGCTTCCTTCCTTCCCTCCTTCCCTCCCTCCTTCCTTTTCAGAATCTTTCCTTCTACTTAATCCTTCCTATCTGCTGGAAGGTCATTGCTATATTTGTCCCTAATTATTAGTTTTACATTTAATTTCATCTTATTAGATTATTCCCATGTTTCTATAATAATCCTCACTGTTGCCAGTTTAATATACAAATCAATAATAGGAGAGTTGACCTTACAAATTCATGTGCCCTGTTTAGTATCATACAATGTAGAGGGTATTTTTGGCAGATCAGTTTGACATCAGAAATGCAGTACCATAAACACTAAAATGTGTTGGAAAAAAAATTCTATTTTCTGATATAGTAAAAAAAATTAATTCAGATGTTATAAATTCCATATTTTACAATATTAATTGACACTATTAATTATACTATATAGTTTAACATTCCCTATTTCACTTAGTATTTTTCTTTTAATAGCATCTGAACTTTTTTTTTTTTTTTATACATTAGAAGGAAATATTCTTACTTTGTCAAAGTGAAATCAAACTACTGAAACAGTTCAAAAGTTGCAGTTTCCATCTGAATTTGGAGAAAATTCAATATTTTTGCATGTCAGCTTATCCTCACTTCACAGAAAAATATTTTGAATTACGCTACTGATCCTCCTATAACAAGCTGTGCATTATACTTCCCATATCAGGTTCTACGAACACAGGAAAGCAAATGCTTTAGTGAAACCAAGTCTTTGGTAATGTGTCTCAAAGGAAGAATTTAAATTTAAAAAGCTAAACATTTTTTAATCAACAGCAGAAATTCCAAATTAAAAAAGAATCTGATAGCTTACTCTACTGTAAAGTACCACCACGCTTGTCTCAGCACGACACACGAGCTATTGACACGAGCTCCTAATTGCAGCTTCAGACAATGGAAGTCTGGTGTTGCCCTTGGCTAAAGCAGCTCCTTAAGTGCAGCATGACTAAGGCTCTTCTGCACACAGATGTTGAAGGACCCAGCAGGGCTCATATCCATCCTCCCCAATGAGAGCATCAAAAATCTATGAAACGCACCTTTTTCCCTCATTTTAGAAGTTCACTATAATTGCAAACTTGCATCTATGTTCACATTCAGCAGCAGTGCAGTTCCAGTACGAATTATTCATTTTTTACTAGCATAACATGAAAAAAAAAAGTAGTTGCTAGAAACATGACGGCCTTCTTGAAATACATTGTGGTTTTTATAATTTTAACTCTTGAATCTGCTGTTATTTTGTGGGATTGGAAAGGCTAACCCGCACCTACGGAACAAGCAAACAAATGCTCGGAACAACTCTCATCACTTTTTGAATATAGTTAAGTTGAGTTCAGTTTGACAGTAAACAGTAAATCACATGAACTTGGGAGAAGCTGCTAACTTATTAGATTGATTAATTAGTAGTCCATGCAGAAATGCTAACCTCCTTCTTGAAAAACAGCACCAGTTTTGCAAGAACCTTATTTCACAACCACACATCTATTTTCTAGCTAAACAAAGTTACATTCCTGCAGACAGCAAAGGCACGATGGAAAGGTGCTTAGTACAGCTGTTTCACATACCACTGACCTACTCTATGTTCTAAAATTCAACTACTTGATTAATTTACTCTAAACTCATAAATTCTATGAACACATGTGCAATGCAGTAATAGATAAGCAAATAATAATTGAGTATCAGTTACATAAACCGCTTCTCAAACTGGACTCCATCAACCATTGCACCTCAAGAAAAATCCCAAGAAAGTATTGTCATTGATATAAACCAATTTTACTAAAGTAATAAAGAATTGAGATAGCATAAAGGAAGATTAGAGCACTTGGCTGAATGTGTTTTTCAATAAACGAAAACTTGCGTTAGTGGCTATTTTTGCATGCATTAAGCTTAGTGCTATCAGATACCTTTCTGAAAAAATCCGTGATTGCAACTATTATTCAGTAAGCAGGAATGAAGAGTTTTCATTACATGGTAACGTAATCACAGAGTAGTTCAGGTTGTAGGGATCTCCCGAGCTTACTGAGTCCAGCTCCCTGCTCAAAGCAGGTCGGATCAGAGCAGGATGCTCAGGGCTCCAGCCAGTTAAGCTTTAAACACCTGAAATAGTGGAGACTCCACAGCCTCCCTGGACAACCTGTTCCAGTACTTGATCAAAATCTGCTTAAGGATACAATTGGACATGTCCTGAACACATGAATAGTTTATTTTTATGCATTAATTAGTCAGGTATCAGATGCACTGTTAATGCTACTGAAAACGTGATAAATAAAAAGGAGTGTTGGAGATGCATGCTAACTAGAACAAACAACTCCATTAATTTATAATTCTATTCATCTGTAACATTTGCACAGTGATTCTTTAATTTCTTGATAATGCTGGAAGAATTAAGTCTATCAAATACACCACACCCACATTTTCAACACAAACAGCGAGAAAACAAAAATTCCAGTGAAATCACATTTGACAAAGGACCTTCAACAATCAAAGTAGTTATAATCAACAGCGAACAAATAAAAGATCTCTCACCACATCTCTTCCTGCACGTCACCATTTCACTTATGTCTCTTACCCGTCTTTCATGTTCGAGGATCGATGACTTTCCCGGCTCGTATTCAAAAATACTTCTCGGTTCAGAGCGGAATTTGCGGGTATCTACCTTTCTGTCAGGGGGGTCCCAGGCATTTCTAAATAACAAACAGGAGCAATTCAGTTGGACTGGCTTCCCCACCTGCTTTACAGCTGCGTGTAAGAGATGCCCGTGTGTCACACGTGCGTCACGGGTGAATTTCACAACCCTCCTCGTTACAGACTTCACTGTGAAATGTCTGGCCAGCAGCCCCCCATTTTAACCACTGTATCACCTCAACCCGTTTACTGCAAGTATATGCAGGAGAGTTGGAAAATTATGGAAATCCCCAGCCTGTGTGATCCCTCATACTCTTCTTAGAGGATCAGTTTAATTTTTTTTCTGACGTGTCCACTCACAATACCGTGACATACTCCCTCAAATCCCAAGTTGATTATTATTAAAGGAGAATGCTCCAATGACAGGAACGGAGTGGCCAGCGCCAGCCCTCAGCAGCAGGCACAGCGTAACGGAGGAGCTGGGCATCGAGGCCCTCGAGGGCCTGGGCTTGCGCCGTGCGTCTCAGCGCGCAGGCGGCGAGGCAGGAGGAGCAGAACATGCAGCCTGGCTGCTGCCGCGGGTATCACCAAGCTCCACGAAGGGAGCTCTGAGGGGTCTCCCTTTCTGCGTGCGCAAGCCGCCAAAACCCCTTCCATGGGGCTGGCTAACGAAATCCAAAGCTCATGGCCTCTGGGAGGCAGCGCGAGGGCGACGCCAAGCAGGCGCTCGGGCAGCTGCCCTCAGCTACAGCAACAGCCAAACTCTGCAGCCGCCGAGCAAAGTATCTGCTTCTGCACGCAAGCCCCAAGCTCAGCCACAGGACTGTAGGTAAGAGAAATAAAGAGGGGATTTCTCCATAAATGTCTGAAAGGACAAACAAAACCAAACCTGGTTTAAATGCACGACTCTAAGTGGTTCAGTTTAGCAGGTGTAAGCACTGCATGTGCTACTGCAGATCGCACGACATCCTTCTTCTTCTTCCTCTGATATATGGCACATATGCTGACTATGTTTTAGCCATTATCTCAAAATTTTTCAAAATTCCAAAATCATAAACTGATTTTTTCTAACACTTCAGGTGCTCTTTTCTTGTATTACTTATTCAAACTGCTTTTTTTTTCATTTGAACCTATTTAATATTCATTCAACTTCTATATGTAAAAATATTTAGTGTCAAAGCTGAAAAAATGTCAGATATTGTTGCTTGAGGCTGTCCAAGACACTTGCCTTGCACCACAAATGGCACAAGAACAAATGCTTTAAGTATTGAAAGGTACACCTACATAGATGCACATAAAAATGTGCAACAATGCATTACTACAATAACACAAAGTATACTTACATGTAAACACTAAAGAAAAACCTGTGTTCCTGACTTAGCATCAACAGCTATGAGGAGTATTCCAGAATTTGCACACAGAGCATTTTTATGTTTGTACCAGAAGGATAAGCAGTTATTTCCTGAGCTAACAGGAATTAACTGCTACCAGACTTGATTTATCTGTTTTCATGCAGCAAGTGAGAAGTGATAAGAAATCTGAAATGTCCTTTTAATGTGATCTATCAAAAACACAGATGGAGATTTAAAAAAATGGGGAATATAAATTCTTCACAGCTCTGGGGAAGTGAGGGACAATTGTTAGACCCTTAGAGCTTTTCCTTCCTTGAACTTCTATTTACTAAATGATTTTGGTCCTGTCCCTTTCCTAGCAGATACCACAAAGAGCCCTTCCTGCTCAGAGTGCCCCTGCGGGACCCCTGAGCCAGACGGGCGCTACAGCCCGGATCGTTCCACAGCACAACGAGCAGCTCAAGCCTGCTGGCTGCAAACGGAAACCTTCCCGCTCGCGTGGCGTCGCTTGCAGGAACGAGCACTTCTTGAGCACGCTGAGGAACGGCACTGCCAGGCACCGTGCCTAAAACACCAGCGAAGACATCCCTGCTGACATCACTGCACTGCCCCTGAGCAAAGGCAGTCCCGTTGCTTGTACAGTTACTGTTTTATCCTTCCCGACATCCTGTGCTTGGATTGCTGCACACGCCAGGAACAGTGACAACACATTAACGTACTTTTCTGATGTAGACCTTTCCCGCAGCCGATGGGGTGGAACCGGAGGCGGCACGTGAGGAGGTGGCAGAGGGGATGAAACCTTAAAGGCGTCGGAGCTGCTGTCAGAAGCACTTTTAGACAGCGGTCTGTACGTCTGCGTCCTCGCAGCTGGGTGCGCCTGAGCAGAGAAGGACGGACTGTAGCTGCCTAGTAACAGTGACAAACAGAAACAGGCACAGTGTGAGAGTGCGTTTCAATGGATGCGACATGCAAGACTGCGAGACCTCAATAAAGCTGTGATGCTACAAAAAGGTATAAATGCTTTATGAAGAGCACACTGTTACCTAGCATGTAGATCATTATAGTGCCTGGGTATTTGCATACACCTCTACAGGCCCACAGGTAGGTACAGTACAGTAAACAACTAACAGGGGTGAAGCGTTATGGCCGTGTGTGTCTATCAGAGCTGTTAATGGCAATCTGTCATTAACACCTAGGGCTTGTCCTGCCTCTCGGTTGTTCCTAGGTTCAGGAGGAGGAGGAGGGCAGGAGACAGCTCAGCCTTTATTGCTTTTTAATAGCGCCTCTCAGCTCGGGACAATTCGGAAGCTGGACACCTTGAATAAGATCTTGAACAACTGGCACACATAAATGCTCTCACTGAGACAACACAAATATTGAAATGGAAGAATTTCAAATGGGATTTCTGCATAAGGCTTTTTTTTTTTTTTTTTGTGCATACAGTGTAATCACACTTTTAATTTTGGTTCTAGTAAATACTTCTGCCACCTCTGAAAGATGCATCCATTAGATAAGCTTTTGACGAATATGTCTTTCCTACAGCTAAATGACTTAAATGGAGGTGCCTATAGCACAAATGAACACGAGCACAGAATAGAAGCATCTTACTGTATATTTTAAAACAATGCTCTAAGGACAACCCCCTAAAATATCTTTGTCTTCCCATACATGTAATTAGCATTTGTACATTCACACCGTAGTTCCCTTTTCATTTTGACATGAAAAGGCTGAGTTAGTCACAACTATTAGTGAAAATAAACGCAGTGCAGTCACAAACTACAGTATTACAATGTATTCCATCTGCAGGAGGAGACCCACAGCTGCAATACATTTCTGTAGCAAGGATAAAACCAAAATTAAACTTGTTTGATTGGGGAAAAACGACATGAAAAAAACACCGAGATCAAACAAAATGATTAAAAGCTGTGTTTACATAAATATCACGCAAGCAAGCCTGAATGGCTGACTGCCCCTGTTACCCGCTGACATTAACAAAGCGTCGCTGTGAAGGGAGGGAGGGAACGGTTCCTACCAGCACTGTATGCATAGGCAGTGTTATACATGTCTGTGTCGTCATCTACAAAGAGAAACACACAAGTTACGCAGCGCAACCGCGGCCGCGCAGCCCGGGCGCCCTCGCGCACGCGGGCAGAGCACGGGCAGGCGGCCAAGCCCCACGCTCCGCCCCATCTCAGGCGCGGGTTTCCGGCACGTTTTCTCCCTCCTATACTCACCACAAGCCATTTTTACCACAGCAAGATGGTAAAAATGGCCTTGCCTTGCCACGACACCCACACTGCACAGTCACAGGTTAAGGCCAATTGCAAATTATAGCTGTTGGTCTGTCCTTCTCCCTTCCCCACTTCTTCCTTTTGTCAGTTTTATTAGAAGCTACTTAGTTGTTCTTCCTACCATGAAAAACAACCTCAAATGTCTATCCATGTGACTAGTGCTCAGAACAGACCTGGGAAGCCACAGTGTTTCTCTGTTTACAGTTTTTATTCCGCAGTGCCACCGCACTGAAGGCAAGCCGCACCTCAGCGCAGTGAAGTCCTCCTCCTTCCACAGAGGTGCAACGAGCAAAATGCCGTTCATGCAGCTTCTTAACAGCCTTGGACGTCAACCGTGACAACTCTAAAACCAGTAATGTCATCAGGGCCCCATTTCAACAAAAGCTGATACGACACGAGATGGAAAACCCTCCATCTGAACAGAAGCGCGTGCCCAGAGCGCTACCAGCCTGCGCGCGGGCAGCCGTCGCTGAGCTCCGCGGCACCGCGCGGCTTCCACACCTCCTTCATCACGGCAGTTTTTACTTGTTTTTAGTAATAAAATAAAACAATGATAACAATTCAGCTTTTAGCAGAGGAAGGTTACTCTCGGAAATAAAATCTGCGATCCAGTTTAACCCTTGGATTTGACCCGCTATCCCATACTCAGTGAACATTTGCATTTTTACAGGGCAGTGGAACAAAAGGCAGAAAAGTGCATTTCTAAATATTGAGAAATACACAGCCAAGACAAAGACATACTCACCAGGCTTATGAACCATATGGATTTGCTTGAACATTGTCTTGTACCAATCCTTCGGCCTGTCAACTGTCTAAATAAAATACAGTTTTCAACAATTAACAAAGAAATAAAAGTACCTGTGTGGACAGATCTGATCAAACCTTTAATGCTATTTTGGACACAGAGTTAAGGCCCATCGTGTTTTGTCCCCCTATTCCATATTACCATTTTCATACCTATTATTTCAAAGGGTGTATTCAAGCTTTTAATCTAGAAATCCCTGCAACAAATTCTGGAAGGCAATCAACACTGATACAGTTTTGGACTCTGATCATGGAGAATTGCAATGCTCAGGAACATAGAAACTGGTGCTAGAAAAGAGTTTATCTTCCTGGTGCTCTATATCTGATGTGACTCCACACACGACCATGCAGAGCCTCAGCTAATAAAGCCTGTAGGAAGAGCTTCTTTTTAACACCTGCCAATTTCTGACTTAAATTATCTTCAAAATGTTAATGCAGACATACTTGGGAATATTACCAAGAAGAAGAGTTAAGACAATACTACATTTAGGAGTTAAGTTTTGGGTTGTATGCCAACGGTATTTATTTTAGCAGTATTAAATTTGCCCTTCCAGGAAACTTAGTTTTCTCCTATTGTTCTATTTCGCAAAGAGGTAAGTAGGTAAACACTATTTATCTATTAACATCACTCATTAAATGTTTATCTTTACTCTTGAAAATTAAGCAGTCCCAAAGTTCCCAAGTGCTCCTCACATTAACATGTTTTTAATTTTATTTCTCTCTCACCCTTTTATGTTTTCTCTTTTTGGGGCATCTTTCTTTGAGACAGGATGGTAGTAATTCAGAAAAATAAGTAATATTGATTGCACTAAGGCAAACATGCTTTCAAGATTTCCTACTTCTTCCTAGGTCCTGTTTTTCTGACTATTAAAATATTTAACTCAGATGAACAAAATTATCTTACAACCAAAGATATTCTGAAGATCTTAGTATATGGCTCCACGTCATTTTTAATGAATCACACTTTTGCCCTAAATTTTGCTCTTGCTAAACCTACTGTACTTATATTCTGTTAAACTTGGTGAACTTTTACTGTAAGGAACCGGGCAGAAGAGGCTCCCATATTTTGAGGAGAGAATGAGAGTTCTCATTAAATTGCAAACAAATGGCTTTTGGGGTTTGTTTAAAGGCAGAGCTTAGAGTCAACTGAAAACCTCGGAGATCTGCTGGGGAGGACACAGGTTGAAGTGGCCGGCGACGCTTTCCGCAAGGCCTGCTTGCAGGAGAGCTAGGGGACAGAGCTTTGGGTCAAGACCAGGCCCCTTCCCCACCCGACCCCGTTTTGGTTCCTGCCAAAGAGGTGATTCTCAGAAGTAAGTCCGGGCCATTTTATTTCCCCAAAGATACTAAACATCTACCCCAGCAGAACTCGGGTACCCAGCAGGGCTGCAAGCAGGGAGGCTGCCTGGCGCTAAGGGCCCTGCCGCTTCCGAAGCTCGCGGGGAAGCCCGGCAGCTCTGAGGGCACCAGGGACGTGACCTTCCCTTTGCCGCGTCCTACAGGAGCAGGAGGCAGTGCTGGTCCACGGCACCACACCGCCTCTTTGACCACTCAGTCTTCCCAAGGAGCTTGAATCAGTGTTAAGAGACAGGAAATAGGAGATAGGAAATAATGCAAAATATTACTGTGAGGACCCTGCTGCTTGCCCAGCGACAAAGATGTGGAGATACCTTCCTAAAGAGCCAGGGCCTCCAAAAACCCACGAAAATCACCACGTACAGGGCAGGTTTGGAGAGGCTTCCACGTGACCAGAGAAGGTTGTATTACCCTCTCTCCCAACACTTTTTCACCGTCTGTCCTTGCCCACTCCCCACAGTCAAAGCCTCTGTCAATAACTTGCATTACACTACAAGCCAGACAAGATGTGTCTTAATTTAAAAAATTAACTTCAGAATATACCGTCTCAATTTACATTCACTAACACCAAAAGCCAAAATCTGTTTGCGAAATCAGCGGTATTTGCCAAGGCATCAAGTCACTGCAGATGCCACACTGCTCTGCCTACGTTACCGCAACTGAACGGCGGGCCGCACACGCGTCCCGCAGGCACACGCACCACAGCCGTGCATCGCCATCGGCCAAACAGCACTCGAAGGCAGGGCAAGTATCTGCAATTTGGATTCAGCAGTGCCGCAGCACTGCGACACGCTAACAGCCCATCAGACCACACAGTTAAAGGACTTGTTTAGGACTTTCAGTGGACATTCTGATTTTTTCTTTTTCCTCACTAAAATGCTACATCACCAGCTATGGAACAGAAGTTCTTCCTTCTGACAAAATAAAGAGTTTTTCAGCGTGCTGATTTTGATGGTTATCTGCAAATTCATCATTTTAGCAATCCTTTTTAATACAACTAGAACACTGCAGTCCTACTGCTTTCCATGAATCTCTTTTTTTCTTTCCCTAGGATGCTGGCAGTGGCAAAGTCTGGCTGAGCCATTTGGCTGAATGCTTTAATGAGAGAACATTTTAGTCACTCCTTTGCAAAGACCTTATCTTAATGCCCTGGAGTTTCACCACCTTTGGGCCAGGGCTTGGCACAACAGCAACACTCAGCAATGATCTGAACTTTCGGGCTGCAGACTTGCACTTCCCTGAGCTGGAAGGAGCTCAAATGCTACAAGGGTAACGGGCCAACATGGCACATAAGCTCTGAGAGAAGGAAGCGCTTGACAGGAGGCCTTCCCCTCTCAGCAGCTTTGCACAGAGACGCTTTGCAGGGACAGAAAGGGAAGAGAGTTTATCAAGCACATGAAGAGATATTATCAATCATATCTGAACCTACATTTGCTCCGTTTTTGAGAGACTGCTGCCCTTTTCCGACGGATGGAGGAATAAGAGATATCCGAACTTTCACGCAGTGCTCAACTAATTAGAAAGCTTCTCTACTGCTCCAGACCTTCCCTATCCCTGCACGCAGAGCGGGTCCGAACTTCCCTGGAGAAGATTCCTGTTCGGAGTCCTGCTGACCTTGGAGAAAGAGCAAGCCCTGCGCGCACCCTGCCGCCTCCGGCCCGCAGGGGATGCGGCTACGGCGCTCCAGGGCGCTCCTGCACAGGGCCGCGCTCCTCGCGGACACTGCCGGCTTGCGGCTTCTGCTGACAACCCTATCCCCCTCGTCCTCACACCACGAGGGTACGGTGGCCTCAAATATACTTGTCAATATTTAAATGCAATCTCAGATCAGTATCTTGAAAGCACTCTTACTTCCAGCTAAATCCTAAGGAGGCAGAATAACTGCACAAAGTGGCATTCGAGACAGACGCTCTGTCTAACACACCCTCATACAAACAGGCATAATCTTTACACCCGTATCTCATCATGAGACTCATTTCTGTAATGCTAAAGTTAAAGGCTGCGAGATATTTTGAAACTGAAACAGCATAAAACAAGAGCGGCTGAAAAATGTCATCCTTCAAATTGCATGCAGACGTTTAGGAGAAAATCGTGGAGATTCAGACCATCTGATCTGAAAGTTAAATATAGTTTGGCAGTTTGCCAGCTCCATGAAGCACACTTGAGGGGGATTTCTGCTATACTCTTATATAACTAATATCCACCCTATTAAATAAATCTGCTATTCAAAAAAGAAAAGAAAAGCCTGCATCCTATGTATAGAGACATATTTGCTCTGAGAAAGGGTAGGAAGCTACAGCACCATTGCAAGTAAATTTACTCACTTAAAAGACTTCTGATTATACTATTTGTCCACATCAAAAATAATGACAGCAAGAAATGCCACAGTTTCCCCCCCTTCTTACCAAAAATGTCCCCCTCTTACCACTTAATCTGATTTTTTCCTACTGTTTCACTGCATCAATTCCTGATTCTCCCCCTAATTTTCCAATCCTCGGAAGCACTTCTTGGCAAATACAACACAGCCCCGCGGGTCAGTGTTGGCAGGGAGGATAAATCCAACAGCTGCTACATCCTCGCACCTCACGAAACTTCACCTGCAAGGGCTCTGCCGCCTTCATCCTGGCTCCCGCTCGCTCCGTCTCCGGCCGGCACCAGCGCCTCTTCTCAGAGCGGCCCGGCCGGCCGGCGCTTTCCTGGCAGCTGCCCCTGCGCTCTCGGGAGCGGCCAGGAGAGGCTGCCCTGGCAGCAGAGTGGGAAGAGCGTCTCAGCGCGCGAGCAGCCGGGCGCCGCAGCGCCAGGGCTTCCCCGCTGCGCGGCTACGCGTCAGCCGGGGCGCGAGGCTTCGGCACCGCGCTCCCCGGATCACGTCAGTCGCTTGGATAACTGGCAGGGCAAAACTATTAGTTTCTACGCTACGCTGATGGAATGAGAAGAAGACCCACCCCAAAATGCAGGAACGTGAGGTAGATTTATTTTTATATATACACATACGCATGTATACATATAAATATATGTATATATATTTGCATGCACACAAACACATATACATATATATAGTACGTGTAAAATTCTCTTTAGTTCTTAAAAATGACATGACAAATGCAATTACTGCCCCTATCCAAAAGGCAAGGACGCAAGAGACAAAATTCTGACTACTCATAATTAAAGCTAGAAACATGAGGTTGCCCAATTATGCTCCCGTCAGCAGGCTCCTTTTCCTTCAATACACAATATTATATTCATGAGCCCCGTGATTACGCGCACTGTATCCCGCATTATATAAGACCAGAAGAATGTGAAAAACCCATTACCAACAATCAAGGCATTGTGCGAGTTCACACACAGATTCCCCAGAATTTCCTACCGTTCTAATTGCTGTAGGGATTCCAGATTCATCTACCGGGCCAATCCCTGCATAATGTGGAGCTTTAATGACTGTAATTTTTTTCTCTTCCTCCGAGGATCTACAGATGGGTATTGTGCTGGTGCTGCTGCCGCTGCCAACAGACTGAACGTGCTGTGAGTAGGTCTCTGTGGACTCTGTGGAGATAACGCGACACAACGTTGTGTAACGGCACAGGCAGACTTAGCAGCTACGCTTCACAATTGCAACGTGCTGTAGGAAGGCTGACGACAATCACGCGCACGCACACGTTTCGTGAAAATATTATCTTAGCTTGGGCTGCCCCCGGCTTCCTCCTACATCACCCCAGCTATAGGCGTGTTAATACATTAGGTTGCTCAGCTCCAAAGTTCTTGGGTTAGATACACTTTTTCACAGCTTCTTGATCATGCAAAAAGGAAAAAAGAAACACAAGTCCAGCAAAATCTACAGCGAGACAGTGGTAGCACAGCCTTTTTTGCTGTAAATCAAAATTTCATCTTTCCTTCCCCTGCTTTGAACTAGTGATTTAATTTCAATACTTCTCCTCATCCACAAAGTAGCGCAACATGAAAAATTACTGTCCTGCAAGCACAGCAATAGATTTCATTCAACATTTGACAAAGATTCACATGATACGTGTTCGAAACATTAAGCTCTGATGCACAACAATTCTTTAAAAGAAATGCCTGGATACAGTTTTCACCTCCTCCAGGTTTGTTGGTTTGGTCAAGTACCCCACTGTGCAGGCTGTAAAAAGGAACCTCTGAAACCTGGCGTCTGTAGAGCAGTCTGATGATCCACCCGTTGGACTTTAGGTCTACTGCAAGCTGCTCC
This sequence comes from Nothocercus julius, assembly GCA_013398735.1. Lineage (NCBI taxonomy): Eukaryota > Metazoa > Chordata > Aves > Tinamiformes > Tinamidae > Nothocercus > Nothocercus julius. Next base: position 1,314,206 of record VZSV01000017.1, read on the forward strand.
TGGTCCCTACCAGCTTGCAATATTTCTATTACTCCTGCATATCTCCCTTTATAATTAACTAATTAATATGTCACTGTTACCTTCTACCTCTCAAATTCAGAGCAAGTCAATGATTTAACAAAGAATGCTTCTCTACTGGGATGTGTCATGTGAAATTCTCTGGTGTCTAGATGAGGTAATTTTCTCTTGCACGCAGGAGAAAGAGCCCTTGTTCCTCAAGCAGTGGCTTTCTTTAGTAAATAACTTGTGGGCTGTTATGACTACCGTGTTTTTGTGCAAGAGCAGGTACTGTGTTTGCCAGACACCCCTACTGCAGAAGAAAGGAGAGGAGGGGGCAAAGGTAAATATTTGTAGCACTACTGGTGAAGACTACAATTGCCTTTCATGTGACATTAAAAACCTTTGATTTTTCTGAAGCAAAGGATTTGAATTGTGACATAATTCAGTGAAAAATGTCTGGTAACCGAAAGCTCTAATTTTAATTCAAATATTTCTGCCTCTTACTACTGTAAAGAGTTGTACTTGGCATGACTGTTTCAGCTGTTTATTCAAGTTTGAAAACCTGTAAATAACCAGTACTACACATATATGGTGAGGGGCATCTCTGTGGGGCAAATGTCTGAGTATCTGGGCTTTTTTCCCAAAGTGCATAATGTCAGATTTAGAAAACATTTGGGATTTGAGCCTTCAGTCTTTGTAGGCTTCGAACTGTTGCCATCAGTGGGATTTTTCATGAGCAATGCATGAGCGTATAAGATGTGGGAAAGCGTTTCATTTGCTCCAGACGCTTCTGGAACAAAATTGGTAAAGATTAAGATCAGGAAAGTAGAAGCGAACAAAGAACCTAGAGCTCTGGGATGTGGAGAAGCCCACGCACACAGGTTCTGCGCTTATCGTTTAGACGTGGTTAAGCACCATTTACCCAAGCCATAAGTCTCAGAGCTGGAACTGTCATTTAATTTGCCTGCCTGCACAAGCAAGAACCAAACTCTAGGATTGCATTCAAAGGGGTTTTTGCATGATTAGGTTATCTAAAAATGCAAATACCAGCAGAAAAAAAGGGCAAGCAAATAATCGTATTGACAAAACTGGATAATACTGACAAAAAGGAAAGCTCCTTTGTGGGACTGATCATTTAAATATTTAAAACAAAAAGTAAGGCCCTGAAAAAACGATAAATAAATTATAATCTGATAGGACTTCATGTGCTTTAAAGTCCAGAGGGGCGTGCTTTGTGGCAGTGTTTTCACTGCAGATTATAGAAGTTGTAGGAAGAAGCAATGTACAAAATTGGTGACAGGTTTCTTAAAGTGGACAAAATCCTAAGGGGGCTGTGCAACTTGACTTGTATTGATTTAGGCTTTTTCCTCAGTGCAGGTACTGAAAAAGAGCGATGAGAGGCCACTCCCATGCACACAAGGGATACAACTTGCAACTCCATGTAGCTAATGATAAACATTATTAATTCTTGTGCTATTATTTTTTCTTACCGCCCCCCTGCCAAGGTGGCAGAGCAGACAGTACCTTCGCTATGGCTCTGCAGTACTCCGCAAGAGTTTGCAATCCCAGCCAAACGATCGGAATACACTGCATAACGCATAAAGCAAACGTTTCGTGCAAGGCTTACCCATCATCTTGCCATGCTGCATGATAACAATGTTGGAATTGAGAGAAGCTGGTGGAGGGAAAGCTGAAGAAGGGGAAAAAGGCCTTTGAAAGTGGCTCACAGGGCTGGCAGCAGTGCCAGAGTTCCCATTCACTGTGACCTGAGCCTGAGAGAGACAAAACGACATCCCGTTAAACGACGCGCGGAGCCCTCGCGCGGCCGCCCCTGCGGCAGGCACCCCTGGTCAGGCACCTCGCCGCAACGGGGTCTGCGCTCGCCGAAACACAAAACTCGCTGCAAAGCAAGCAAAACACGTTCCTTAGGCATCCTGTGCCTCCTCCCTTCTGCCCCTGGAAGTGCTGCCCGGGAAGCGCCCTGCGGTCACGGGGAGGCGGCACAAAGGCCACGGCCAAGCAGCAAAGAGGAGCTGCACGAACAAGGCCGGGGCAAGTCTGATGGCAGCAGGGAACGGAGCGGGCAGGAAAGGCTCCTCTCGGGCATCGTGACGGCCGCCGGCGGTCGCTCCATGAGACTCCCCCGCTCCCTTCACGCTCGTTCTCGACTCCCACCAGCGCTAACGGGGGCCCTGCATGCAGACCGAAGGGAAGCGTCTCGTTGGGAGCCCCCCTGAAAAGCGGCGGGCAGCACAAGGGGCTACGGGACGCTGAAGCACCCGCTATCGCAGCTAAAAGAAATGCCAACGGTGCAAACCCCTCCCAAAAGCAGAACAGAGCAAAAAACAGTTAAGTGAAATGGGAAAGCCAAGCAAACTAGCAACTGAGCAGCACAACAAGCCTCTGGTGCTTTAGTCACAGGAGGTATTTCTGAGACGCCCTCCTTCCCGGCCCCCGGCTTCGGGACCCCCAGGCCCGGGCTGCAGAGCTCTTCTGCAGAGCACGGGGAGGCTCAGAAGGGGACAGCGGGGCAGGACCCTGCACAACGTGAGGCAGCAGCAAGCACTTCCACAGGAAAGAGTGAGACACTTTGTGCAACCCCTCTTTTCATGCAGAATGGCTATTTTCTTTATATCTAAACAGAATTGGGAGCACTAAAAGATTTGCTCAGTTTTATGCAACAAGAGAATTGAAACAGCAAGAATCTGTAGGACAATACGAATTTTGCTAATAAAATAAGACTATTTAGGACAGTAAAAATACATTGAAAAGCACATTAATATTATATTTTAAAAAGTAATTAGCTTATAGATTGAAAATTACCAATTTAAAGTTTTCAGTACTTCAGCTTCCAATGACTAAGACAGTAAAGTTGTGGCATCATGTGAACTCACGGATGCACTCAGGGGCTTGACATTTTAATCCCACCTGCTAGAGCTAAGTTGAAAAGTTTGTGGTGATATCCCCATTAAACATTTAAACATAAAAGTTTTAACCTCTGAATACTCATGACCCAAAACATAAATGCACTCGACTTTTCTCACACCCATTCTCCAGAAGTACTTGAAGCTATGAGAGCACTGGAGCTGAATAAGCAGTGGGAACATTTCAAGAGACAAGGAGGAATGTTTTCAGATGAAGCCATGTTCACCCTATTTAAAGGCTGAGCCTGTTCTCTTTTCCTGTATGTTGCCATTTTTGGAAAACTTGTTTCTCATCAAGGTACTTATTTAATACAGTTTTCTTTCTCTGAAGATAGTAGAGCTAGCGGGAGTTCTTCCTGAACGGGAAAGCTACTCCAGTGAGTTTCTGTAACCAACCCTTTAGGCCTCTGTGCGACGCTGGGCTTCACCAGTGGCTGCGTGAGGCAGGGGGGCTCACGCAGCACGCGGTGCTCAGCGCCATGGGGACACGATGCACAGAGCAGCTCACGGACACCAGTCATCAACGTAGACGCTGATGCCCATGTACCACAAGCGGACAACTTCAGCGTTTGGTGAAGGGGACACCGCCCAGCTCAGGGGGAGGACCTCTTTTTTCCTGTGCTCCTTCTTGATTTATTTTTTCCTCAGGTACTGGTGCTCTGCTGCTGGTGGAGCTACCTACTTCTGCCTTGGAAAGGTTCCTTCCAGACACCAGGTTTAACGCCCCCGCCCCTTCCATGAGCCGGTCCCAGTTCCCGCACACAAGGAGCAGGCGCCGGGAGCTCCGGCCGAGCAGCAGCGAGGGGGCCCCAGCGCTGCCCTCCCGCTCACGCTGCCGAGCCGAAGCGCGCAGGGCAGTTCCTCAAGTTCCTGTGGAGCCCGAGTTCGGGGAAAGTGGCCAAACAAACAAACCAAGCCACGCTAATGTTTACTTCCATTAAGACTCCAATCGATTCCACAGGTTTGAACTACATGAACAGAAAGAACCCATGAAAATTACTTCAAAAGGGAAGTGGTCCTAAGTGGAATGGAATCTAATAGAAAATAAAATCAAAATTCAGGGAATAGTTTGTTTTATCTCCAATTCTAAAAATAAGATTGAATAGGAAATTTTTATTTTGTAATTCTCATTTATGTTATCAAAGAAAGTAAGATCGATCTGTGGCTATATTGTTTTTATGGTTTTCTCAGTGGTTTTCACTTACAAAATGAGAGGGAGTCTCCTTCGAAAATGATGCTCAGCAGAGCATCTTTATTAGCAGGGTTGGAGCTACTCCTGGGGTGTGTGAGAGCGCCTGTAACCTGTGTGCCCCTTGTCTTTCCAGGTGGTGGATACATATAGAGCAATCTGGCCCTCCTGGATGAAGGAATGGAGTCAGAGGCTCTTCCGAACTGCAACGCATGGGTCTTGCCATCATCCATAAGGATCTTAGGAGGGTTCCAGGGTTTTTTCCTTTGATGGAAGATCCATCCTTTTCTCCTTATCCATTAATGGCAAAACACTGTTAAGCTCACACCTGCCTGGCCATGTTTAAGGTAAGTTAAGTAGAAGTGCTGGCCAGACCAGACTATGGCACATCCCTCCCGAGGGAGGAAGGGAAGGGCTGCTCGGTTTAGCTTACAAAAACATTTCCCAAAGAAAAATACAGTTAGCTGATTATTTCAGACGCAGCTTAGAAGAAAAGATAGCTGTTTCATGGTGCCCGTAGCTAGTCACACAGCGGCAGTGCGTTACTTCAGCCCCAGTCCATAGCGAACTTGCTCTTTGGTTACAACGGCCAGGCTGTATGCTGATTCTTTAGAAAGAGTTAGGAACGAGAGCATTTCCATGCCTGTTATCTTTTAAACAGGACTCAGAGCACTGACAGGTAGCTACTTGCTGGGGGACTATTTGCAAGTTTTTGGGATCAAACTGCTTTTCAGAAAATTCATACAAAGCTTAAAAATATATATAACTTCTGCTCTTTATAGACCAAGTGCTCTGATTAGACTTGTAAATGACTGCACAAATACCTCAGCATGGTAAGTTCAAGTTAGAACACAGTTGTGACCCAGTAAAACTTTGGTCTCGGCACAAATTTTTTATTCAGCACCAGATTGCTCAGTCTAAATGAAGGCTCACTTCTGACTCATTTTAATCATACAGATAATCCCAAAAGAAATGAGAAATGATCTAGATTTGACCTAAATTCTTCACCTTCTCTATTTATCCATACATGAGTGTACTAGAGAAAACTGAATGTACATATAAAACACGTAATTGGATACTGCTGTTCTCCTTGACTTAACCAAGAGAAAAGTAAAAGGATACTTAGATAATGCAAGATTATTTATGAAGTTCACTCCTGTAAGAAATTGTGCTTAAGAGGGAAAGGTTAGTTGGAGGACACAAAACAGAAGCAACTTCATGCAGTCAGTGGTCATGGCTGAAGGAAAAAAATGAGTTAAGTATGGCCAATATTTACTATGCATTTACAAGTTGTATTAGCAAAATCCATACATCAGTATAAAACAAACAAACAAAAATGTTAGTAGCCCAAAGGCTATGACTCTGCAAACCTGTAAACCACTAATAGTATCTTAAACAAATCTGTTAAAAAAATCAACAAACCCCTTTCATTTAGTGTATTTGGATCAGGTATTTACCGAATGGCTCATTTATTCTAAACGCCCAGTACAAACCTTGGCTGAGCACTGATCTCTGCAACAACTTGGTGTCATTTCACTGGCTACTACTGTATCTACCATGCAAATTATTTTTGTTAATTGTTGCAAAATGTATTCTCAGGCTGCGGACACAGAAAACTCCTAACAGAATGCTTGTCTGAACAATGGGACCAGAGACAAATTTGATCCTTTCCCCTTTGACAACCTGTTTGAACGAAACGGAGGAGGAAAAAAGGAAGGATAATTACATGAGAGGTGGCAGCAGTGTTGGTTAAGGTGGTGCCATCTGACACAGCGGACATCTGGCTCAAGGTTGGGGAAGGTGTTTCAGAGCAGTCAGTAGTATCACAGCTGCAAGGCTGCAGCTCGTCTAGAACGGCTGTGGAGCAGTCGCTCACCGTGCGGGAGGAGCACTCGCTCATGGCACAGTCTGCGCTTACAGAGGCCGCATCGCTCCTGCGGATAACACCTTCGGAAGCTGGGAAGGGGTATTTATATGGGAAATGTGAAAGGGCCGGGGTTTTACAAAAGCGTGAAGGCAACAAATCATCAAGCGTTGGCAAAGAATATGGTACTAGATGGGTGCCACTGTCTGGTGAGAAAGAGGCTCTGTTAACTGGTACCACAGGAGGAGGAGGAGGAGGCAGTGGAGAAGCTTCTGTTGCTGATTGTCTGTGTGTCTGTGAAGCATTTACCTCCATCACAGGGGCAGTTACTTTCTGGTTTCCAAGCTGAGTTTTGAAGGAAAAAAAAATAAGAAAAGAAAACAGATTACCAAATGAATTAAACCTTTTCCCTTTGCCTCTTGCTGTGTGTAGGAGAATTACAAAAGCCTAAGTTTTTCAGCAGCCCTAGGAAGTTCACATTCACATGGATTAGGAAAGAAATCAACCACACTCTATAACAAAGCAGGAAAAAAAGCGAAAGAAAGGAACTCATCAAGTACTACTGGAAGCAATGCCAGAAACCATAGTGTGCTGGGGACGCATATTCATAATGTGCTCCATAGATTAAATGATCTCGGTTGAGGACTGATGAAGTTCACACTATTTTATACTTTACATAAATATCAGACTAGTGAATGCCACATGTTCATCTTGTTTGTACAAGGAAAAAGGGCTCTGCAACTCTGTCAGCAGAAACACTGTCTCTTTTTTTTCCCCAAGGAAAAGATCATTTTAAGATGAACTGTCATGTTCAGATTGACAAGACTGTAAGCTAAATGAAAACCCTAGAATTGAATGTTCACATGACCTGCAAAATATAGATTTTATATATATTTTTTTTCATTTAATGACTGAATGTATCTTCTCCACTGCCTCACTGACAAAAATGTTTGGATGGCCTTAGAATTTCAAGCACCCTGGAAGCACCCTGCCAGCCTACTGGATAACAGTGTAAGGTTAGCAGCATTCAGCATTAGAGGACACAAGGATTAAAAGGGTACCTGGTTTAAATGTGAGGAGAAAGAAGGATTGGGAACAGAAGGGGAGGACAGGGATGATTTAGTACTGAAACAAAACACAGCAGTTGGGTGGTTTCAGCCTCATTCTACAGGAGAACATCTTCACGAGAGCAATTCTGATAATACATCACATATGAGCTTTATGTTCCCACGTTTCAAATCAGTCGCAGGACAGTGGGCTAGAACTAGCCCTGTATCTGCAACTTTTCCAATTAAAGGAGCATGAAAGGCCTGCTGGTACCCAATTTGTGCTAAACAGCTCTACAACCCCCTCTACACCGTCTGGCAGCCATAAGCTTTCCATCAAGTTCTCCAGTATGTCAAAATACTACTCCCTTCAGCACTAATGGTTTCATTCCTGATAGAGCTGAAGAATTCCTGAAGAGCTTCAGGGAAAGGATTTTAAAAATACATAGAACAGAGGACAGTAAGATACTATAGTCAATAACTGCTACTTAAAGAAAGGCAGCTTTTATTCGAAGATATCACATTGTTATTGATGATACCCTGTTTATTTCCTGTGTTCTGGGGTATGCAAATACTGTTAATCTTTTGGAAATGTTTTAATCTAAGATTAAAATGCCATTTTGGCATTTTAATCCAAAATCTGAAAACATCTTTAAATCCCTTATAGAAGACTTGGAACACAAGCCAGACTGTACTGCTTATTAGAGGTCTTTGGGGCCCAGCTTCCTAATTCTTGCTGAGATCAACTGGAATTTACACAAATAGTCTTAATGAGGTAAGACCATCTGTATGAATAAACATTTCAGAAAATCTTAGGCAAGTGAACACATATCCATCGCTTCTTCCAAATGTTTTGAAAAAAAAAAAAATCTGTTGTGTGCTACTGGACCTATGGAGTGCATGAAAACAGTTAAAAGCTACTGTTAAAAGCAGCAGTTAGAGCAGTTAGCACATTTTATTCTGAGCAATTGTTTAAACCTACAGCTTAAAAAAAAAAAGTTTTTTGCAAAGTCCAAAAGTCCAAAGAGAGTAAGTGGTGCATGACTGCAAAAGTTGAGTTCGAGAAAACTAATTTACCAGTGGATACTTCAGAAGAGCAATGGAATACTATTAAAACAATTTCATGAACAGCAATCACATGCAGAGCATAAATTATAGCATATTAGCAGCTTAAGATGCATGAATTTATGCACATTCATAAAAAATAGTATGTAACGGTGCACAGTATTTCAGCTCACAGCTGGAAAAAAAATGACACAAAATGTCAACACTGAACTATCATTCATGCCCAGTTTCAGCACTCAAGTCACAAATGAAGATCTCCAGCAAAAGACAGGAACTTGGAGGTACTGCAAGGAGAAGGCAGTACCAGTTGGAAGCTTTGAACTTCCAGGGACAAGATGTCCTCTCAGCAATAACAGAACTAGCTAGATGCATCTGAGCTAAAATACCTAGATCAATCCCTAAGCTTTTATGATAACAGGTAACTCTGGAGAGTCGAGGAAACTAAACAAGCCTTCTGAATGCAAACTGAGATTACTGCCTGCATGCTTGAGAAAAGGAGGGACACACAATACAGGAAAGGATATTCAGGGTGCATCCAGAGAGCAAGTGAAATTAAGATTCCTATAGAATTAAATATACTGTGTTTGGCAAATGGTAGCTGATTTCACCAAGCCAAATTCTTAAAGAGAACACAATATCATATGTTAAGGAATGCAGCACTTCAGGTCACTGATTTCCAACACAAAGCTTCACAGTTTCGTAAAGTAAAACTTGAATATTCTGGCTGGTGGACCATTTACTCTGTAGTATTGCAAGTGTTTGAAACTATGTCTGAAACCAGCATTTTTGAAAACAGATTCAACGATTTAAAAAAATAGATCTCTATATGAGTGTTGATAAACTCTAAATAACAGGAACATCTGGCTATTACTAATCAATATTTACCATCACTGTGAAAAATACTTGAAGGACCAGGTTGAACACATTCAAAAACTTTTTTTTTAAAAAATTAATTAGTTCATTCAGTGTCCTTCAGATGAGATTTGTTCTTGTCATAGCCCACAAAATGCTACCAGAAGTCAGGTGGATTAACTGCCAATTTCATCCATTAGAACAATGTAAAATTACACAAATTGGGTAATTAGCTTGGGCTGTGGAGCTGATAGATGCAGTTTCACTACTGACACTTGAGGCAGAGAAATAAATATCGACATAGCATGTGAATTTAAGATCTCAAGCAAAGCTTTCTGCTGTTCCTTAGAAATGCTCACCTCCCATACAACAGTAAAATGTCAGGCCTGAAGCACACAGTATGCGCCCAAGTCAACAAACTGGACAGATGACCCTAGCATCAGTTTTAAAAATCAGACACGTCTCAATTTAATGAAAGATCTGCAGCGTGGTGCAAAGTTACTAAGAACACCAAAGTGCTGGCCTTGCTTCAACAGTCAGGACACAAGAAGACTAAAAGATAAATGAATTCATTTTGTTAATACATACGCAAAGTTTAGTAGACAACATTCAAATTACACCCATACACTTAAACAAATGGGTAAAAATACCTTTTATGTTTCACTGCTGTAAGTTGCTTGTCAAAATTTCTAAACTGATGCTGCAAGTTATATTTCTATATCCATTTTTATTAATTAACCCTCATATTCTAAATTCAATATAGGGAAGGTGTTCTGCACAAAGTAAAATGAGAATTGTGTGTTCAATTTTCTTGGCTTGCTGCCTGTCCCCAAAATGTTGAAGCCTGTCTCCTCCGCTTTCTGCATCACTCAGTACCTTGTCAATACACAAACAGTAATGTCTATATTATACAAATCTATTCAGAAATAATTTTTGGAATTCTAGGCTCATTTGAGCCAGTGTGGCAGGTCTATAGTTATAAAGCTGGCAAAAGAAAATTTCGTAAGGATCCAGCCTAATAGCCTCTATTCCTCTCCACGACACCAGCATTATGCCAAGTGTCCACTCATCTGTGGAAGTCAAGCCAGGTTTTGCAGCCTCTGTTTTAGAGAGTGGTGTCCAGAACAAGGCAATACTGATGAAAGCATGAACAAAATGCAGGATAAAAATGCCAGGTGTTTACTACAGAAGATGCAGCTCAATTCTTCATCAATTTAGAACTGGTGCTTAGTAGGAGATTTGGACAACCAGGTTGATCTCCAATCTCATATTAACAAGTACTATTTTTTCCTGCTCATACAGATGAGGATATTTCCCCTGTGTTTGCAGCATGCTACAAAGAAGCAGCATCACTCAAGACAGTAGCATTATTCCAGTAAGTCCAATATTAAGTAACTTGAATGCTTCTCTTTATATATTTGCCTTTAAGGAGTTTAACCTTTCTGGGTAGGAGTGTTTATAAAATGTCACTCAGTGAGTCATACCACACTTCTGTTTGCTCCTGAAGTCCCAGCAGATGAGCTCTGAAATGCAGTGCAAATAGGAGCACAGACATGACAAGATACATTCCAGAATATTGCACAGTCTTTCTCCAGGAGCTTCCAGGACCATATGGGACCATATTGGCTGTCTCATTCTTCATGCTCAGCTGTATTTTTCCACACTTCGTGGCTTCACATAAATGCACCTGTACTATACATATATAGACACCCACACATGTGAGCAATATTTCATCTATTTTGTACATCATCTTCACTATTTGAGAAGTGAGGATTAGCTACTCCCACCCCATCACCCTCCAAATACATAAACCCAGTTTTGGAGGGAGAGTTGCTTGGTTTTACAGTGCCTTTGCTTTTCAGGAGGTTTTTCTTCTTGAGAACTTCTGCAGCAGTTTTGAAAATTCCTGTAGGGCCTAATGTGTAGCCTGAAAGCATCCCTAGAGGATTCAGCCTAACAAGAAGCAGTTTTGAGTTGACAGCCTATGACCACTGCATACACGAATACTTTAAACTGCTGTGCAAAGCCCTGTAGAGTTCCTGAATCAAGTGCCATTAATGGGAGCACTACTATACATATATGTGGAAAATGATTTGTCTGTATGACACAAATTGTGAACTTTACAACTACCATGACATACAGAGCTAAGGGGGCCAAATTTTCTGGCATCAGCTAAAACACATTGAGATTTTAACCAGCGATTTCCATCAGAAAGCTGTTTAGACATACAGCTGTATCCTCTATACCTAACAGCAGCCCGAAGCGCGTTGGCTTTGGGATCCCACCTGATGCATAGTTTGGAACACCACTCGCACTGATTCGTGCTCTAGTGTTGCATACACTGTTTTAACACACAGCTAACAAAACCCACTAGCCCTATTGCTTGACTCTGATATCAGATACACATTCTCATACTTATGTTTAGAAATATTTTCTATCATCAACACGGGGAGAGTGTTAGCTGAATTTTGCAGGCAGCAGATCAAAGGGATGTGGCTTGAAAAGCTGACTACGTTCCAAATAATCTCTGTAATCAGCTTCATGTTTTTATCATTTTATTCAAAGAACTGCAGTTGACATATTTCCAACCTTTTCCCCTGCAACAGAACCAAGGGGAAAGTAGAAAAATAAATTTGTAGAACTGTCAGATCAGCATAACTATTATTCTGGCTTTTTTTGTTATCAAATCACTACAAGATTCTAAAAACAAAAAAGCAAAATTTGTCTTTGCAATTTCTATGAAGAAAAAAGTTAGAAAATAAGTTATTATTCATCATGTTGAGTTGGAATAAATATTATTTTGGATGATAAAAGATGTTTTCCATAATATTTGCTAGCTGTCAAGGCCTTTGTTTCAGAGAATTTGAGATGCATCATACTGTGAACAGGCTGAACTACTATATAGGTGAAAAGAACACATATAAAGCCATAACTTATATTGGCCATGTTTCTGAGAGTTCTACTGTCTGATGGCATCCATCACTGCCCATATTTAAAATGCCTGCAAACCTGCCTCCTATAATCTTTGCACTGTACTGTCCCATCTACCAGAAAAGGCTTTTTGTTTCTTCATTTGTTTCTGACATTATTCCTTCACTGTGACTTTTACTTGAACTGACTTGTTGCTTTTGACAAAATTTACTGAGTAAAGCTCTCTGTGTCCTGGTCCACAGGTTTTAAATAGAAGCTTATTTCTAAATTGGATTTGATGAGGGTTTTGAACATTCCTTTCCAATATATAGCTGGAGATCTCAGAAATGTTTTGTTAACTTCTGTTTTTAAACTAATAAATAACAGAAGTTATTTAGAAGAACTAAATCTATATCTATAGAAGAACTATAGAAAGACTGACGCACAATTTGTATGACTGGTGCACAGCAAAATGTGTGTCAGAATATCTTGGCCTCTTGCAGGTGTTTTTTTAAATATACCCAGATAATCTGACATGCACACAAAAGTGTCCGTATTTGCTATCTGCTTGACAGCATCTCTTAAAACTCAAAATACACAGTCCCTTCAGAAAGACCTTTGACATCTTTTCTATAAATTCTTGGGTGATTGATACCTTCACCAGATGAACATGCTTAAGAGAAATTTCACAACACCAGGCACAGGGTACATACCCTACAGAGTATACAGACAGACACAGAAGATGTGATGTGCTGTGACGCTTGATATAGAATTGGTCAACTCAAAAGACTTTATTCTACCTATTTCCTTTGAAAGCAGACAGTGGTGACTAGCCTTGCTCAATGCTCAAACTTGACTCAGAAAACACTTTTTTCCTGGGCCTAACAAATTGGTGGATTTGCATTTGTGGAAACAAAACAAAACATAACCCTTGTCCATCCATGTGTAATCCTTCCAGCACCTACGGCAGCGTAATACCTTTACATGAAGTCTCAGAAGGACCACTCAAACAGATGTCTCACCTACGACTCTGTCATGACCTACTGAGCATCTGCACTCCATTAAGTCCTCACACAGGGACAAGAAGATACCTTCCAGATCAACTGTGCTGAAATCTCTCTTTTTTTTTTTTTGGTAATATTCTTCCAAAAACTTGAGGTTTTGTTCAGTTCTGATTCATTCAACAGGTAGTTTTACCCAGAAAACACAAGGTCTAACTTTGATCATGTAAGTAAAACTAAACAGAGAGTTAAATGATTCATGAATGATCTAAAATAAAAGATGGAAAAGTTAAGTATACCACATGGCATTCTGCAGCCTGTGCAGAAGGTGGAACTGTAGACTTTTGTCCCAAATCCTTTGAAGGCATCTTTGAAGTGTCTGGAGAAATACTAGGTGGATGTTCTTGGGTTTCAGGCTCTGCTTTATTGTCAGGGATGGGAGCTATCTGAACGGAAAGAGATGCTGTGTGTATCTCAGGCACAGGGTTACAGGCAGGTGAAACAGGCCTTTGTAGAAATATTGGCACTTCAATAGGCTTGAGCTGCTGCTGTGTATTACAGTCGATGCTACTTGCTGGGTCCTGTGTTCGGGTTAATTTCAAGGCAGATACCCTACGCTTTTGAGACTGTTGTCTGTGGCCTTGGTAGAGAGTAGCACTAATGCCGGCTACTGTGCTCGTGCCCACACTGGACGCTGGGAGCAGTGGCTTAGTGATTTTTTGCACATAGGACACACTTGTGTTAGATATTTGAGAAGACATTGTCTTCTGGTCAGACTCTTTGTTAGTGCAGCAGGCAGTATCTACAGGGAGGTGTTTAGCTGGCCCAGTTGTTACTGCCTGGAGATCAATTCTGGCCTCCTTGTGATTAGTTATTCTTGCTCTCTGAAAACTTTCTTTTCTAGGGGGGGGCAGAGGTGCCTTATTTGCCAAAAGCATCCACACACAGCAAAATAACATTGAAGAAGAAACAGAAAGAAAGTAAACGTTAGCAGGAAAACTCAAGATTGACTTCTATCTTCTATAAAAAGAACAAAGGCCTCATCCAACATTGCTCAACTTAATGGAAAAATAAATTGTTCAGGTTCTTGACATTTTTTGGTATAGAGTTGTACAGCTGGTGTTTAGAAAAATCAAGCATTCTACTTGCTCATGAGAAGAGCAAACCGGGATCAGAAGGGAGCCCACAATGGTCTGGTCTTTTTTTTTTTAAAGAGTTATTACTGAATGAGAATTCTGACTGAAATTGCTCATATATGTGCAAATTATTTCTAAAATTCCTCCATGATCTCAGCTGACAAGCTATTATTCACAGCTCACACACATACACACACAACCTTTAAAATCTTTTGAAATAAAATAGTAACAGAAGGAGTATTAATATTGAAATGTTAATCTTTTTTGTACAAATAAGTATGCTTCCAAGCAGATTTTTTTAGCATGCTCCGATTATATCATTCTGCAAAATAGGCAGAAATATTATCTACTTTAAAATTACTAAATCTTTTTCCTCAGGTATTATTTTGATGACAGATGCAGATGCATTTCTCTGAAGCAGAAAATATTAGTAAATATTCTTTGACATTTGGGAATACTCCTAAAAGCTTTATTTGTGCACGACCTACTTTCTTTAGCGGGCTACCTTACTCTTTGAAAGCAGTTTGTCTTAATTAACCTGCAGACAGGCACCCTGGGAGAGTATAATTTATCTATGCACTGAAACAGTTCTTGACAGCGCATATCCACAGGTGACTTGCACCGTCTGCAAGACATCAGGATAATGTTCGATACAGGTATCCCTTCTGTATACGATACTACCCAAAATTAACCCACATTCAGAACACCAAAGCGTGAAACTTGGAGTGTTCAGATTACCTGAGTTGGTGATCTTTTATCCTGTAGGTTTGGCCGCACACTCCTAAAACCTTTTGCTGTGAGAGATGAGCTGCTAGTGTCTCCATTCAGAGTCTCTCTACTTCCATCATACGACCTCCAAGCTTTTTGCGAGGAAAAAAGAATCAAGCCAAATTTAGTGATCAGTAGATCTATGTATTGCTACCACCAGAAGCTACCCAACTATTAAACAAACTGTAGAAACACGCAACAACACTGCTGCTGCTATTATCAAGGAAGTTATGAGAATAATCTTAAAGCTGCCACTTTTATCTTTAAAGAAATGCAAGTATTGTCAAGGTTGTTGACAGCAATTTTAGTGCTCTCCACAACACGCTCACATAAATGAATTTTAAGCCATGAGAACCTTTTGAGATTTTGTTGTTTCAGCCCTTGTACAAGGCAGGCTAAAGTACTTCAACAGATCAATTCTTGAATTTCACAGCGGTGCCACAGATTTTGAAAAACATCCCAGCTCACATAAAGGCATCTGGTCATGGCAATTTCATGATAATACCTGATTGCTATAATAATTGCGTGTCTTATTTCCAAATCTGAATGACGCTTCTACTTTCTAGCCAAAGAAATTTTAGCTTTATCACGTAAGCTGAAGAACCCTCAAGACACCGTCCCAGCATACAGAGCGAAATACCATTCTGCTTCAACAAGTTACAGATTCGAAGGCAAAATATTCAAAGAAGCTGAGAAAAGAAACACATATGTGAGCAGGCTGCTGAGTGGGGTGGGTACAACATGCACGCCTGAGCAAGAGTCTAAAAAGGAAATTGCGAGAGCTACTGAAGGGTAGAGGTGGCGAATCAGCAGCCTGTATCCTCCTATAAGGCTCATGTTCTGACAACGTGCTACTGTGCTACAGGAAATGCTGCTTCTCAAGACAGACCTGATTTGAGGTTGAGTCACCTATAACTATTACTACAAACTTAATGGTGCTTTCCTGAAAGAATGCAGATGCATAGGAGAATGAAATCAAATAAATCATTGTAATTCATCCATTTACAAAACAGTTATATTGGTAAAACATGGATGCATAAAGAACAGAGTTTTATTTACCTGAATCTGGAGATTGAGATTCAGAACCTAAAAAAGAAACATCAATATTAATTTGTGTTAGAAATAAAAACAATGACAAAAAAAAGATAACAATATTTTCAATCAAGGAACTGCACATGGCATCTAGTTCTGAGTTCCTTGTCATGAATACTTTGTGATGTCCTAGTATGGAGTTTGGTTCACGGGGCTATTTCCATAATATATATTTACACCTGGAAAGCAATTTGGCTCAATATGCAGCAATCTGAGTGATGAGACATTTTTGCTTCTACTTATTGTTCTTTTGCTATGACTCTGCAGGTAGAGTATCAATTCTAATTTCATCACAGTGATCCAGTGGATAGGTTAATATCACATTGGAAAAACTGGTAAACATCTGTAAATCATCAAGTAAATCTTTGAATTATTAAGAAAGTAAATAAAACTCATACAATTACTGATCCAAATAGTAACTAATCACTGCAAACTGTGGGCTAACTAAAAATTAGGTGGGTAATAGGGACCTTGTTAGGAATTAGATACCTGCAGATAGATAAACACACATCTATACATACATGTGTGTATATATTTTTAAACAGTGCAGTAACTATGGTTACTAAAAGAATCTACCTATGAGATCAAGGAGCATCAGTGACACTTTGCAATGGGAAGGGGAATGGGAAGAAAAAAATCCAAAACCAAGACCACACCCAAAAAAACTATATTTCCCTCTTGGAATACAGAAGCATTCCTGCAAGCACACCTTTCAAGGGCATCATCGCTCAGTTTACTGCATATTAAGGCCAAACATCTTTCAGAAGACATTTTAAAGATGCTGGGGTAATTCCAACTGTAAAAATTAATCTTGTGAAACAGTACTCATCATGGTCTCAAAACATCATTTTTTTAAATGATGTTCCCTTCCTAGGAAATTTCTTTGGATGATACATTTTGAAAAACACTATACTATATATATAGGAGTTTTGTATGTCCAGTTTCCCACTGGTTACCTAACTCTGCCTCAGAATATTATGCCATAGGTAAGTGGTATTTATTGCACAGTTAAATTCTGCAGTAGGTTACAACAGTGTGCCAAGAGCTACTGTTATTTAGTCACTGTTATTTAGTCACTGCTATCTCAGGCAGTCAGTAAGAATTTTTTTTTTTTCCTTTTTTTTTTTTCTTCAGTAAACTGTCATCTTAAATCTAGATATCAGGAAAAAAAATCATTCGCTAAGATCAGCTGGAAAGGCTTAATTCAATCCTTGACATATATCTACAGATCCTGTCGGGTGGCCCATCCGAGCGTGATCCATAGGCTTTCTTTGCCAATCCAAAGCAAAAGAGAGCTGCTCTCTGACAAGTATACTAGCAGCCTCGGATAGATTTGAATTCTTTAAAGATTTCTTATTATAATATTTTTAAAAGGAATCTAAAATGACAGCATTTCTAAACAAGCTTTAAATCATTTAAAATGAGCACTAGTCTAATTTGCTCAGAAAACAGTTCTCAAAGCACTAGCTATCATTACTCTTAAGTGCAAAAAAAAACCCAAAAAAAACCCACCCAAGACACTAAGAGGCTTGCACCATATGCTAGAATGATAGAAATTGGTGACAAGAGTTGCTATGAAACAAAATTCCAATGTTTCCTAAAGTTTATATACACAGTAATCCCAATGACTCTTCCACTATCCTTAGAGTAGCAAGCAAATCTGTTCCATGAATTCCAACAGAATTTTTATTCCTGTGGAGCTGTCTCATACTTGAAAAGACGTACAAAACAAAGCCTTCTTTTTTGCAAGTATTTTCTGACTCATCCTTCATTCATCCTCCCCTATTGTACTTGTTTGGTGTGAACATTTAATGTTCAGACTGGTGCAGCCAGACAGAAAATAAGACTGTTTTAAGGAGCACTGGAGAACTAATTCACAGAGCCGTTAGCAGAATGGAAAATATGTTTACCCTTCTCCTCCCTGCAGAACAGTATTGCAGAAATACATAATGGTAGGGACAGAAAGGGCAGTATATCGCTGGTTAGTTGTTATACCTGAAGCCAGCAGGTTTGGAGAACTTTGAACCCTCTTCACGGCTGTTAATGTGACAGACATGGCAGCACGTTTGCGAGCGCACCCACCGCTATCTGGAAGCACAAAACAACACAGACACCAGCCCGGATGGAGGAGCAAGCACATGCAACATATTGCACACTGTGAGATATGCCAAAACACAGGAAAATAAACATGCAGTTAGGGAACTGCTGCAGCTGCATGTACATTTGCAAAATTCAGAGATTAGCAGAACACGTAAGCTTTCACAAGCTTTAAATGCAGTAAACCCCCCAGAAAAAGAGAAAAGCAAATATCTGATACTTAATCCACTGGGTAAATACATACATTCTGGTGGATGCAAGATCGTATATTTGTAGCTAATTACTCAGAAAAAACAACTAATCAAGAAGAAGGATTAAACGTTCCAGGGTGATATTAATCAGTAATCTGCAAATCACTTCATTGTATGCATTAGAAAGACACCATTCATAAATTAAGCTTCTGTTTTACTAGCTGACAGAGCCTTTTTGTACCTTTGCTTGGACCCTCAAACGCAAGGAACAAATTGCTAAGAACGGTATGTACTCTTTCAGTTTGGTAGAACATCCTTGTTCTACCTGCCTCTCTTTATCTAATGGAAATATCTGGAATCCAATAATATCCTAAGGGAATAATTAGAAATTGAAGTCTAAAATCACTGTGAACAACTAGGAACATACAGAAGCTTCCTGCACAGCATCTGGAGCTTGCACGTCTCTATTTATTCTTTGCTACTATTAGCAGACGGCTTTCCCACAATTTAGCTTTTTAGTAGCAGGAGTCCTTCAATATTCTTCCTGGATTTAACTAGAATATTTTTCTGCTCTCCAATATAAGAACTATTATTTTAATTTTCATATTCAATATTACTAAGATGTCACGCAGGCTACTACTGAAGACAAGGAGAAATACAACCACCATAATGGCCCTTACAGGTTTTTAGATGTGTGTATTCTAGGGAATACATTTTTAGGAACATGAAGCTTTGTAAGATTAAACTTAAAAGGAGGCCTGTTACTGTTAGTGGAAAGCATTACCTATCCTACCAGTAATTTGAGCCACTGGGACATATTTAATTCACATCTCCAAGAAGAGCCAGCTCCTGGTATCTCTTGCTCATTCCAGCATCCCGCCAAAAGAGCAGTGCGCTCGGCCACAGGTCTTGTGGGATGAGCGATAAGTGGTTGTTGATGCTGACAAACATCTGAGTCACCTCTCCAGCCATAAGTGGTTCTAAAATCACTGCCAGCTTTTACACTGAGGCAAAAGCCTGAGTGATTTCTGCCAGCAATAGTCTAAAACAAGACTTTACCTGGAATTAATTATGGACATGGAACACAAACCTGCCAGGCTTGGACAGCATACTTTAATTAAAATAAGCTACTAGACATAGAATTGTTATACTGTCACACGTTTAGTCACATTAAGTTATACTTTATTTGACTGCCTTCCTGAATTTCAGAAGAGAAACTAAGGATAGCGAAAAAGAGAGAATTATGGCAATGAAAAAAAGAAAGAAAAAGGTGTTGCTAAAGCCCATCCAAAATAAAATGCATCTTAGGAAGGCATCTTGTAGAAAGGGAATTAGCCCATAAGCAAACCTGTACCGACAGCAACAATTCTCAGTAACAACGTGAACAAGCAGTAACAAAAGGGAATCAGCTAACACTGAAGTGAGATATAGCTGCAGAAATGCACCATATGGAGTAGTGCAAAATAGCCAGCAAGATACAAACGCCTGCGCACGCAAGCACTGGTGCATCTGTCCGTCCATCTTCGCTCGGGCCAGGCTCCCGCTAAGCCTGGTGTCTGAATGAGCATCAGAGGACCCCGCTCGCTACGCCCAAGCTGCCAGTTTTCCAGCTGCTCCCCTCCTCTGCAGGCAGAAGCCAGCACAGCTAGCAAGGAGGCTCACTCCAGCCTGTATTCCTTTTCCACAGCTCCATCACATTTCCAGCAAATATTAATATAAATACAAATACTTAAGGCTGAAAGGGAGGTCAAATTAAAGATTACCATCTCATTTCATTTTCAAACTACAAAAAATTAGTATTGCACAAGTGCTACTCTACAAACAAAAGAGGATATACAAGACATCAATCCATATAAAATGCTTGCAGGTATTAAAAAAAGTGGTACTTATCTGTGCACATGCTCATGCATATACACACAGACTCTTTCCAAACCCTCCTTTTTATATCTCGTTTAGCATAATGAATTATTCAGGGCTGGGAGTAACATATTCCTAGGCATTGTTTCAACATTTAAACAAAGGAGAGCTGAATCATTTAGGGTTTGCATGTGATAACTGAATATGAAGCTGGGCAACAACTCATAATCAAAACGCGCATCCAGTTCAAACCTGGACCCGCCAAGATACATATCCTTTTGCAAACCCTGTAAGCTCCGATCAGCCGAGGGGAAGGACATTCAGAACACCTAGCAGGTGCTGCAGAAGAGAAGGGAGAGGGGAGGAGAGCATTACCAGGGGATACACCTTTCTGCCAGCACCTTGCAAAGCAGACACCGAGCTCCCTTTCCTGAAAGCTACACCAATGGAGCAAATTTACCTGTAGAGAAGGAACAGAAAGGAGCCAAGGGCCAGCATAAAATAAACATCTGCTGACAGGAGAAGGTAGGCAGGCGGTGTCAGCTTGCTCCCCAGTGAGCAGCATGCGTGTATTTGCACGTGTATCTGACTGCTGTCCACAGCTTTGCTCTGGGTGCCTTCTCTTCCTTCCGTTAGGTCACTGTTGCCCCTCTCTGCTGACTCCCCGCTTCTCTTCAGCCTTTTTTCTCCAGTCCTCATCACCATTCCTCTTTGTCTCCTTCCTCCCTCATTCATTCTGCAACCCCCCAAAAGCGCTGGAAGGTGGTGGGACTCCTTCCACCCAAATCCACCAGGCAAGAGCTGCTCCTGCTACAAGCGGCATCGCCCTGAGCTGCATCGCTACTTGACCAGCATTTGGGGGCAGTGACCAAGATCCCCAAGAAATTCCTTCTTGGTGCTTGTACAGGTTGAATAATTAGTCAAGGTCTGTTCCAAATCAGAACGGAGCCCATTCAAAACATCATTTTCTTTTAGGAAATATTTATTTATTTTTAAACACCATTTCAGAGAGTCAGTTAAGGCAGCAGCATAAACTCCCGAGCTGCCACAGACAAAAGGGCAGTGACCTCCTGTGAAGAAGTAAGAACGAGCAGCTGAGGTAAGAACACTGTAAACAGGCTCTTACAGCTGAAAGAAAACAGTAGCTGAACATAATGTTTGCTAATCATTATTCTGCTCACTGCTCTCGTGTCCAGTATTATTTTCCCCTGTTGCCTACACCAGGTTTTCAAATTCTGAGGTCTTTAGACCAAGGAGATTCTATCCTACTGCCCATTTGCAAGCTGACTACACAGGGGAACCTAGTGTTGGGCAGTTCCTTCATGCTGCCTAGATCACCACAATAATGATGTTAAAACACTTTTTTTTTGTAGAAGGCTTGAATAATCAAGCCCATATAATTTCCTATGGTGCTCTAAAAATGGCTTCACAATCAATTCAGGCGCTCTGCAGGGACCCAATAATTTCTATACTTAATGTAACAGATTAGCCCATGTGATGACTTACATTAATAATTTTAACAAACATAGAATGCCTGCAGGCTTTCAGAACTGCATCTCTTCAACCTTGGCTGCTCTTCATATGCTTCCCTTACTGCAAACAGCTGACCTGTTCAATCATTTTAAAACTAGATGTATTTATCAAGCGCTGTGTGAAACTCTGGCCAAAAATATTTACAGATGGACACAAAGAATGTGTTTTTGCATGTTAACTTATATCCATTTAGTACTCTTCAATGCAGTTAACTCACACCCAGTTTCACATGCATATATATAATAAGAGGATATTTTAAGGATATCTACCCTGCACTACAATCTCAAGTGAACTTCATAGATAAATCAATTTCTGACTCATTTTCTCAAACTATCTCATGAACATAATCATGCTCATGAAACAGGCAAAGTGCTGGAAGATTTGTAGATTAAAAGCCTTAAGTTTATTTCTACATATTCTTCTGCTAATGATTGCTTAGTCTGAGTTTAAAAAGACTCCCATTCTATGAGCCTACTATTTTTAAGTCAGGACACAAACTGAATATCGAAAGGAACAATGAGCCAGAGTGCCCTCGGTACTTCTGAAAACCACCCCTTCAAGGTCTATTGCCTTACTTTTGCAAACATGCTTATAGCTGCCTTTAGATGCTGAATTTTCCTTCCTGTGGTACAGAATTAAAATGCTAAGAAATCCCTCCCATATATGGTTGAGTAATGAAAACCGAAGCTCTTGAAAACATTTTCTCTGTAGACAAAAATATCTTCTGCAGGGCTGGCTCAGACACACTGCCAAGTCTGCAGCCACAAGGAACACTGGATTAGAGGAGCCCTCTCTACGCGGTAGATTTACACTTTCTTTTTAAAGCTGCATATGCACCAGTCTACTAGCTTTGCTACTGTCAAATACATTTATCTGCAAAAGCCATTTGCAACATACCTGGCAAATCAGTTTCTGACAAAATTCAGTTGCATCATTAGCAAATTCCTATTATAAAGCAGCAAAACATCCCGCAATTTGAAAGGGCTGCTGCAGTCATTTTATGTTGGAAGATAGCGCATTGAACAAAAGAACCAACCAGAGCAGAACAATACACGCAACAGCTTTCATCTCAGCCATTTTCCTCCTTAGCAAACTGGTACTTCATCAACAGATAGGTGCAATATGTTCGCTTTGTGCTGCTTCCTGGATTAGATTTTCTATCTTAGAGGAGAAATCTCAGCGCAATGTGGAACACTAAACTCGGGCTTCAGAGCTGCAGTAACACAAACTGGTAATTTAAATCACTGATGCTGAATCTGCATTTTTCAAAGTACAAGCTATAAAACGACATCTATCACTCACTCATAGGATTGCAATGCACAATCTAATTGTACTCAAACGTGTGATGATTAGCTGAGTTGCTTCTGAAATTACAGTTCTACTAAGTAAGGAGTCTTTGACTACTACCCTAATTACCCAGGCTGGCACATTTATGAACAAAATCTTCACTAAAAACACAATAGAGAAGATTTTGAATAGTATTTCAGTAAATATAATCCTTATCAAAGCCTCCTCCACCAGCCCAGTTAGTGCCTGAGAGACACGAGAACAATCAAAACTGTGGGGAAAAAAACCAAACTCAACTGAGACGCCTTGTGTTCCTATTTATCACTGTATTTATGAAAGCAATAGGTTCAAACCAGCCAATATATATGTTAACTTAGCATAAGAAATCTGTACAAGATCCCGGTGCTACTGAATTCCAGCCCTTATCCAAGACAATGGTAAGCCAGGAAGCCCGGTTAATATCGAAGTCTAGATAAGAGCAAAGGTGCCCACGGGAGCCGCGGGAATGCGGGCACGCTGCTGACACACCAGGACCGGCTTCACAGCTCCCTCACGCCCTGCCAAACGCGTGGCTCGTTCCAAGTTCTGGCGGAAGCAGCAGCCCTCCCGCGGCTGCAGCAGCGCCGGGCAGCGTGGCGCGTATGAGCGCTTCCCTTCCCGCGCCGCGGCCAACGCGCGCTGGGCAGGTCACCCGCGGAGGAGGAGTTGACTGCAACCGAACTTGCAGCAGACGCCAAGGGGGCCAGCATGGCTGCTCCCTAAGGGCCTGTTCCCGCTTCCAGCGAGGACAGCCGGAAGCGCTCCCGTCGACTTCGGCGAGGCAGGACCTGACACCAGCACGGTCACAGACCCTTTAGACGACCTTCCATAGGGCACAGGACCTCGTCTCGTCGAAATCACCATACGTCTACCACAGCACTCAGAGTGAAAATACAAATCCCTATAAATATTACGCAGTTACCCTCTTCTGATTATGCAAATGTAACTAATAATATAGGCCAGTCCTTGCATGCTCTTTAATTTAGGGATAGCAGAGAACAGAAATAAAAGCATTTCAAAGCACGTGGGCTTTTTCTGAAGAAAAGCTGATGTTTTAACATCCCTTTTCCATGGCTTTCATGTCATCACACAACATAGCTTTACATAAGCCATACATACACACAACTTACACTATTTATAATTTAAACACAAAGCTAAACATGCATGTATACTGCATCTAACCATATATATTCATACATAAGAAAACATGTATGTGAATGTTATATATGGAGCATACAAAAGCACATATGCAGACATACTGTTAAAACATCCCAACAATTCAATTTCACCACGAACTAGGTATAATTTGTTCATGAACACTCGCATAAACTTGGAACCTTCTCTTATTCAACAGCATATACGAAAAAAGAAAAATCTCACGTACAGAAGCAGCATACCTGTATTCATTTTGACCCTGGAGGATTTGCTATAAAAGTCTTCAGATTCCCTGCAGAAAATAAAACGATCTATTAATTTGCACAAGACAAGAGAACGTGGTACAAAATGGCAGCAGGATTTTCTGGAGGGGCGGAGAATTGACGTCAAACAAATGACAGTCCCATTTTAACACGGCTTTAATTAAACCGGCACCACTTGATCCTCCAAAGTTAAAAACGAGCTTCTATCACAAACAACTCTATTTTCTGGTTGCTTCCATCACAAGCAGTGCTCTTTTCAAGTGTTTAATCCTCTGCTCTAAACATTCGCTCAGGGATACGAAGTGATTCATTTTTGGTCTTGAAACTATGAACTAGAACGAACTCTGATAGGTACAGGAATGTGGAAATATTTTTAAAGGCTGCTTATAGGCTTTATGCCCTCTTTTATGCAAACAAAGATATAAAGAGTAAGCCTCTGACATTTTTCAGACGGCCAGAGTTATTAGCTTTTCTCAAAGGTTACGAGAGTGAGCTATGGTTATTTTCACGCAGGAGTTTCTGCGACGTGTTTCTGCAAACACTGACATTGTGACTGTTGCTCTCTTGCCAAGCCCCAAGGTTTGGGGCTGCCTCCGACCCCCATGGGGACCCATTTCAGAGTTGCAATGAATTTAATAGATGAGGAACCAAGCCACTACCCTTGGCTTCCAAATCCACCTTTGCTCATTTTTCAAGAACAATAATTTGTCCCAAAATAAGCAAAAATTGCCTTAACCTAGAAAGCATACCCAACTGGAATCCCTTTATTGAGGCATCCCAATACTGAACGCTGCTGCCAAGCAAACAAGCAGAAACAAAACAAAAACTGCAACTAGGGAGGAAGCAGGACATCCTGCTTTTGCTAAAAGGCTGCTCTTACCTACCAGGGTGTACCAAGGGATGAGCTAGAAAAATATTTTCCCTTCCACTACCAGGTTAGGTTACAGCTTTATCTTAGGATCAGACCCTTGAATTTCTCTCCTATTTAGCCTCTTTAAGATACTGCAGGAGCATAAAGGGAGGTGAGAGGGGAGGATGCAACACACACAGAGGGTTTCCGAAGAAAACCCCGGGTGCAAACGCTGCCGACCGCACGGCGCACACTCCCGGCTGCTCCAGCTTGCCCTGCTGAGCAGTGAGCAGACACGCTGAGGGCCAAAGAATTAAGGGGTAAAGAAGGTCCTTCCCCACCTGTACTGTTGTCTCCTCAAGTTCAAGATGAAACAAATGGGTAATTAGAACTTTCGAAGTAATAAAGCTTTATTTAACCCATTTTATCACTTTCTAAAAATATCACACAAGCAATGTTAGAATAAGCTGGAATGTATGCAAATGGATCCTGTTTGTAACAGCACACTCAAAATACTAACATTTAAAACAAACAAAAAGCCATCAAATATCAATGCAGACTTCCAAGCAAACTCCACGGGACTCCCAAATTAACTACACTTCTAAAGTTATACGTGGATTACTGTATCCCCTCATACTGAGGCTTGAGCCACATTCACTGCTGCTTGGAAAACTTAAATACTGTTTAACAATAAATCATAATCCTGATTTGGAAGTAATTTTCAGAACTCTGCTGCTACTGAAAGCCAGTCTAGGGATCAAAAGGACCCGCATTAAAAAAAAAAATTACTAAGAACTACGGAAATAGATCTGGGGTGGTAAATAAAGTTTTATTATCTTCTATTTATGCTGTAGCTGCCAGTAAATTACTTCTGAGAATTCCCAAGAGACCGCTTAAAGATTAAAGCAAATGCACTCTGTTTTGTTTGGCTTTAATAAATTATCTTTGACTGTAACTTTAAATTTGCTTAACAGCTACAAATTATGCTCAAAGCCTCTTAATTCCTTTCTGGAATGTTTTCAGGCAGCTGGAGGAGAGACCATTTTCAAGCCTTCCTTTAGGTTGCAACTGAATCACTGATGAGACCACAGAAACAAGCTATAAAATGCATTTACTCTCAGGACAGCCAAGCACTGAATTCTTGGAACAGTGCACTGCCAGGAGAATTTCCTGCAGGTGGCTTCAGCATATTTTACACAGTGTGTTTAACTCTTACTCAAGTCTTAAACTGCACCTGCTCTGTGCACAACTTTGCAGGTAGAACAGCTCCTGTGGAGGGCACAGCTGGGGCCGCATTGCTGACACTCGCAGAGGGACTGCATACAGGGCACTAGTATTTCTACTTCAGCTTGTTCTGCAAAAGAACACATTGGCCTTGCAAAACTGGAAGGTATGCACACATATATGGCACTATGAACTACACTCACCCAAACAGGCAGCCCGACAAGCAACAGACTTGAATGAACTGTCAGAACTCACCTATAACGCTGTGGGATTTGCTGCTGGTAAAGAGCTACTGCAGCAGTCAAACGCTTAGTGACAGCAGCAGGAGGGCACCACGAAACACCAAGAAAATGGGGCTGTTCGGTGAATACCCCTGCAGGTACCACTGCTACAGTTTTTCTAAAGGCTATTCCATGAAACCTGCCCACCTCTCACAAACATCCCACACGGATTACCTCAGCTCAGCAATACTGTGCACTGTGAGAGATCACTGAAAACCTTCGCAGGAACCTCACCAACACCAGTTCTATTTTCTCAAAGGAGACTGTGGGAGCTCGTTGTGATTGCTTCTTCTGTTCCTGAAAAGCCCTGAACTGTGGGGTAACTGCAGGGAGCCATTCTGTCACCCCTTCTGTTCCACATTTATATGGAGCTATAAAAAGGGTTAGTGAGAAGTCATGAAAATTTCTGCCTCCCCCAGTATGTTCATGGAGGAAAGCTGCCTATCTCTACCGCTAGAGGTTGATTCCATTCCTGACGAGACCTTACAGCACCCAGAGAGATATGGCAGGAGCTCCTAGTAAGAGGAGCATCTCTGATGCATGAAGGTGCAGATGGATCAATACAGATGTGTTTTCAGATTACAATAAAATTTGACCGGAAAACTACTTATTTTTCATTTGTTAGATCAGGGAGATCTAATATTACAAAACCTGCATTAGCTGGTTTACAGGGTGGGGGGGGAGACAGATAGCTGAGATGCAAAGAACACAACTTTGTTGTGTTTATCCCACAGGAGAAGAAGAGGAGATCATGGCCTATCCCCCAGGAGAAGGAGAGGAGATGGAGTTTGCGGAGATTCTTTTACAGACGGGGAAGGGACTGGTAACAACTGAGAAAGCTTGTTTAGCAGGGGTCTACCTTGTAGTTGATTTCTGTCAGGGTGAAGGCCAGCAGAACAGATACAAAAGCTGGATATATGTTGGAGGAAATATCACGGATACTTGCACCATGTTTCTGCCGTGCTCTCCTAAGTTGCAGTCAGAGCTAAAAAGCTGAAAACCTTCCAATTCTAGTGTTACTAAACTGACTTAGAATATTTCAGACATGTAGCATGCTTGCCCTAGCAAACAGAATATCAAAATCATTACTCAAGGCACTGGTGAGACCTTGTCTCGAGAATCAGTGCAGCTCTCACTCCTGTGGCTGCCCAGGATGTGATCGTTCTGCACAGACACTGGGGACATGGCCAGCACTAGAAAGGTGTGTGTGCCTGCACTGTCCTACTGGCCACCATTGCACTTGTCTTAGACCTAAGCTGAAAATCAGAAGGTGGTTTCCAGTCATGACAGCTATAATGTCTGGAGCACTTGTGTGCAGTGGAGTGCTGCGGTCAAACTTAGAAGAAAGAGTATGTGAAAAATGCGGTGATTGCAAAGAAGGGGGCAAATCTGATGACACAGGAAGTTCTTGACAGACCAGTAGCTGTTTTACCCATGGCATTTTTCATCAAGGTGGCTATAAACCCAAGACTTGGAGACGCTGGCCCTTCATGAAACACAGAAAAACTACCTGATGAGAAACAAAAGCAATCAGTCTACAGGAAGACAACATGTTTCAAATTAAAACCTCTTTACGGAAATCTTGGCTATTACATACAGAATCAGTAGGAAAGGTTTAAACAGATATGTTTAAATTGGCAACCTCAATTTAAACTAATAACCATATAATTGTGAAGGCTTTCCATTGCATTTTTTGAGCACTTCAGCGAAAATATTCCAGTCAACATCATTGTTTTATTCTGAGAGATAAAGCAAGCATCTCATGTTGTTAATGCATGTGACAAGCACGGGGAAAATAGTCTTGACAGTCAAGATAGCTTATTTACAAATATTGCACTACAACAGCAGTTTTGAGTCAATCTGATTTTCTGCTTTCTTCAGGGTCTGGCTTGCTCATGGAAACTAAGGGGCTGGTGATGTATATGCAGGGTTCTTCAAAGGAAAAGCAGAAAGCAGGAGCAGCAATGACTTACAGATCATGCAGTTTGCGAACTCTAGTCAAAGAACTTGAGGCTGAAGCACTTCCTCCTATTATAGCACATTTTTTACTAGCTGTGCATTCTTTTGACTAGCTGGTATTGAAAAAATGAACTTAAAACAAACATCTGTACTTAATTATAAATGTGTAATTCTTCTGTCATCTCAAAATACATCCTAATTGCTTCAGTATCAGAACTTTTTTCCTAAAAGGCAATTGTGCAAGTAAAGAATATTATGAGAGTTGTTCAAGCTGGCAGGATTCTGAACATCTTACTGCTTTTTATTGCAGCAAAAGAGAGGGACACAAACCACTGCTTTTACGCTCGGCATCTGCTTAACAACTTTCCCCTTACAGGAAACTTTATTAATTCCAGTCAAGAGTGTTGTTTTGTGATTCTTTTTCATTACTGTTCAAATATAAAGAAAAATAAGAGGAGTCCCCATTTTGACATAATTTATATTTCTCATTCTTTTCCTGGGGAATCTATTATTGTTCTGAGTAATATAAAAATGTTCAGTGAAGGTTATTTTTGGTTCTTACTTTTGATTTCCTTTGCTGCTGTTTTACAGGAACACAGTGTTCAAATTAACTTACTCTTTAGGCTGGAAATGATTTCAGTTATTGTATGAGAGCCTGACACTGAAGTATGTACACGGCACATGAGCAAGCGAGTACTTTGAGAATGAGGTGGTGGGAAAAACTATTATTCCTATTGGCCAAAAGAAGTCAGACTTCAGGGATTAGGGATTTCCTAAAAAATTCAAAGGATTTTTTTTCCTTTACATATGAAGCCATTAAACATATTTGTGCCATAGCCAACCCAAGGTAAATCTGTGCAGCTCTGCTGAATACGGAGTGGGGCTCTGACAGTCACCAAAATTGCAGCTCTAATCCACAGATTTATCCTATTTTACTAGCACCAAAGAGCAATGATAAATAGTTTTCATGTGGAACTGATATCAGAACAGAACGCAACTGAACTAGGTTTTTTTTTTAAAGCCAAAACTTTCAACATTAGATTTTATTAGTGCAGATGTGTGCAGAGTGAATTCCTGATGTTTAGTCCCCACCATATTTTTCAGAAGTACACACTTCTGGAAGTATATTTAAAGGATCGCATTTTCCAAGGCGACAAACTGGCTGACTGACCTCCTAAAAGACTTTCCTCAGTGGTCACCTACCTACAGTGAAGTCACAAACTCTGCCCAAGCAGAGGTAACAGAGACAAGCACTAATGCCCACAGACACAATTCAGTAAGAGAAAAAAACCTGTTTTCATGGACTCCCAGTACCTGGATATGCACAAAAGAGCCCCTGTCAGGCCAGCCAGAGCTCAGGGAGGCAACCCAAATGCACGGGCTGCTTCACCCTGGCGGGAATGGTAGTTCCGCTCAGGCACAGATGCTCAAAAGAAAATTTCAGCATCCAGATGCCCAGAAGACAGGGCTGTTTATCACACATCTTTAGCTCAATATTTCATTCACAAACCTTTCCTGTGCCAGTTTTCTGCCCAGTGGCTAATGATACATGGTACCATGTTTGATACACAAGCTTTGGAGATCACTTTCCAGGAACACAGCAGTTATACCCTGAAGAGCCATCAGGGGCCAAATTAGGACATGCCAATCTTTTCACCATAAGCAGGTGACCCATCTTTTAGGGAATGCATCATTTCACATATGTGCCTAGAATTCACCTTACTGTCAACTTTTCAGACATGCTTTAAAATTTAACCCCAAACCTATCTGCAGGAAGACTTAAAATTAGTTGTAGGATGCCATGTTTATCTATTTTTCTCAAGACATAAACCCCAAGTAACATTAGAGCTGTGCTCCTGTTTAAAATGCATTATGCGATGGTTCCATTTGTGTTTGTTGGCTCTCTGCATTTGAGAAAAACATTACACAATTTTATTTTCACCACTTATTTCAAAAACTTTTCAAACTAGTAGTCACTGATAGTTTCAGTAACTTTAGTAAGTAGCACTGGCAATTCCCCTATCTATAGAAGACAGTAAATAATGCATTCCTGCTAGCTTCTACTGGGTATGGAACATGCAAAAATTTGAGACTAAACATGCATAAATCTCCATCTAAATTCCATTCAGTGGGTACCTCGGTACCTCTTTCCCTGAGTCAACACTGCTCCCATTAGTAACAGTGGGAATAGTGTTCACTCATGAAAAATATTTTATTTCATAGTTTTTGCATTTTAAATAAAGTATGCTTAATTACTGTAAGATAACATTACATATTTTTAAATAGGGTTAGATCAATGCACAAGATGACATAAGACACCACAGCATATTCTTAGCAAGTATGCTGAAGTATCAGGATTTAGTTTTTTTTAGTAACACACTCAGACAAGAATAAAACCTGGGTAACTTACATGAACTAAAATATTCCTGTAATATCTTTTTTTTTTTTTTTAAATTAGAAACTTAATAGGATCACACAGGGTAACTTACAGTATCCTGAACAAGCACTTAAAAGCTTTCAGTCAGTTTTACCAAAGTTTAACAGAGAAGCAGAGATCTCAAAATTAAAGGCCAACAAGTTTCATAAGAAATTCCCATGGATAATACAGACCATATCAGGACCCAGCTGAGTAAGATACCCTAGCACTATAAGATGCAAGTAAAATGGGAAGTAAGGTTTTGGGGGCTGTGGGTGCCACAGAAATAAAAGCTCTAAGAAAAGGCTGAGCTTAATCAGGCACGAGAAAGCTACAGATAACCAAGGAGCAGATTCATGGTGTCAAAAAAAGGCACAAAATTGACCCAAAGCATTGCCCATTTCGAAGGTATTTGTGCCCATCTCCTGCACGGCTTTTCTGACCACTAACTCACCTGGAACTCTGAATTGCCTTAGCATGATTCAGATCAGAAGACAGTGTCCATATTAGCACGGAACAATGAATTTCTCAAACAAAGCACAATCAAAAACATGATCATGGGGCATGATCAGAACACCTTAGTTCAGATTAGGAGCAGAGTTTTGAAGCAAAAGCTAGAGCAGGTTCACCTGCTGCCAGGCTGCATAAACACCAAGCTTCTCTTCTGCTCAAGGACCCACCTGTGGCCTTTCGACCCTGTACATGACACATCAGACTCTGGCAACAGGAAGATCATGTTGTAGATGAGCAGCGTTACGCTCAAGCACAAACCAGGAAGACCTGACCGAAGCCACGCTCGCCCTGGGGCACAACACAGCCGCCCAGTTCCTGTAACGCCCTGGCTGCACCTAAATGTCTCAGACACCGTTCAGATGCTTTCAAGTAGCTCAAATGCTACAAACTTATCTTACCTTCTGACCCTCTCGTTAAAAAAAGCTAATGCGTGTCCACAGACTGCTTTATACCATGCTACCAGTTCAATTCTTAGCTTTTTCTCTCTCCATTCCTGAAAAAATCTTAGTGCTTCTTAGCACAAGCACAGTCCCATTCAAGTCCCATTAACTGCTTACAGGAAAGTATTTAGTAGCAGCAATATCATGTGCTCTCAAAACACAGGAAAAAAAGCCTTAAATACATGAAAACTGAACAAGCAGTTTTGCAAACTTATTTGCATCTTTTATTAATATATTTCACACTTGCCCAAACTGCAGAATCACAGACTTTCATTTCAAATAGCTAATGATTTCTAACTCCTCGCAAGCACATTTAGGGTTTCCTTTTAACTCATCCATCACTGATTCAGGCCAAATGATAAACAGCATTCTGTTGAAGTGCACAAAGGTTAAACAGTGATATAGCTTGGGAAAGCAAGGAAAGAAGGCATATAAAAAGGCCCGCCCTTCACAAACTTGGAAAGAAGTTGCTTTTGTTATTATTTTATTTTTCTTTTTACTTGGCCTTATCGCATATGCTTTCACCATACATAAGGAACATTAGTTAAGGACCAGCATCCCATAGCTCCTGAGGCAAGACCTTATCTTTTTTCTTCCAGGATCTCTTTAGTGCATTCACAGGTGCTTTGTAGATTCCTGATTGCTTTTAAGTTATTTGTCAGCTCCTCCCATATCAGGGATTATCCTTCGGGCTTCTCATGTGCTTTTTGTTCCCTTTCTAGCTCTGAGTAGTCTCTTTGCAATTGAAAAAATCAACAACCTCCCCAATAACAATGTAGGTTAAGAAATTTCAAGAGATCAGCCAAACCAGGAAAGGTTACTGGATCAGAGAACACAAGTTGCAGATACTTGAAATGATGATCAAATAACAAACACTAACTTATTTTCTGCCTGAACGTACCATTTTTGCAAGGCCAAGTTCACATTTACCAGATTTAACTTTACTAATCAAAAGACTAATTAGCAGCCACCACCCAGTTTCCTCCAGCAATTACTGAGAATATTTTACTCTATCAGTAAAAATATATTAACTAATTCAATACAATAATTTATCATTGGTCATTATATCTCCTTACCCCTTCTCAAATCATGCTTTTATACACACATATCTATTATTTTAATACCTGACTTTCCAGTCTGGTGAGAAGTCATCATACAACACTATCACTCTTACTCTTGCTGCTTGCACATTGAGAAAGGAATGGCCCAGTACCCTGGTTCAGGATTCCTAACAGTGAAGGTCAGAGATAAGATCATCCTTTATCAACATGAAACTGCTGCTTCTCAGTTCTGTAAGCTAAATAATAAATCAGGCTGCAAGCCATGTTGGGTATACAGGTATACCTCAAGAATATTTAAATGGAATTCTTGGGCAACTTGAAGAGGACTAAAGTCTATGACCACACACAATATAAAATTAAAAAATAATAAAAAACTGCCTAAAATACCTGCAATTTCAGAAGTCTTCAAAACTAGCCAAACCCCAGGTATTTTTCCAGTGAGCGTATGCTGTCCCTGAGCACATTTCAAGAGATGTAACATACCTGTGTCTTTTACCTGCAATCTATACATGGGTAAGAGCTATACAACATGTGACAATTATCTAGCATATAGCTTTGACTTTACTATGACAATTGAAACCAAGCACCAGAGACAGAACTGGTTGTTTTCTTAAAGTTTGCATTAAACATTCATCATTACAACAACGAGGCACTTCCACAAATGAGCTTTAGGTCAGAAAGCCACTGCATCCTCATCTGAAAAAGGGAGACTGAAGATGACAAAGATCTCAGTAACTGAACTGAAGATACTTGGAGCCCAAATTCTTAGACTACTTGGAATGGCTCTAACCAAACCTCCCCCAATATCAAACTCTGCGCACGAGCATTCAGCGCTTCCACAGACCCAGTCTCTAAGGTCTGTACCTTAGAGGTACAGACCCATAGGCCATAGAAAACAAGGACCAAGTTCAGAACTGCTGGGGAGAAGGGCTGGGTGACCGCCCAGCGATGTAGAACAGGGGCACAGAGTGGCTGGGGATCATCTAGTTCAACCCCGCTCAAGCAGGGTCACCGGCAGCACACAGCCCAAGATTGCGTCCAGGCAGCTTTGAAAAGTCCACATGGAAGACATGACAAACTGAGCAGCCGGATCCAGTGCTCCGTGCGGGGAGCACGGAGGGAAGCAGCTTTTCCTCACGCTCAAGGTTTCCCACACTGTGAGCATGCACAGTGCCCACTCCCACCGTGCAGTTTAGTCTCCTATTTCATTCCTGGTACCATGCGCTCTCTTTCAAGCAAATGAAAGAAGAATCCCCAAAGAGCCCACGAGAGTGTTTTTTTATAAACAAAAAAACAAAAACAAACAAACAAACAAAAAAAAAACCACAAAGCACACACACACAACTTTATTACCACCTCCCACTAGCTGAGGCCAGGCCCTAGCAGCAGCAGCACAACAGCAGCTGTAGATCCGTAGCAAAACTAGGAGAAAACAATTACATCCACACAGCAGAGAAAAACTAAAGCAATACAGGTAGCTTTAATTATGGCAATTTCCATTCCACAGCTTCATAGTGCAAATGTAATTCCTCACTTCATCTCCTAGATTTTATTTTCTTCCAAAAGAAACAGGATATTCAGGAGTTTAATTGACTGGTACCATCTCAGCACTGAATCAGTTTTCTGCTATCACTGCACAAGCCTCCATCTTCTCACTTAATGAAGTTACCAATTGCAGCAAGCTTTGAGCTCTTCACTGTGAGCCCTAGATTCCTTCCCAGCCAGTCCTACCTTTAACCATTAAACTTGCTTAAATCCCCATTTTTAGTGTGACTATCCTCCGAACCAAACCACCCCCACGCTGTCCCCCTCCTCTGCCAGAGGCAATTTGTCAGTCTGTTTTATTCCCCTCAGGCTTCAAACACCAGGCAGCCTTTTCCTTTTCAAAAACTGGTCTGTAGAGGGTCTAAAAAGAACACAAAATAGCCACCGTATTTTCAGAGGGGCTCCAAATTCATTGCAAAAGCAATTACACTAATAGTCCCACTCAGTCCCTACATTACCCTCAGCACTCAAAAGCATTCAAGCACTCAAATCCAATTTTCTGTTCATGTGCAGTGGGAATGAATCTTCAGAGATTCTGACTTCATCAGCTCTCTGCTGAACACCTGCAAAATGATTTCTCAGCAGCATGCAGATTTGGGGCAAGTTTTGTGACAGGAGGTAAAGTCACATTCTCACAAAGCTGTGTTTAAGTTCACATCCATGTTGCCACAGCTGAGACAGTAACCTTGCTAATCCATAGACTGGACTTGTCAAAGGTTATCGTATCTTCTAACTTTTGTCAAGCAACTCAAACCAGGAACTTAAAACAGGAAATGCTGCATGACTTCATTAATAATTGGTACAAACAATGATATATTCCAATGAAATATTTTTCATCATGCAGTTCTGCACATAATATTTTGAAGTTTTGGGATCAAATTTCTTCAACAGCATCATGACATATTGCCTGCAGTGAACTTTGCCAAGGGTATGTCCCCAGGGCTTGGGAGGCCCATGGAAACCCTCAGCTGCCTCTGAGTGGCTTTAGGACAAGTCCCAAACAAAATGTTATTTCAAGGTTATCAGATTAGTTTCTATGTACCTGCAATTGTTCCTCTAAGATGCAACAACCACTATTGAGGGTGTCTTTGTTCCTCCTGCAAGTGTCACACAGGGAGTGCCAGCACAAGGGACTATCGGGTTCATGAAGAGGTGGAGCTCAGTTCCAGGCCTTGCTATGATACCAGCTCTTCAACCTCACAGAGAACAGGAAGAATAACAAAAAGGGCACAGATAACACATGGGAGGGTCAGAGCACATTTTCCTTCCAGTTAATCCCCCCAGTTAATCTAACAAAATTTGAGGACATTACTTAAACTGGCACACGTAACATCTTAAAGCTATTTTTACAACATTTAGTTTTTTTTTTTTTGACTACAGTAAATGCCATTCCCTTAGCAGATGTTCTCAGTTCCCACACACTTAATTATAGTTTTATAACTATAGTCACCTATCACACCATGCACTGTAATGTGTCATTTTAAAAGGCACCTTCTTGATCATTAGATTCTACTGCTGCTTAGGGCAAAACTTCTCAACCATGTATCAGCCCAAACTCACAGGACAAGGAGATAACCTTTATTTCAGGCAAGTGCACACAAATACAAGCATAATGGCACACCGATATTTTTTGTGAACATTGAAAAAAGATAAATATCATTAAGGTAAATGACATTCCATGATTTTAATCAATATACTAGGTGTTAAGTGGCATACATTATAGCAATTTTCCCCCGAAAAGCTATTCAAATATCAAGAAATAGAAAATTAACTGTGAACAAATCTCATTGTGAACAAATTAGGATCAGACAGCTAGAGTTTTTTTGAAATTTTCTTTAGGTTAAAATTAAAGAGTAAATAAATTCTGTATCTTTTTAATAAATCTACTTAAAATGTGCTACAAACTGTATTTGGACAAATAAATAGGCTTAAGTTCAGAGGCTTTTAGCACAAAGCTATCAACAAACAGCAGAGAGGGAACACCACACATGGTGCATCTGTTGGTCAGGCCTCTACCCTCCTTTGCTTCTTTCATTCAAATCTAGATTGAGGATTAGGGTTTTCCAAGAGGATTCAACCATTTCTTACGCTGATAGGAGCGCGGTTTGCTTCAATGCTATGAGGGGAGTGTGCAGCAGGGAACACAGGAAGCCTTAGAGGGCAGCGCTCACCCACACGGATCTTTGAGAGGGAGCAGCCCGGGAGCCAACAGAGCATCTTCAGTGTTGGCACAGGCAGAAAAGCAACACAAAGACGGGCAGATATGATCATTTTTACTCCCAGAAGCCCCAAGCATAAGTCCTTATTTTACACTGAATAATTCTGCAAATGCATACATGAACATTATTTGCATATAGATAGATCAACTGATCTGCAGGGCAGATAAGTAGAGAAGCCAGCTGCTTCTTTAAAGGATCAATCAAATTAAAGGACTAACATTAAATCAGCTCTAATGAATTTAAAGAAGCTTACAGTTACTGATATTGATATTCACCTGCACTTTTCTGGAGAAAAGGGTTTAAATGTACAGTACATCTATTTGTAAAAGCAACTCCTCTCCTGCAGTAAGGAAACCAAGTTAATTAGTTCAGAAGCCTTACGAAGCCACGAAGCAAGCCTATCCATGCAACAGTGGCAAACTCATCAGCTTAACGAACTGAGAACACAATTGCTTTCCCTATTTCTTATGCCAGGCACTGGTGTTGGTGCTACTTAGCAAACAGCACACAAGACACCCACAAACCTAAAAAAATGCAATTTCAGTCAAAAAAAATTACCACCACAAAGCAATTACCTTATAATTAGCCTGCAGTGATATCAATTCTACACTTGAAAAACCAATACTACCTTCAGGAAGATGTCCTGTCCTACTTTTAAATTAAATCAGGAGATCATCTCCAATCTAGTGATATAATGAAAACAATGCAATTCTGAACACGCATGGATATACATAACATGTAGTAACAATTTGCTTTTGAAAGAATTTTGATTACAATATATGAATGGTCTGATCTTTTTTCAAATAATTAAGAACTGATCTATTTCTGAGCAACTAATAGGACAAGTGATTTCTACTACCTCTGACACCTAACTTGGGTTGCTTCTTCCTGCTCCACACTCCTGCTAAAATTCTCCCTTTTGTTATTTATTTTTCCTATTATTTTTTTCTAACCTGTCTTGCCTTATTATTTTCAAAGATTCTGGTCTTGAAGAGCTGTTGTCTGTCCCTTTTCTCGAAGTACCAGCAATACCATGACTGCAGCATTTCCTAGATCAATCCCTTTCTTGGCTACAGCAAACAGTCTCTTTTTGGCCTTTCAGCTCCATCCATTCCATCTCATCCCTTTGAAGCCTCCCCTCCTTCTCAGAATCCTCTTTCCAACATCTGTTGCTCAAAGAAAGGATGCTTCTTGTTTCTAAGATTACTGGTAGTGAACATTCAGATAATTCCTAACAGGTATTGTAGAATTTGGTAAATGATGTCAGAGTTAGTCACACAAAATATTTTGCCACAAATTGCTATCTTGCTGAAAGGTCCTTTTTTTTTTTTTTTTTTTTTTTTTTTTTTTTTACACAAAGCTAAATGTTTTAATTTTAGGCTATACTGAGGTTTATAATTGTTAGCTTACAGGAAATGGTCTCAAAAGGGCAATAAAAACTAAATGTTTCAAAACAAAACAAAAATCTAGTCTTTCCGCTCAGAAATGTGAGAGTTCTGATTTGCTTCAAAAGTCTGGAAGACTTTCTGAAATGTCAAAGCAACTTCTGTAAAAGAGTAATATTTTCCCAACAATTTCTGACACTCCGGGCAGCCCTTAACCTTTGGTTAAGATGCACCTTAGTTTAAATATGATATAGCAACACTAGCTTGCTTACAAGCATGTTTTACCTTGAAGAAACCACACCAGGCAAAACAAGAGTCTCACCAGACATCTACACAGCACGGATAAAACTTTTGTATTGTCTTTTCCCTACTCATTTCAGTTTTATATCCCATATTACAGTAAATTCCATCTCTTTGGCAGCAAATGCTTTAAATTCCTCCATGTGTTCATACATTTTGAAGCCCCTGTACACTGCTTCCACTGGTAATGTATTAGCTTGATGTTTTTGGTATATCTAACAAGATAATTTACAAGCAAGGGGCAAGGGACAGTTGCTTCTGATGCATTTGCTGGCTTGTGTCCAGCACTGGTGCTCAGTGTAACAATTATTTCTGAGGAGCCACACATGTACACTGCTTCACAGAAACATGCAAAAATAATGACTCCCAACATGAACACTTCAAAGAAATACAGTTAAGGCAGTAGAGCAGATCATTCTTGTAGGAATAATTTGTGTCACATGATAATCCAAAGCTATTATCAGAAAACTATCAGCACTCATTCTAACTATAAAGAAAAAGATAGGAATATGCATGCATCTTGCTTTGAAAATAGCCATATTCCAGCCATTAATCATATGGCAAAATCAAACTGGCTTCATTATAGATTAGACATTAGAAAACACTTCCAGCTTTTGCAGTTGTTTAAAAGCTTACTACAGTGGCAGAAGTATACTATACAAACATACATTAAGCTGCATTGCGTATACTAGCATAAAAACAAAATGTCAAAACACCAGATATTTCCACTGATATTAAGAACACTGATTAAACAATCAATGCTCAGTTTGCCAACACAAAATATCTTGTACGCTCTCTCTTCTGCTAAATACTGGTTTTCTTCTATTTGTGATAATGAGGCAAGTTATTGCATAAAGTTAAGATACACATCTTAGATACACTAGGCACCTGAGAAATGGAAAGGTGATTACTAGATGCTTTTTATGGAAGAGGTTCATCTAATAATCCGGAAAACTACACGTTTTTCTTTTCACACAGTGCAGCATGCCTGTTAGCAATGTCCCTCATGGGTCAGTCCTCGGCCCAGTCCTGTTCAATTTATTCATCAATAACCTGGATGAAGGGATGGAGGGCTCCCTCAG
>VZSV01000017.1:1354607-1399757 GCA_013398735.1 Nothocercus julius
AGTCAAGGCTCCTGTTACTTCAGGAAAGGATCCAAGAGTCATTGTGATTTTTTACAGTATTCAAGAGAGGTAACAAAGTAAATGAGCACTAGGATTTGCTATGAAGAACAGTACTGTAAGTGATAAGCATAAGATTACAAGAACAAGCTATTTCTCTTCCTAAACTCATTGGAAGATTTCATCCAGAAGAACTAGAAACAGAAGCATGAAAAACACAAGCTACTCTCTATATATGGGCATTCAAGAAATACCTAGCGGTCTGGTCACCACAGTCAATCAACTTCTAGAACTGCTTTACAGAAAACAGTCTTAAACACCCCTCTGTAATGCTGAAGATATACTTAGCACCAGTCCAAGATGCTTGGGTTTATTATTCCCTCACACGGAGAGGCAGCCTGGAATTCTCAAAGAAAAGCCACATTCAAGAACACTCCACTCCCAAGGGCAGCAGACATGGTTACACACTTTGGCCAATACCCTGTAAAGCAAACTATGCTCAACCTGCACTCTGCTACAAATCCAAACTGATTTCAGCTGAGCTTATCAGCAAAAACAAAAAGCAGAGGGGAAGATTAGACCTTACAAAAAATTGTCTGTTTTACCATCCTGTGGCACTCTTCTATTTCCTAGTCTTTCTTGGAAATAGTGAAGAACACAAATACTATGTTATTTCCCTACCTGTTGTAAATCAGTGCAGTCCAATTGAGGTTAATAATGTTCTTTTACACTAGTTACTGGTCCAAACATTTAGTCATTACACAGTTATTCACAAATATTTTAGACAAAAAAGCTCCTGTGTAAGCAAAACCTGCACGCTGTGGAATTTCTCTCACCACCTTGTCCTACAATTTAAGCTCCAAGATGCTATGCAAACACAAACTACTCCAAAACATTAATAAATCATCTACAGTACCCACCTAATGGTTACAGTTAATGCTCTCAAGTAAATCACAACTTGCAACAGCCTCTCAACATTAAACAGGACAGTGTTTTAAGTTATACATAAAGATGTATGAGGATACATATTAGAAGTTACACCTACCTGTCTGTAGAAAGTAGATGCAGGAGTTATATGATATATTGAATGCCACTGAACATGAATACAAGAACTAGCATCTATAAATACCACAAAGCAAAATAGGTGACTTTGCTGCCTCTAAAATAATTTTGGGGTTTTGTTAGACAACTTAGTTTTGATTTGCAGCAAATACAGTTATAATAAAGAACGAGCATTTGTCGTATTCTCATTTATACTGCATACATATTCACTGATTCACATGAGTATTAATAAAGAACTTTCATTAAAAGCATCCAAAGAACCACTACTACAAACTTAAAGGACCTCTGTCAAAAAAGCCACTGCTATTAAGCACTATTACAGAGAAATTCAGTCACCTCTTCTTTCCATAAATCAGTTTTTAAAATAGCTCACAAAAACTAAATTGCATTGTACATACTAGTGACTATCAAATCTGCCCAGATCACTGAGACAAGTATTTTAAGTTTAATCTTCTCCCATTACAAAAGTACTACTTCCATACTGGCAAGAATTACTAATGGCTTACACAGATTTTTTTTTTTCTTTTTAATGCAAACACAGCCTGCTTCAAAAAAAACACTTCTGAGTTTTTATTAGAGAAACTTTGAGGCAGCAGAGCTTACACACTATTTCCTCTGTATATATGTAATTCCACAATCAAGGAATTATATTCTAAGCTAACAAACGGAGTCCTTTTTAGCTGTGTACAGTGTACAGCTGTAAAAGTAGGTGGCTGAAGCACAGAGGAGTCCCACATTTCTGTTCTTGGGACATTTCTGTGCTCTGAAAACCTGAGCACAGCAAGTCCCTGACCCAGTTGCCCTGTATTTTTAATAAATTCACTCATCTTAAGAATTAACTATTATCAGTGTGACTAAAAATATTACACAGATCTTGCAGACTTGACTAAGACATTTTACCGTGTTTTTAAACCAAGACTGATCTTGTAGCCTGTTACATAAACATCAACACACATTCAAGTAAACAGCACTTTTCTGAGCCTCTTCTCAAGCGGTAGAGAAAGTGCAGAACCCTCATCCCCACACAACCTCAGTCTGCCAAGGTATCCTCAAAAACTTCCATGCTATGCGTGAAAGCTCATCCCAGCTATCAAACCCTAGAGGACTAGAACATAAAATTCATAGAGCTTCAAGAAAAGGAGTCCTAGGCTTTGCCAAAATGATTCCTTA
Organism: Nothocercus julius; assembly: GCA_013398735.1. Classification (NCBI taxonomy): domain Eukaryota; kingdom Metazoa; phylum Chordata; class Aves; order Tinamiformes; family Tinamidae; genus Nothocercus; species Nothocercus julius. Next base: position 1,356,837 of record VZSV01000017.1, read on the forward strand.
CCATTCTTTCTTAAATGTAATTCATGCCCACAGTGGCAATAAAGTTGTACGGCACTGGCTTGTCTCAAGAAGGCTGGGTGAAGGAATACAAAGCTAAACTGCAGGGAGGTGCCATACTCAAATGCCTCAGCTAAACGTGTTTAACAACTATTTGGTTTCACAGTTTTGCTCGAGTGACACATGCACAGAGAGGACGGGCACCAGCCCCGGTAGGTCAGGCAGTTCCCAGCTGCTCCCGCGGAGCTGCCGCCGGGCGCGCTGCAAGCGGCGCCGCACGCACGGCGCACTTCCTTCGAGGCCGGCGGCAGGAAGCGAGCAGGGGCGTAGCGGGACAAGGGCTCATTGTCTGCCACTTCCACCGGGGCCGAGCCACCGAATCGTGCAGAGGTCACAGCAGCCACGGATTCCCCCTAACCAAGCAACTCGGCTGCTTATTTGCCTCCTCTCCGCAGCTGCTTTCAAGCAAACAGATATGGGAAGGGTTTAACACCAGCATAGGCAGCCAGCAGTTTTATGAGGATCATCTCCCCTGCACTGCTTTCAATAAGCCCAGTTAAGAGGCATCCACAGGAGCCTGGACCATTCAGCCCTAGGAATAGCTTTGAACATGATCTCACTCACAGCAACCACAAGGGACAACACAGAGCATATTTTAAATGAGCTTTTCCCTGTATTTGGGCTGCTACAGCTTCCTTTAAGCATAATGGATTCCAGAGTAAATTATTGTTTTAGATACTTATTGTTTTAGGTGCTGGACTCAACACAGGATATTTGGATTCATTTGTCAGCTCAGAACAATGAATCATTTTGTGACCTCTGGCAAAGTCTGGCATTCCATTAAAATATTTGAATGAAAATATTCTTACCAGGAAGCAAGAAAAAAATATGCTTACCAGAAATTTTGCACTGAACCTTTGGAATTTTATGTTTTTTGATCCAAAAGTCAGCTTGCCACTCTGATAAGTCTGTCTCAATCCAAAACTAAAGAGCCTTTTAAACAGCACTTCAGTGCTCATTAGGGACTCCACCAGTGGGACCAGTCTCAGTTCATCAGCCTGAAGTTTGCAGTTCACACTAGAGAGGGGAAAGTGGCTGTTACAGTGGAGGGATCTCAAAAGCTGAAAGAACAGGCTGAGAGGAGCCTCATGTGGTTCCCTAAACAAACACCACATGCTGCATGGAATAAAACCCATGCAGCACACGGAGCCTGGGAAGCAGCTGTGCAGAACCAGGCTAAGGATCTGCATGCACAGCAAGTGGAACATCAGACATCCACACACCTTTACAGCCAAGGAAGCTGCACTAGCAAGAGCTTCCCAGCAGGTCAAGGGAAGTGTTTATTCCCCTCATCTCACATCCTGGTGAGGCTGCACCTGCTTCTGGCCACTCCAATACTAGATCAGTACTGAAAGTACTGACCACAGAAAGACCACAAAAGGTCACAGCATAAAATGTAGGCCATATGTTCAGCCTATCTTCTGTCATACCAAAAGTTATTATGGAGAACACATATTTCTTCTTGAAGATGTTAGATCAGGTCACAGAAGGCCTCATCTCGCTAACTTCACAGTCAGCCCCACTCTGGACAGGAAAGAGTCCATGATCTTTGCACAGATCTATCGATCCCCATGACTGACATTATTCTATGATTCATTTGGTTCTGAGTGGTTCTGGTGAGATACACTAATGTGCAATGTTTCACCATCCTGTTATTTTCCAAAATGGAGTCCAGTCAGAATATGGCTTTTAAATACACAGAAGGAAAGCTGTTAAGAGTGAAATGTTCTTATGGCTATCTCCATTTAGAAGATCAGCCAGAACCTCAACAGACAGAAGCCAAGAGCTTACACCTCCTGCTACAAAGAAATTGCCCAACACTCATAACTGTCATGCTCCTCATTCCACATAAAAACAGGTGCAGCACCGGCCTAAATACTAAAACTTCTACCTCATTTGTGATGTGGTCCAGCCCATCTATATTAGCAAATGTATTAAAATTTAAAAAATAATCAACAGAAGGTGGAGCACAAGTGGCATGACACTATCTGGGTATCCTGATGGAACAAGGCACATGATATACCTGAGGATTATGGATAGGTGTTTGCATTTCATGGGTGTACAAATCTGTGAAAAGCTAAACATTTAGCAAGAGCAGATTAAATGACAGGCAGGTAAAAGGGACAAGATGAAAACCAGGAGGCAAGGAAGAAGCTGAAAACAAAAGGAATAAGTATTACTAGGGGAGTACAGAGCAGATATCAATGGGGAAAATGAAAAGTCTAAATGCAAAGGTCTGATCTGTAATGGAATAGTTCATTCAGGAGAAGAGACCACAGTTTGCGCTGCAATTTTGCATTATCCTTTCTCTTCCTCACTCACCACACTTCTCCCTAAGGAAGTGTGATCATTTTCTTTCTGCAGAATCTTATAATCCCTGCCTGCATATCCTGATACCTCCCCTTTCTTTCCCATAACCCAGGTTCCTTTCATATTATATGCAGCCAGAGCCAAATCATACAAATCCTCCAAAAAACCTCTCAAAAAATGCTGTTCAACTGTCATTAAGTGAACTTAAGAGAAATCTTGCAAATAGTTTCTCAATCAATGGGCTTCAGCAATAAGTGATCAAATACATTACTAACAACTGTAGGTTGAGCCTGCAGTCTTGTTCAGACATGCCTTGCATCTCTGCACTTCAGAAGTGCAGTGTGACAGCTCCAGAGCTGCAGGCTTGAACAGCACTGCTGCTCTTAGCTATGGAAGTCCCTGCAGTGTTAAAAACAATGGTCATTCTTCTGCCTTTAGCAGTAGAAAAAAGGATAACAGCAGGAGAGGAGGAAGAGCAAAAAAGAATTTTAATAGTCACCAAGAAAACAGCAGTCAAATAAATGAGCTGGGAAGTGTGAAAAAGAAGGGGGGGCTTAGACATTCCCCAAAATGAGCCTGAAACTAGTGTATTGTGTAAAATTAGTAGAGTGAAAGTGAACATGGTAGAGATAAGGAATAATTGCATTTTATGTAGCTTAGCTTTAGAATACAGATTCCAAGTTTCATCTGCAAGAAACTATACTGGGATCTGCTTATGGAACACTGACTCAATTTAACATATACAATCTAATTTTTGTCAAGAAATGAAGTCCACTGCAGACTTTTTTATTTTTCAAGAGCTGTCTTTGAAATAGGCAAATACAAGTTCCTGCAGAGAAGTGTGTCAAAGTTCTGATGCAGAAGAACTGCGATTTGTGATCAGAGACTTAATAATTGATTACTCATAACACATGTGTCACCAAGCACATTCCCATTTGGACCACCTGGAGCACAACAGGGCTCTCAATGCTGCCGTTTGACAGAATCATCACACAGACTCATCCTGCTCTTCTCCATAAAGATTCATAAAAATATTAACCAGGGCTCACACAGTGGCAACTGACTCATGTTTCAACAGCTCTAGCTAGCTCATTTCTTGCCAAAGCTACCACACCATATGAGCAGCTCATGGCCCAAGAAGGTACTCACAGGCAAGCAACATCATGTCATACCTAGCTTTCTAATATACAGCTTTGTTAGGCATTCTTAATTAAAGGAGCTTGACTGATTTTTGACAGTGATTCTTTTCCTCAATTTAATCTAAGGAAGAAGCAATCAGGATACTGGTAGTGGAAAACAGGCAAAGCTTGAACCAAGACAAAACATGACTAACACTAGCTTTAAGTGCTTCTCTATTTCAGTAAACAAAACCATTCCTTAATTATGAATCAAATTTTGTCCGGCTTGCTAGAAAGAATCCATTAAGCTTGTTTCAGGTGGGGGAAAAATATCAGATTGTTTTAAGGTAAGCATTATTCTAACAGATTAAGATGAAGAAAGAATAAACATTAAAAACTATCATATACATATATCTGAAAGAGGCAAAGACAGAAATAGGTAGTAGTTTATCTCTAGCTTTGCTTTTTCTCACCAGGAATGTCAAATGCTTTCACACGCAGCTGTTCTACTCAAGCTAGGACCAATTTGATCATGTATTTTTACTGGAACATATCAGCCATATGTTGCTTTCAGGTTTGCATTCTTTCATGATTAAAGCTCTTTTCCTTGCTTAAAGGAAAAGTAATACTCATGGCCATCACAAGTTCCCATGGCACCCATATTTTTATATCAACGACTACATAAAGATCAGTGGAAGAACACAGTATTGCAAGGAGTTATGTTGCAAGACGTAAAAACAATATACACCTATAGTGATCTGCTGCTTACAAACTTGAGACCTTAGGGTCACTTGAATACCTGCTAGGATTTTCCAAAACTTGTAAATTTTGACAAATATCAGCTAGAAGTAGAAGTACCCTCTGAAAATTTTCAATTCATCCAATTTTAGTAGTTCATGCTCTCCTTCGTTACCAGTAAGAACTTTTTAATGCACTTAACCACTTCCACAAACCCTACTGTTTCCAGGGAGCAGAGCTCATTTTCCTCACTGAATACACAAAAGTGCTATATTTTATGATAAGCTTGTGTTAAGTGGCATATCACACTGGGCGGTGTTTTCACACAACCTAGCCCAATAAGGAGCTGGTAAAGGAAAAAAAATACTCCCAGAAATCTCACCTTAAAACTATGAAAACATGTTTTAACATCTTTCTACTGATAACTTTAAGAACCAGAGCAAGATTCCCCCATAAGGCAACACAAAACAGGAAATCAGTGTATGATACACATGCAATCACTAGATATTACAAGATATTACAAGGCATATTGAAACTACAAGCAGAGCACTTACATTCCCCTCCCCAGTTTCACCATCACTGCCAGCATATTTAGTTCTACTACCCAGAAAAGAAAACCTTTATTTATTTTCAGTCTTCTTGGATCCTGATCTCACCACCTAATTAAAGAACAAGGAAAAAATAGGCAAGCCTTTCAGAAAGGCCTTGTGCTCTGCAATTATCTTTCTAATGGAAAATTTTCAGCAGGGATCCCTTGTCCTTGGACTAGTCCAGCGAGTACCACAAATTCCTGCTAATGCCATGCGTGTCTAATTAGGTGACGACGGGTCCTATTCAGAAACATCCCCGAGCCTGCATACGTGCAAATAGCTTTTTGTACGTAAAAAATTGTTCATGAGATTCATTAAACCCTTTCATTAAGCCCTTTTTATTCTATACACAGTATGAGGAAGCGTTCAGATTGTAATCGAGAAAGGTGCATCAGAAAGTCCCAGTCCCACACAATTTCAAAAGTACAGGCTTTGAAAAAAGCAGGGAAACAGGTTTTGATTTTTAACTTTCTTCATGAGAAAGAGAGGGGAAATTAAATCAATACAAAGCAAGGCCACAGGCAGCCAGAAGCAATATTTATAACCATGCTCAGATGCATACGCTTGTTAATTTTACTCTCTTTGCTTTCCTTCCCATAGTAAACACTAAATCACAAAATGATCACATCAGAGGCAACTTTCTATAGTGTCACCTAATTTAGCCTTGGACAGTTGGATACATTTGCAATTACCATAGCAATTTCCAGATTTTGTGTTCCATGGCACAGGGTCATTTTATCAGCCGTATTTCACAAGCGGAGGATCAGCCTGGGCTTGCTGCTCGCTCCCGTGGGATCTCACAGCACCCCTGCCAGCTGTTTGGGCAAACAGGGAATTTGTGCAGAGAACAAGGGGGTCCGGAGTGAACTTTGCTCCTGAAGTGGCAAACAGAACTGGCAGCCTAGGGACTGCCTGCTGACCAGTTTTAGCTAAATTAGAAGTTCACTGTGAAACAAAGACAGTTGCTCCATATGACTACACAGTTTGCTAATACAGGAGAATGATCTACAAGAAACATAAGAAATTAAGAGTCAGAGGACAAAATAATATTCTGTCATTATTCTTCTAACAAGCACAAGTTGATATATTTTCCAGGAAGGATCTTTATATGGCCACGTTCAGCTCCCACAGGTGGTAACACCAGCTACCCAGACTGCAACAGGCCGCTGCCCCTAACTCCCTGTTTTAAAAACATTAGATACTGATTCAAAGTGCTTAATACCTATTCTTGCATCCCACGGTCCTCAGCAAGGCACAAGATGATGATCATTGGCACAAAGCAGAGCTATTTCCAAGCCAAAAGCAAGCAGACCCTGGGCACCCGATTCAGGCCTAAGGGGAGGCAGAGGGGAATCAACTGCTCAACGCATTTCGAGCGCTGTCTCAGGGTGCTAGAACGCAGACATGCTCCTGCTGCACAGCCAGCTGCACACAACCTCGTCTGAAAACCCTAAGCTTTTTTTTTGGCCACTGTAGGAATTGGAAAAGGAACTTTAACTCTGCTATTTTGTAACACAGCATGTCCAGAGATATTTTTACACTTGCCGCTTTGTCTGGCATTTTATACACATTATATTTTTGTAATTCACTCCAAAAATGTCCACTCCAAATATTTTCTCCATATCTAGCCACAAGATGATGTTTCTTTTCTAATAATAAACAATATTTGAGTTTGCAAAATGTCAAACTCCTTGACGCAAATGTATCTTTATATAGTAAAAGCATCCAAAGCCTTCTTATTTGGTATGTGGCAACAAAGGGGCAGCCCTGTTAGGTGGGAACCTTTAAAGGCAGATTTCCTACATACCTGATAGCTCATGCACACTGTAGTTCCCAGGGGAAACCACACGATTTTTTTTTTCTTGCTCCTCCTCCTTTCTCCTCAACTGCACTGTGAGAAGCAATTTATCTCACTGAATCCCTAATACACTGACTAGATGAAGTTCCTTATGTGTGTCCTATTGATAACATTACATTTGAATTTGCAGTTAGAGTCAGAGGGTTCAGCCATCAGAATAACATTAACAGCTTAGCATTACAAGAGTCAGGGAGAGAGAGGTTGCAAATTAGCTGTCAAGCTTAATCAGAATGATAAGCCAAGCTGGCCACTACACCTCTTGATACAACATTATTCATCCTGCCTTATAGCAAATACATTTTTTTTTTTTTTTTAAAAGATATGTTTTGCTAAACAGCAAGCCTAATGCAAAACACCTCTGAATTCAGAAGAGTTTCATAGTCTTCTCAGCAATAAGAGGTTCCTCAGAGTTGATCATTTACTTGAACACCACTAAACATTTGACACACGGCACAGCCAAATGGTTATAAATCCATAAACTGTGCATATTGTTTGCGGGCTATTTACAATATGTTTGTAAGTGCTCTGCCTTTAGAAATAAAGCATTTAACCTACACAAGAAAGTAAAGGGTAGTTATACCAAAAACTATATAGCCTTCCTTTGTCAGGGTTTATTTTTTGCTCAGAGGCTCTCATATACAAAGCCCTCCGCATGGTTCTGACTCTTTGGTCTTTAAAAAGTATATTTATGATAATAGGAAAGAGGCAGCTGATGTAGATGAAGTGCCTGGCTCCTCTGAGGAGCTGCCACAAAACCCATTTTCTCAAACCCTCCCCCCTGTTTCACACAAGTATCTGCAGAACAAAGTCACATCAGTGACAAGATGACAAAACCTCAGGGCTGAATGTGGATAAGCTTGCTAAGATCTGAGAGCTGCCACTTTCCAGGAACTCCAAATGCCAACAGATTCTGTTGATACTCAGACTTCTCGCCTAGTCTCTTAATTTGCTCCTCCTTTTTTCCATATAGGAAAAATTCTATATTTTTCTCATTCTATATTTTAAGGCCATGCTCCTACAGGCACTTACTGCACACTTATTTCAAATGAAAAAAATGGTACCAGCATTCATTCCTGGAGAAAAATGAGCAAGAAGCCCAGCAGGTATGGGGGAGGAGGGGAAGGGAAAATGCCACCCTTTGCAAGGGGTTAAGTAACACTTATAAAATATGGATGGTGGAAAACTCAATCCTCAAGAGCAGAGGCTGACAGCTTGTGCAACACATATTACTCATAGGAACAATTCACAAACACAGCTCATCTTGTACATTCAGCATTTCAGTAGTACATGCAAAGACTATCAGCTGCTCAAAGAAAACTCAGTATATAGATGCATGTTTATTTCAAATCATCTTCTCTATAAAGTTTGAGCTCAGGTACAGTGCCACATTTGTGTTTTCTGTTCCATACCTGGCACAATTTGGTGCTTGCTCAGGTATCTAAATCCTTTATCACACAAGCTCTCATAGGTCCTCAAAGGATTTCAGAAATGGAGCTCACTGTCCCATCTAGTTTCACCACAGAACACAGCAGGGACTGTATTTCTAGACCAAAGTAAATGAGCTATGTCAGCAGAGAACTGGACCACAGCTCCATAAAACTCAGGAAGCAGTTTGGCTTATATTATCTGTATTATATATATAAAAAATGCTATTGCATACACTAAAGAATATCTTATTTGTACCTATCTATAATTGCATCTTTCTGAGGACTTTCATTAACCACTTGAAAAGATTAAGACTTATATAGTCTCAATTTATAGATAGCTTGCCAAAACAGCTATTTTGTTCAGTAGTAAATTGAAATGCTGTGCACTTGGCCATTTTCAAGGTGGTAAGTTGCTTTACTCCCCATGTGGGAGTATGCACTGTATGCATGTGGGTGCAATGTCACTGTGACATAAGATGCTGATTTCCTATTGACCATACTGTTAATTATGCAGCTCAAAATGTGTCAAGGTCAATTTTTTTTATGCCAAGCCATACCTGTAATCCCTAAGGTAGCATACAATGCTTAATCAGCCACAGTAAGTAGGACAAAATATCACAGATGAAGAATAAAGAATCTGCCTTACATCAAGGCAACCTTTAAGATATACTGTTTCTGGAACACACAAAAAAATAATTTAAATCCTCATGGCTTTGCCATCTTAATTTTTTTAAACCAATGTTTACTTTTTAATATAATGTTCTTTCATAACCAAAACATATCTCCTTCCTGGGTTCAAATAGCTGGGTATAGTTAGGGGACAGCCTTCACCCAAACCATATTTGAGGTCAGCTTTGCACATACAGCAACACACATTTAACTTTTTCAGATGATTACGTATGAAAATACATAAAATTTGCATAGACAAAAAGAAAAATCACATGTAAATTCTGTATTTGAATACACACAAGGCAGCAACGCACACAGCAAGATACAGCACACAGCAGCCCAAAATTATGCACTCAATTAGTACTGCATATATGAAAGTGTATATAATTTTAGGCCGCATCTGAGAACACAACCTGTGTCTTGACAGCCCTTCCAGCGCTTCTGTGCCAGTGATCTGCTCCTCGGGACCTGCAGCATCGGCCTCTGCAAAGCACTAGCTCCAACTGCCTTTACATTTGCTAGCCCAGCAGTCAAATTCTGCCTTCCAGCTACCATTCCCAGACACTCATCAACAAATACTTACCCCAGTGTAGTCCATAGAGAGCTGGTGGCTCAGCTGCTGTCCTCATGAGTGGAGCAATTTATTAAAACAGCAGCTGTCAGGCACTGGTGATCGTGTGCCTTTTCCTTTAGGAATATTGACTCAATTACACTGAGAATCTGCTAAATCTGCTTTCAGATTTGGAGGTCTTAGTTATCACATTTTCCTTCTAGAACTGCAATGTCAAAATCTAATATGGACTCCTCCTACATAATAGAGGGAAAGTTTGTGATGTGGAGAAGAGAATTTTCTCCTCATGTACATTACATTATTTGTTACAAAGTCAGATTGTGAAGCCCCAGAAGGTATTTTTTTTTAATGGTAAAAGTACAATTTATAAATCTATTAAAGGGTGCTTTTACCATTATCAATAATCTCAGTTATTTCCACTGTACATAATTCTATTCAAAAATACTTTGAGAATATTTTGTCACTTTTCTCTTAAGTATAAAAGGTAGATCTTGCCTCAGTGGAGAATGCCAGTTGTCAGTCTTAGGAGCCACTGTAAGAAGTCCCCCATACTGCATCCATTTCCCTGTGCTAGCTCCTTCAAAACCGTCCTACCACCAAACACAGCAACCTGCAGTTTGCTACCAAGAGAGTAAGACTCAGTTGAAAGGTTAATTGGAAGCTGAGCATTTCCAGAAATGCTGAAAGAACAGGGCAGTTCATAACTAAATGTACAGACAAAGAAAACAGGAAAACAAGCATTTCTGACCTCTTACCAGACTCATTTTGATAAAGCAGGAAAAAGAAAGAAATCTACTTGTATGCATAAACAAGCAGTAGACAAAGGTGAGGTAGCTTCCAGAAGCACAGGAGAAATCCTAAGATTTGAGTCTAATAGACATCTTTTAAACACTGGTATTCCCTTTATTGCAGAAAGGAGGAGGGCAGGCAAGTGACAAAACTGAGCTTTTATGCCTATACCTTGCCCAGATCCTCAGTAGTCTAAATACACATTTAGCCGCTATTAGTGAAAAGCCCCAGGTGTGACACTGGATAGTGCAGGGTCTTGGGACTTGTCAATATTTGCTTAAGCTGGTTTTGAGCTTTTAGCTGTTGTGCAGTGGCCAGGGCTACTGCCAGAATTGCTTTAGCTTCACAGTTAGGAATACTGTGTGAAAAGGGCCTGCCAGCAAAGAGAGGGCCCACCATAAGGGTCCTCCTTGTGAAGATCTTGGGATGCTGACAACTCACAATAGCAACTCGCAGTAGCTTGCTTGTTTCTCCCAAAGACCAAAACACACAGGCTTAGGGATGCAGGGAGACACAGGAAAAAGCCCAGCACCACAGAAAAGGACACACGAGCAAGTTCCCTTGTATAACATTATTAAAGGAATTATTCATGAAGTTGTTATTAATTTGGACTATCAGTATGAGTGTTATTGCAGCTGCTTTGATTAAACTTAAAACATGACTGGATTGACACCAGATTGTCTCTACAGACACATGCTCACCTTTTGGCTGTAACACAGTCTTCAGTGAGACACCAGGAATGACCATGTATTTGCCTAGGCTTGAAAGAGGTAGCAAACTTCTCAGGAATTGCTAATTAATACTATCCAAATATAACCCCCAGATACTATCAAGATTTTTACACTCAAATCTCTGTACTTACACTCATTGGCACTCATAGCTACTGCATTTTCATAATTGTTTCCCAGACTTCTCTTTTAGGGAACAATACCAAAATAAAGGCATGCATGAGCTCAGGTAGAATTTGTCCAGCAGAATACTGATAGAAAATTTCTGCTGAAAATATTCCTACCTTGTTATAAAACACTTACTGGAATCATCTTTACCCCAATAGCCATAAAAATACTCATTATCATGTTTGCTTTTAGCAGCTGACCTTATCTGACCCAGTTTAGTCCTGCCTTAAAATCTGACAGAATAGTGCAGCAGGAGAAAGTTAATTCAATTGATTGGAAAGTTCTCAGGAATTCAAGTCAACAGGATAAAAAGCACTACACAAATTTGGGCTGAATCTTCAGTGTGGGAACAGATAGCCAGAGACCTCTCAGTGTCTTCCCATCAAGCACTTCCATTCCTCCCCACTCACAGTCACATCACATTAATATTTTGTCTGTCCTGTTTTGAATTAGTTGCCAGACTGGGGGATATGACTGCAAAGAGCTACCTCACTGCAACTGAAACAGACCCCCTGCAGAGAGCACATGCAATGGCTTGCTTGCATTGATCCCAAAGTTAGCATTTATATTATAGTGTTCTTACTAAACTTGAAAAACTGCAGTCTCTTCTCACTTGTTACTTAAATGTTGAACAGGGCCATTGCTGCTATGACAAGTGCTAATCAGTGTGGGCTGTTGACACGAAGAAATGGAGTTCACTTTGACAGATTTGAACAGTTGGCACTTCCCATCTTTCACATATGGCCCCTGTACTTTTTCCACTTCATTTCAAAATAATGATCAAGTTACCCCTTGAATAACAGTACTGCAACATCCGCACCAGAAGCTTGCTGTATTCACGGCCCCTAGGGCACTGACAAGCAGCATTCCTCTGCCACTGCCTCGCAACTTGAGGGGGGCAGAAATGACCTCTTTATGGCAGCACACTAGGCACTATTTAAAAAAAAATAGTTAGCAAGCAGTTGACCTAGTTCCAACCCTTCCATTTACATTTGAAGCTTTGAAGGGGTACCAGAGGCTACAAGGCTTCCTTTTATCTTTGTTAATTTGCAAATGTAATTTCTTTGGGGTTTGGAGACTATCCTTAGCACAGAAAGCAACTCCCTTTGAGCAGAAACTGCTTGTTTTTTGGCAAAGGTCAACCCTAATTTTGAAAATTCACTTTGAAAAGAAGCCAGCTTGCCCTCTGATCATTGTCAAGAACCTAGACTTTGCTAGAATTATGACTCTGTGCAAAGAACCAATTGCAATTATTGCTTGCAAAATGTGGTCACCCTAGGAAAGCCTCATATGGAAAACTCTGCAGCACTGAGAAACAAGTCCAGGATATCATAGACTGAAGGGCTTCTCACTCAGCTCATGTCTCCTGTCTTCACACCTGATGTTGCACATCTTGCTGAAGCTGTAACAAAGTGTTGTAGCTAGAGAGTGAGGCAAGCCTGAACTAGTGACAGTTCCTTTCCGTTCTACCTGTTGCAGAGGGGCCAGCTAGCATGAAGCTGAAATCAGATCTGAATTTCTTCAGTGTTCAGGTGTGGTTGGTTCCAGAGTTTATTTTTTCTGTCTGTTTTAACCACCATTACTTGCACTGTGGCAGCACCTATGTTTCCCAAGTGCTAATCATGATACCCTTCCTGGTGCAAGTTTCTTTACAAATGCTTAACAAAAATAAGAGGTTCCCTGTTTGTGTTTCATTACATCCCACAATGGGAAGAATCCTAAGAATCCAGCCTTCAACAGGCAAAAGAAGGATTGAGTTTGGTGTAAACATTTTGAAGGTCACAACCTGAAGTCACAGAACAAAAATTTTCCCCACTAACCTCACATACCAGTAACCCCATACTTGCATTACAGGTGAAAAATTATACTCAGTACTTGAAATAAAACATCCTTAAGTACCTTATCCTATCTGATTTAATGGAATAGTTTTTAAAATAAATTTTAATTCAGATATTTAAGAGGGATGGGGAAACAACATATCAAGCACATAAAACTTTTCCTAAGATGAAAAGCATTCCACAAGAAAAAAATACCTCTGTACAGGCTTATTCAACCATGCATGCCTCATATGTTACTAGTACATTACCCACAAACAATTTCTCCGTCACTGAACACAGTTCATCTAAAAGTGCTTAATATTTGATCTTAATTAAACATAATGATTTTCTCTACCTCTGAGGCAGTATTGCAGATCAACAAGAGACCAGATTTTGTTTTCCTGACCCTTCAGCATACCACTGATGAACAAGCAAAACTCTGAAGAGCCAGCACCAGTTCTGTATAAAGGTACATAAACATGCAAGAAATGCTTTCTCCATAAAAGCAGCAAGATCAGTACGCAAGCCATACAATTTCAAGGAGACCACATTAGATTCATCGCTGCCCCAAAAACATTTAACTGGTAACCAAAAGTATCAGCATTCCAGGGCCGCTTGAAACGAAACTGAAGTACTCACATAAAAATCTCTCTCAACGTATTCTATATTTGATTACAACTTCAAAAAGCTGTCTCTTCAGTCTTCATCTGCCTTGCTAGATTTTTAATTGAGGAAATTTTGGAGCCTGCACATTTACTTCAACATCCATTCACTATTTTTTTTTCTACCCTCAATCACAAAATTAACGAGTTTTCCTACAATGGTAGCAATCCTTAATATCCAAGTAGTATGTTGAAGTTACCCTATAACCAGAACATTTCACATTTTAAAATGAAAAGCTTTGTTCTAGCTTTGTGAAGACTGCGAAGAATACCATGTAATCAGTTAAAAACACAGAATTTTGTGAAACTAACACTGCCTGGGGGAGCTGGGGAGAGAAATTCCAAGGCTTGAGGCTCTACCTTCCATTGAAAAAAAAAAGGCTAATATATTGCTTTCAGCTCTTCCCGGGGAGGGCTTTAAAGCAAAAAGGAAAATAACAACCTGAAGAGCTCTGAAATTAACAGAATTTCCCTCTGCCACCCTCAAGTCAAACACCCAAAACTTCAGATCACCAGTCTTGCATCAAGGTAATTTCATGGCTATTTCTTTTGGCACTCATTTACATCTTCACATCTATTTCATTTCAAAAAATTGATACCTTCCCTGTTTTAAGAAATATTCAAGATTATTCGAGACGCATCCACAGCTTATTTTCTAGCTACCAGAAAATCCCCAACAGCCACAGGTGGCAGTGCAGAAGGGATTTGCATGCTTGCCTAGATACCTTCCCTCCTGACACACCTGGGGGTGCCACATGCCAAGGGAGAACCACACAGATCATGACCTCCCCTACCACTACACTCAGGGTGCTTCTGCTCTGCACACTCCTTCCTCTACCCTCCGCAGCAGCTCTGGCACAACTTTCTCCCAAATCAAGGAAAAAGATGACCAGAAATAGGCAAGATTTCTCCCCCTTGAACTGACCTGATCAAGCCAGCATCAATTACATAAGAATATTGGCAAATATGCAGGCTTAAGATGAGCTGACCTAACTTAAACATTCTAAGCAGCTCTTTACACACCTGCAGAAGACGCTTTTTCATTCACTAATGCATGTACCCTGCAATTCCAAAAGTATCAGTAACAGCAGCACCAGTCATTCAGAACACAGCAGAGTCCTTAAAAAAGGAATTACTTAAGCTAAATACAACACTTTAGAATCATCTCCTGTCACTGGTGCTAGCCTGAGTAAGGGACAAAGAGTGTATTCCCAAACTTTGGCTAGTTAATTCACATTTTGGCAAGTAAAACCAAAACTCTCAAATAATACCACGAGAGAAAAAAGACTTAATGAGGCAGAGACTCATGCAAGAAATCACAACAGATGGCAACACAGATTAGGGAATAGATTCATTGCAATTGAAATAATTTCTTTAGGACTTCATATTTACTTGAGGGCAACAGACACTTTCAAGAAGTGATTAAGCCTATTTCAGATGAAATGTCCTCCTGATGGACTATATATAGGAAACTACTGACTACACAAGTGAATATTGTTAATTTATAGTAATTACTATGAATACATATTACTAACATTCAGTGTATCCAGCCAACATCTCTCAAATACTGAAATTCAAGTATACAATTAAGAAAAAGCCACCCCCGATTGAGGGGCTTAAGTCTCTTTTCAGAAATATCTTAAATGCTTGAACTGGTTTGAGTCAGGGATGTTGAAAGGCTTTTGAAATTCCTACTACACATCTGTGTAAGTCTCAAACACCTGTCATTACAATCTGATTCTTAAGAACCCTTCATTTCACTGAAGGACTAACTGGTTACAAGTTGCTACATCACTTAGGAACTGTAGGATCATTTCCTTGAGAAGATTTCTACTTTTAAAGAAATTCGCCTTAGGCACCCCAAGCCACCTGCTGTTTTCTAACACATGGTTAAAAAACTGAGTTATCTACCTCTATCTCACCATCATAAATGGCTACTTTCAACAATAATCCACTGCCGTTTTCACTAGTAACCTTCTGACTGGACATGGCTTATTCTACTCTAGCTGTCTTTGCAGACACTAACACCAGCTTGCACTTGCACATGCCATAATCCAGATGAATTATCTTCTGCATAGAGTATAAAACCATTCTGCATACAGCTTAACTGCAGTAGGTCTAGACATTGAGGATACGCAATAGCTCAGTGCTGTGAATTTTGACAGGTAGAAGAGCAAAGACACAAGCAAAACCAACAAAATCTATGTGGGATGGTATTCTGCTAATAAAATGTGGTCATAATCCCCACCCATTCTCTAATAAAAATGGCATTCATAAGGTCAAAGCAATCACCAGCAGATGCACTGCTCTTAGCTTACAAAATAAGGTATTCAAAGAAGAATAGTTTTACCTAAAATGATGAAGCAAGGCTCTTAACTCATTTTCAGGCTCTAAAGCTGACATAGGATCAAAAAAAATCTTTGTAATTTAATTAATTGCAAAGGTTAATAAGAGCTTAAGACAAGTTACAGCTTCCAGCTCTTGGATAACAACATAAGGGTAGATGCCTATATACTACTAGAACATGCAAGTAAATAGTCCTCACCCAGACTATTCACCAGGATGGCATGTTCACTGAAACTCTTTTTTTTCTTTCTAAAACTGAAAATTTAAGCAAATAATTTTAAATAAAATGCTCCTTTTTATAAAAACTAATGACCTGATATCCCTATTAAATCCCTCTTGGTAGATCCATTTGATGTCCACTAAAATCAATGTAACACATCAGCATTGACACTGCCCTGTGCAGAATTTACTGATGAAATGAGGAAGGAACAACACTGGAACTCCTTTTAGATTCTTAAGGACATATTATGGCTTAACACAATCAACACTATTAAACTTCTCCTACAGTGCTTGTTTACAGATGTTTTGCAGTACTTTTTTCAATATATATTTTTTTTTCTTCTGCCATTGCTCACATTAAATATTTTTCCTACTGTATAAAACACCAGATTTCTGCATTGGAAGTTTCTGAACATGCCAGTATTGAAATCCTTAATGTGGTAAAAGGCAGTTTCAGGGGGACTTCTCTACCTTCTCCACTTGGCTGTCACCACCCTTGTGTAATGCTGCGCTCCTGCCTGCCCTTACCCCAGCCCTGCTGCTGGGCTGCCTGCACTGCAGCACAGAATTGTGCTGACTATTTACTTACATGGAGGTCAAGTTTCAGAGGTCACCAACAGCTGCCTAGATCCCACCTGAAAAGAACAAAGGAATAAATATACCCTTTATAAACTCAGCTTAGCCCATACTCCTTAACAGGGTCCTTCAGGTAACAAAACCTCCTTCTAGCAGGATGCAGGTGTGATCAGCCTTGTTCTGGTAGAACTAAGAACAAGCCTGCCAGCCCTCCCAGATAGTGACACTAATCCTGGTGCTGGAATTCATTGCCTTCCTAATTAGGGTAATATAATTGTTTACAAAATCAGACTATAGACCTTACCACTGGAATGAACTGGATTCAAAGCAATCTGTAAGCAGTTATACTGTACAAAACTGTTTCACTAAAAAGCTACTTATATAAATACAATCATAGCAAAATTCGTGTTTATTCTTGAATCTTAGTGAAAAATTCAGAGTAAACTGGGATTGGAGAGCAGTCTAGCAAGAGAACAGAATATGACCCTCTAATAGTTTTTTGTTTCTGTTTGTTTTCTAATATTACAGTACTAACTGAAGGTGATTAATGACTTCAGGTGAGCAACTCTAATTTGAGGAGAGTCCCTGTGTCTAATTATAGCAAGGGTCATTCTTGGTGAAATGCCTTAGCCCCCAGGTCATCCAGACCCATCTGAATGGAGGACAAGCCAGGTCCCATATCCTGTCACACTACATATCCATACACAGCCAGTGCACCCTGCACAACAGTGTAGGAACAGCCTGTCAGACTGAAGATGTCTAAACATTGTGAAGACAGTGAAGTGCATGAAGAAACTATCTTGTATGGGTGCCTGGTAACTAACTTTGCACAGTTGCTTGGTTGGGCTGACATATGGTACTTTCTGCATCAGTCACAGTAATCACACTACACTCATTTCCTTGAATCTGCAAATCATTTGTTTATTCCGCAGCAAAGGGAGACCAAAGGTTTGGGCAGGCCACGCAGCAGTCCTAAGGGAAGTAACTCAGGCTAAGCTGTGCTAAGAACAGCTCATTTGCCCAGGTTTTTCCCCTAAAGATGACCAAAGGTTTCTCCAGAGCACAACCAAGGACTGATATGAGAACTTGGCTTACCTTTAGGGACACCTCTCCTATATATGAGAACAGCCACCTATAATGAATAGCTCTAATAGACTAGAGTTCATATTTGTCAATAACACACTTAACTTCAGTGAAAACAAGCAACTGCTCAAAACAGCAATGCTTGAGACCTCAGTTTTCGCCTACCTAATATTTCTGACTAGGTCATGAGGACCTAATCATTTCAAAAAACTGGCAAGCTAAGCAGGCCTGGGAAGGAAAACTTTTTAGCCATGTATGCCATTCAAAAATATTGACTAATCCAGCGACAAGATTCCTAGGATTCAGGGTGTCCATAACCTACATTACAAATGTATTTGCAATCCTGTTCCTGCAAGAATCATGCAATTGAAAACTCTAGAAAAGTACACATGGCAGTTGCATCTTCTCAACTGAATCCCTGAAACACTAGATAATATTTCTTTCAGAGATGAAAACCATCCCAACAAGGTTAAAAATCTATTTTTCCTCAAAAAAGTAAACTCAGTCAAGACAAAAGTTCCCCCTCTGTGCAGCAGCCATGAAAAACCTCACTCCAATACTACAAGAAGCAATTTGCCACATGCCAAGACTTTGGTGCACATACACAGGCACATTTCCAGTTGTCAAACACTGCAACATTTGTGCAGTTAAGGGGTCCCAGACAGACATTTACCTGTTTTCTTCATCCCTTTTTCCCTTCCAATACTGGTCTTTTCCCACCAAAACCAACCTCCTCCTAATCATTATTGTCTTCATAAGCACTGCTATTCCTACAAAGGATATCTCAAAAATGTAGCTGCAGGTGATTGCCCCTACAGCCTGTCTTTTCTTCACCTAAGCAGAACCACCTGTACCTTCACACTCCCAGTCTTCTCCAAGGCAAAGCTTCAGAAACCCATTCTAAAGCTTTCAGCACAGTATGGCAGTGCCACAAATTTGTTGTTCAGTATTAAGGGCTTTTGTTACAAAAAAAATTAAAGATTTAGCCCAATACCTCAAATCATCCAAGATACAGAAAGTTCTTTAGTCACATGACCAAAGTTTCTTCCAGTCTTGATAAATGTTCACCCTATTCCAGCACCTCCTCAGCATCAATCAAGTCTGTCAGATCTCACTGCACTATAAAATAGTCTTCCTCAAGATTTTTACAACTTTTAACAGAGAATAAACAGTTCTTATAGCACCCTCTTGCTGTTACAAATACACATCTTAAAGGGGTTTGAATGTACCTTCACTTTGATAACAAATGCATTTTAGTAGGTACATTTAAACAGCAGACAAATTTCCTTTACCAGCAAAATGTAGTGTATCAGAAAAAATATGTAGCTTTTCAGAGTCATCTGCTGATTAAGAGTATCCTTTACAGCTCTGTTCATTAGCCATTTCAGGCATTAGAGGCAAAGCTTATGCAGTCAGCCATCTTCAGATTGAGTTGACTGTCCTTCCTACTGTCTCTCCAGCGACAACACAGCTGTGGCAGAAACACCCTGCTGGTCAAACTCACCACTGTAAAGAGAAGACAGGATTCAGAGCTCCCTACTTGCCCACCTTCCTCATCCTACCACTCTAAAACAAAGCAGCTTGCAGTAACACCTCTAGCAACATTTTCCACTAAGACACAGAATATTTATTGGAGACAAAAATTTCACTGGAATCATACAGACATAGAACAAACGGGAAAGTGAATGAAATGCTTCAAACAATCAAAAGAACATTAACATGTTTTAACAGCAGTTGAATCATCAGAAATCTGTTAATAGGCAAAGGTTTAGAATAGGCTTTCTAGGCACAGGTAACATGCTTGCAAACCCAAGGAGTGAAACAGTGTCACTAAGCATTGACCAGTAATAGCTCGGTTGTGACACAATTGTTACAGGCAAGCCCATTCAGAAAATAATTTAGAGGCCCCAACAATCTGAGCCTCATAATCCTCACAACAAGAGCTGCACCAAAGATTGAATATAGAAAATAGAATGAATTCAAGTAATATTATAGTGCAGGGTCTATTTTTCATAACTAATACCTTCATAACCTGAAGAATAGCAACCAAAGCAAGATTTTAGCTCTATATTTCATGATTACAGTGCCTTCTATTTGTCTAGCTATCACATGCACAGCAGGATAAACACAGGCCGAACAGCTGAGCCTTGACCACATGCCCTCAAATAGTTCTGTCTTTTTGTGGCATCCGGCTCACCAGAAGTTATTTTCAGCAAAGGTCAAATTCTGGAGTCTATTAGAAAGCAAGAAAAACCTTATATTTGTGACTTTTATATTAATTGAAACATTCAAGGGACAATTACTCTAAAAACATCAGATGAGCAGCTTGAAGTGTCAAGATAAGCATATCTTTACAGGAGAATAAATTTCCTTTAGCACATTGTCCTTCTCTTCCCCTGTCTGTCACACTCTTACCTAAATCTAATTCAGAAATCAAATAATTCTCATGGGGTCATAGATCTATTTAAACATTCAAAGACATCTGGTCTCAAAAGGCATATTTATACTGCAGATATGAGGTATGAGAAATCAGCTTAATTCTCCTCTCCCTGACTTTATTTGCACCTGTCAGTTATGTGCAAATCCATCATGAAGCTTGACTCAATCCCAATCTCATAAACAAGACTTGGATTTTTAATTTCAATTAAGCCTCAAACATTGCCTAGGAGCATAAGTGCTGTATTCACTCCAAATAACATGTACAGAATTAGAGTCAACAAGCATCTGAGCTTCACATGATAAACATATCTTGAGTTCAACTTGCAGCAGGGACTTGGAGAAACACAGCAGATGCAATTTCTTGCTTATGAGACACACTAGTGGCCACGGCTAGACTGAAATACTGACAGTCTCATCTGCGGAATTACTGCCTTGCCAGTGCAGAAGTGCCCATGTCAAATTGACTACGGCCTTGAGCCGACTGCTTAACTGGCCAACTGCTATGCTACTGTAACAATTTTGTGATCATTTACTTGTCTGGGTTAGACTGAAATTAGAAACCTAGGGTTGCCCATTGTCTGATCACTTTTCCATACACTACCATTTACAGTCAAAACTTTAACTAAGTCACAATTTATGGTCAGCAATTTCCTTGGTCTCTGGATCAAAGAAAATGTTTGTCATTTGAACATGGAAGAGAAGACATCTACTATAAGCTACAAAAACAGCATCCTTGTGGAAGGCAATAGCACCTAGCAAGTAATAGCAATAGAACATAAGATGTGAGAGAACGATGAAAAATGAAGAGTTTTGGCATGCCCATGTATGAATGGCCAAGACAACTACCACAGTCTAAACAAACACAGCCTTGCATATTGTTTTGTAAAATTAGATTTTTCCTGCACAAAATATTGAGCTTTTGATTCAGCCACCTGCCCAAAGTAGGGCACCGATTTACACGGTTAAGTTAGGAATATTTGAATTGATTAGCATCAGTAGTTCTCAGTGCCAGCTATCATCACAGTTTCATTATGCTCAGTTCTGTCCACACAAGTACATACCACATTTTCCTTATTAATCACTTCAACAGAAGTGGCAGAAAAGATAAGCTGTTCCTTAGTTGGATATCATTATAAATTTCCAAGACTAATTTTAAACATTTGAATTGCTCTACCCTCATCTATGCATTCCCAATGATTTGGAAGAACACTGAGAATATATACACCACTGCTCATGGCATGATTTAATGAAATGCTAATTCATGCATTTTTCCCCTCCCTCACTTACAACACCTATTGCTGTGAGCTTTCAGGCAGGAACTTGCAAGTGTTAAGGGTTACAGTGCATGCGCTTCACACATTGAATCATGAAAGTTATTCACACCAGTGGTGAAATTATATTGTGGTAGCACAAGAGCAATAGCTATGCATTAAACAGGTTCAAGCTACTCTAATTACAAAAGAAAGATGGTAGCACAAAGCCTATTGTCAGAAAAAAATCAATAAATCAAGTGCCTAGACTTGATACTGGATGTTACATTATAATATTGTTGAGACATCCTTTCTATTCACTGTTCAACTCAATCCACCACTAACAAGGATGATTACTTGCTGGGATTTAACCATGTAATTTGAATAGATCATAGCAGCACCAAGTGTGAAACTGAAATAGGAGGAAACTAAAAATTAAGAACAAAAACTTCACCAGTGCAAATAATATAGTAAAATTTAATGCCCACTGTTCAGTTTAGTGCACACAGTTTCGGAAGTATTATTTATAGAGCATGAAGGTTTTAAATTAAGTGGGTTCATTCCCAATTAACTATGGTCATATGAATACATAGGAAAGACTTTTGCAGAACATTTTCTGATCAGTTTAGTAAACTTCTTTCGATTAAAATACAGCAATTTATGCAAGAGCCTAGACCTTGTATGTCAATTCACAGAAGAAAAGGAGCAACACTTAGAACATACTTACATTACCTGCTGTAAATCTCTCCTGACAAGGATTTTGTCCACACTGCATACCCTGTTGATGTCTGTGCCTATTCATCTACAAAAATCAGACTCATCACTGTCATGAAATTGGTGATCAGGAAGACAAAGTTCACAACACTGAATACTTGAGTGTTCTAAAAAATAACGTTACAAAAAGGTATATACTTTATAAATGTTTTTTTAACAAACAATTCAACCAGCTGATTCAAACATTTTCAAACTTGCATGACTGCTGGCCCAGAAAGGATTTATTCAAAGGATCCCAGATATACAATGGAAACAGTGTTCCAACTCTTATAAACATTTTGGTCAAGCATATACTAAAGTCTACTCCACTAAGTGTGAAAAGGCTTCAAAAACCTGCACTCAGCTCAATTGCTTCTTGTTCCATCTTGATCGAAGGAGTATAGAGATCCAAATAATTAGTGAAAAGCATGGCCCTTGCCAACCTTTGCATAATCACTGTACTTCAGCAGGAAAAAATGTTGACAGCTCTTGTTCAAGTGCCAATCAGAAGTCAACTCTGTTCATTACAGGCTCATTCCTTATTACTACTATGGGTAATTTAATACATACCTACATAGACAAATGTTCCTTGACTTCCAAACATTTGGTTTTACAAGCAAATGCTTGGCATGTCTTGCTATAAAAATGTAGGCATTAAGCCACTTGGATGAGACCTCCAGAATCACAGGAGGACAGATCAACACCATGCTGACCAGCCGCCTGTCCCCTAACCATTTTGTTAAGCAATCACCATGCAAGTCAGCTGCCACAAAGTGATAAACCACTCAGCTATCTCCAAGCAAATGGATGCATGTTTATCCTATTTACACAAAGCAGAGAAATCCACACAGGGGGTCAGAATGCAAAAAGGTTTGCCACTAGCATGTACATACTTTACCAGACATATTTGTAGCACACCTTTATGCTCTAGGAAATCATACAAGTTAACCTAGTTATACTTTAAGCTTTTACAATCAATTTTTTTTTTTTTTTTTTTTTTCTCAAGTAGGCAATTTCTGGTGGCAAAATCATCCATTACAGACAAAATCAGGAACTGCAAAATGCTTTTTAAGCATTTATAGAAGAAAAGTAGTGATTAGCAATCTCAAGTTTTGAAGCAAAGTACCCAAGCTGCCTCTAGTAATAAGGACAACAGAGGTTTCTAAACATCATTAAATATTTAGGGACTTATGTTTAAGTACTAATGTTGTGCATTAGTACTTTGAAGAAGGTGCACTCATACACTGTCTCTTCCTAAATACTCACTTGTCTGCATCTTACTACACTTGAATCTTTCTTCAAGATGGCTTAAATAAGGTATTATATGCTTATGTTCATATACCAGACTGCTTTTGTCTGTGTATTAATGACTTTAGCCACCAGTGAAACATGAATTCTTGAGTGCACCTTCTTCAAACTACTAATGCACAACAAACAAAAAGCTCTGTATCTACTGATCATGCAACTTCACTGTTACCCATCCAACACATATATTTCTTTTCCTAACTCAAACACAAATCAGTGTCAAACGACACCGATGCCCAAGACAGCTTGATGAAAATTAGGCTACAATGTAGGTCATACCAAGTATCCCATGTCTACTGACAACTTCTCTTATTTTTTAGAATAAACTTTTGAGTTTGCAGAACTTGAGACATGTTTACCTCAAAAAACCTAGCAACTGATAATCATCTAAAAATGTGGACAGGACACTCATTTCTATATTCTAGAATATCAGTGAGAAATTAATTTGTTGTAGCAGACTGATGATGCACCGTTGTAGGAATATGAGAATCCTACCTTGTTCACTTAAATTTATCAAAAGGGGAGAATATAGCCTAAGTCCTGGAAACAACTGCCACCTTCTATGACTGCAGTTCAGGCAGCAACCAATGGGCTAGGAGGCAATAAAAGCAGTCTTCTACTAAAGCATCCATGTCAGATACAGATAATCACATCACAGGATGCACCTGCATGATGTACTTTCACTCCAATTAATTTCTTCCATCACCATATCTTGCTTGCCATTAAGAACATTGCTCTAACACAAAAACAATGTAGTCTGAACTTCTTTGATCTGCTGATATAACCATATCACTTTGAGAGTCTTTTCAGACTGGATCCCCTAGAAAACAGGTACCGTAAAACTTAGGAGCTTTGACCATTCAGTGGGAGAACAGGCATATGGTGGCTAAATAATCTATCAGCATTAAGTTCCTCACTGACAAGAAAACCAAACTATCAAGATGCATTTTTCTTCACAGCAACAGCTCAATATATCACACATACTGATTGGAAAACATTCACACAGGCAAAAAGGAAACTTCATTTTCTGAAGCACTTTTTGACCAAATGCACAGACACTTCAGATCCACTTGCCTTCCAGCCCTCCTCTGAAGTGTAAAAGGCAGCAAGGAAGGAGCTCATTGCATGACCTGCCCTACTCTGAGCGAGCCTTTTTTCTTCAGGCACAAAGAGCTACAAGCAGCAGTGCTAGGCTGCTCCACACTCACAGCACTCCCCAGGAGCATATTAAGTAAAGCAAGAGAGCACAAAACCAAGGGTTTTTTTTTTTAAATGGTGTACACCTTTGACACCACCTCACCACCTTTGGGAAGTGAACAAAGATACCCTGTCAAAGGCAGGAACCTGCACAAAATGTTACTGTTTGCTCGCCATAATGCAGAGGGAGACTTAAGCAAATACCGAAATTCCACTGCTCTCCTGAGATTTCCTCCCGTAAGCTGAACTAGTGCCAAGTTCGCACAGCTCAAGTTTGGGTTGTGCCTGCATGCCAGATAAGTTCCTGTAAGTGAGGGTGGCTACTCAGTCAAAAATTGAATGTCAGACAAATTTGGTCTTACCACACTTACTTTAAAAGTAGATGAAATAAATGGCCATTGATAGACTATCCTGGGCCCTTAGTTCACACAATTCAAAGCACTACTTTTACTGAAAACATTTGGTAAATATTTTATCTACCTCTTATGGAGACTAATTATTCTAAAAGACATAACTGGAAGAAAAATAAAGAAATCAAAGGATCTTAAATTTCTACATTGCTTCTCTCAAATCACTTGCTTCAAAAGCCATACTGTAGTTACCAATAACCTTTTGGAGGCTTCGGTTCTTCAGATGACAATACATTTTTTCTAAAGAAAAGCTACCACTTTAAGACAAATATTTACTAGAGTGTGGTGAAAGGCACAGTGCAAATGCAAGGACAGGGTGACTGATCTACAGCACACAGGAAGGGGCTTTAGGTAGAAGAACAAGACAGAAGTAGAAAACAGTTTAATCCAAAAGGGATGCAGCTTAATTAAATGTGAGGGAAAAGGAAAATTTATCTCATTTGAAGCAGAAAGCATGAAAGTTTGCCACTGGAAGTTCCACAATTTTGAGGGGAATCTCTACATTTTACTGTAAATACCTCCTAGCAGGAAGGAGAGAAAGCAGAATTAGATCCATGATTCACATGCACCAAAACAATGCATTACTGCAACACACAACCAAATTTGCTTTCACTACTTCTGAAAAAACTGTCAAAAAATGCTTGAGTTTAAATGAAGTTCTTCAAAAAAATATGACATGAAATTATATAGAGACTTAAATTCCTGTGAAATAACTTTTTACACAAAAAAGATGGAAAGTCTCCTAGTAAAACTTAAATGAATTGGAAAGTTCCCAAAATAACTTACGTAGAAGCAGTGATGTGATTTTTTTTCCCCCATGAAAATAACACAGAACCATCATTTTTCATTTAACTGAAGATTTCCTTTAAAATTAGACTTTCAACATTTTTGAACTAGATTTAGGCAATGTTTACTTTTCAGGCAATGCTGAACCAGGGCACACTATATTCACACACATACACACGAATTGTGGTAAGCCAAAAGACCACAGTGTATGTGATTTGGTGAACTAGGTATATCTGTCATTCAATGCTAGCTGACTATTTAGAAAAGTCACAGCAAAAAGCTGATCATTGGAAAGCCTAGAAAATATTCAAAAAATTCTCATCTCCTGCTTTTCAAAGACTTTAATCACAAAAACCTTAACTTTTGTTTAGGTTGCATTCAGATAATACTCCATAAGAAGAGAAATGTTTGTTTGCAGTATAATGATCAAAAACGGAAAAAATACTGCAAAACAAACAGAAGAAAATTTACAACTATTATATTACCAGATGAAAGGCAACTGCTGAGGACCACACTTATTACCAAGAAAATCAAGCCAATACACTGGTGCATCAATAACAAGCTTATTACCTACACGAAATGAAGCAAGCAATGAGCCAAGAATGAATTGGTGGAAAAAATCTATTTTTAAACTTAGACTTAACACAATGTCCTTGGTACTACAAATTCGGAAGTTAATTCACTAGATTCAGAACCGCCAAGCAGACAAAAGACAAAGCAATGTTCAGTTTCGCATTAAAGCATTTAATTTCATTATAGAAACTGAGAACAAATACTAGATAAGCAGTTAAAGAAATCCACTTCAAGTCTTAAACGAATTGAAGAGTTTCAAAAGCACAGTAATGCTTTTGCAGTTAAGTATTCATAGTTATACATACAGGATGCAGAAGTGGGTTTTATCTGAACACTAATTAGAAACTCAAGAAACTGAGTGGTAAGGGCAGGAACACAAAGCCTTAAAAAAAATAGAACTTACCAGACAGACAAGTTTTGCTGTGCCCCAAGTGCAGAGGAAGTTAGAATTTTCAGTCTACGTAGATCTTGTTTATTTAGCCCTTAATGAAGGTTTCTCTCCTAGTAAGTTTAAGTCACATACAAGAGCCTGCAAGAGAGAAAGAAAAACAATCTCAGCTGCTGGCTGCTTCTGTTCTAAGCACATTTGAGTTATTTTCAGCAGCAATGGGCTTGCCTACAATCAAAATGAAAATGCAATACCAGCCTCTCAACCCAAACTAAAAAAATACCAGGAAATCCATAGCAGAGATTTTGTTCATTGTCCAAATTCTTAAAGAAACAGTACAGAACATGTACCAGCAATGAAGAAAAACTTGTTAAAAGCACGTCTGGGAACTTGAAGACTGCATTATTCGTAGCTCAGGAAAAGAGCCACCACAGATATTTATTTGGAAAATTAGCTTTGAGTTCAGTCTTCTCACAAGATGCTTGCTGTCTTTACACAAAGAAAGCTTCCAAACTGAAATACTTCTGTTTACATTTAAGTGCATCTCACCCATTTGGCATAAACACCTGAGGACAAATCTGTTGACTAAGCTTCAAGCCAGATGTTTGCTTCCACCTTGCATCTAAGTTTCCAGTTTCAGCACCAGTGCTATTTTGGAAGGTTAGCAACCTGAAGCTGCTGACACTGTTCCCACACCATGTGCTATTCAGTGACTTAGTGTCTTCCTGCTTTCTTAGCCACATCCCAAGCAGACTACTCTCCCAATAATAGTAATAAATAGTAAAGACAGCTGTTAAGCGTACAGCATCAAAGCAAATTAATGAATATAAAAAAGATCCAACAATCTTTTGGCTAGTATAAAAAAGCTAATGACTTAATCTCAGATGACACAGGTAGAGTTAAGTGAAAAATCCACCATACTTGTTTGACTTTTTTTCAATACCTTCCATTGCAGGAAAAACAAAAACTTCCTGGATGCCCTCTATAAACCTTACCAATTGTGACGGAGTTCATTGTTTCATTGAAACAATTCTTCACATACATCCCCACTGCTAAACAGTGCCACTAAGACTGTCAGGTATGTTCAAAGGAAAGGTTAGAGATCTGAATTTATTCTCTACTTAGAACCTAGAACACAGGCTAGCCTCCTAAAATTATGAAATATTATATATTCATTCTCATTCATTGTTCCCTTGAGCTAAGTAGACTCACTTGAAAATGTTCCGCAGCACAATCCTGTGTCAGTAATTTCTTATTCATTTACAAATAGTTACTATTTGAGTTATACTGGCACCTGAAACAGGATGCCAGATTTTATAAGCTATTTAGTAAAACATTAAAGTGGTAAAGTAATGCTGGTTGTTAGAAACAAATCCTTGCTCAAGACTCAAATATTAGCTGAAGTTCACTCATAATAAAAATTAAAAATCTGCCAAGCATGCAAAACTTTTTGTATTAGTTTGAAAAAGAAATTGCTGTCTCACCCCAGCCATTTTTAGTGTTGCTGCAGTTAAAAGCAACCATTAGAATAAGAAAAACCTCACATGCAATGCCATAAACACAAAATACCAACCTATTAATCACTGCTGCTGCTTTATTCTCAGTATTAGTTTAGGACTATTATTTTACCACAAAGCTTCTTCACACAAGTTAATAAGCCCAGTTTATATTTAACTTAAGTTGAAGTGATTTATATCTCCAAGAGCTTACACACTATAGACATCTTAAATGCACAAAACAAATACATGAACTGTATTTACTAAGACACCATGGTGTCAGATGCTACATTCCCTTATTATCCATAATGTTTTCATTTCATGGTTACAAGCCAAACCAGCAGATACCTGTAGGCCACATCTTAATACTAGACAAACTTGAATATAGTAGAATGTATAAAAATCCTGCTTAGCAATAGCAATTTGCTACCAAGATGGCAACACATGGCACTTTGCAATCCATTTTCTGGATTTTCTGAGCATTTTCTCAGAAAACAGTCATACACTTCAAGTTCCCTGACTTATCACCAGAGCTTCATTTGCACATTGTGTTTTTCATATGCTCTCTGCAACTGTTTCTTTTTTGTAAATTATGGCTTACCTATTACTTTTCATTTTAAACTTGCTCAAAATCACTATTTTGGTATATACTGTGATTCCCACAGATTACTAGATAGAAATCCAATAATCTTTATCCATGAGAAACATTACATGTCATAAGTATCACATACACCAGCTGGCCATCTCAGAGAAACCTTATCACCTGGGTGCATTAATAAAAGATAACCCTGCCACAATTATGAAGACTGCTGCATGACAGTACTTTTCAGAGAACACTCATTTCCCTTCTCAACTTGAGCAAAACATGTTTGAAGCGCTTGAAGCCGGTCGTTGACTGAAGCAGTCTAGCTCCTTTGTGCATCTGTGCCAGCACACACAGCAATAGGGTCTTCATTCAAGACATCAAGAAGCAGGAAGTTATCTGCATCTCTCAGGTACAATTAATTACAACCTGCCTGGATGCCACAGATGTGAGACAGCACTTGTCACTACTTCATGGCTTCATAATCCCAGTGTTGAGGCCCTGGTTAGAGAACTCTTATTTTCCACAAAGCTTAACGAAGTGTGAAGTTCACTGAAGTCCATGAAGGAAATTCTTACTTTTAATTGCTCTCTTGGCACATTTTCCATATAAACAACTTGATTCTCCAGTATCTCCGTGTATCCCAAATAGCACTCCACATTCAGAAACAAACACAGGGTCCCCACCTTGACAAACTCTTTTCCATCAATTCCCTCAAATATCAACGGTGGATGGCTCACCTCACTGACATGTGTGGGTAGCAAGACGACTACAAGCATTTTGTTATATAGAAATACAGGAATACTGCTTTCTTATGGAACACACTAGAAACACTTGGATATTGTGAAAGACCAAAGGAAATTTGGAATTGTTAAGCTCTGTTCCTCCCCCTCCCCACTCCCCAACCTTTTCTGGGTTCTGTTCCTCAGATGACACTCACCAACCAGTTCAGGAGTTATCAGAGACTTTAACCCAATAAAACAAAGTATCCAAGGGACCTTCAGAACCAGTTACTGAAGTGTTCTTACTAACAAGACACACTGCAGACAAGGCTCAAGAGACCAAGCAAAGAATCACCCTCTCACTTCAGCACCCACTGGATCAATGGTCATGAGACACCTGCCAGTCTGCCTTGAGAGATGCCTCAGCTGCTCTTCAAATCTGTGCTCTTTGAAAGGACACCATCTGCCTTTACACATACAGTCTTGAAGTTGTCATGTCTGCTCCCTCTGTATCAATTACGATAAAACACAGCCTGTCAATTCAGACTGAAAACCCTAGACTTTTGTGAAAAGCTTTGTGAATGAGCAACTCTATTATCATATTGACTTGATTTTGCTATATACCTTAAAAATTGCTTCTGGGAATCTTAACATTTTATATCTTTTGTTAATATCTATTATCTGCTATATTGATGGCTGGATATTTCTGAAGATCTAAAAGGCCTTGACAGTCAGAATCTAAAATCATAAAGTTTAAGGTTGAGATCCAACAGGGTAAGAATAAAGAAAAAACACCTCAGATGCTTATCAAGATAGAAAATCTTTCCGGCAAATGAATGCTTTTCAACTAGAAACTAGAATAGGGAATAGTGTGAGTTTTTTTTTTTTGCTGGTCACCTTTAAGAAAATTTAACTCAGGCATCAAAATTAAGCACACAGCATAAGAACTCAAGAAGACCAAACTTCATTAGTCACTGAGGTTTCTACTAATTATTTACAATAAGCTCTGAATAATATTATATATGACAGAGTATACTAAAAATTCTAACTTTAAGCCATAAACAAGGTAGCAAGTATATTAAAACACCAGGGTTCTCTGAAGTCTGAAGTCACACACACTTCAGGAATGATAGCATTGCCTAGAGCTTTAGCTCATGTCTTGAACATCTGTTGTAATCTATTTTCAACACTTGTGCCAGTTTCATTTGTCTGACAAAGCCGCATGATTACTCTAATATGGGTAAAACGCACGGTCACTGCAGCTATCACAGCTAAACTGTACAGAATGATATGCCTGCTAAAAGCATTTCTTTGCTAGTAAAACTACCTTGCCCTGTTCCAAGAGTAAACAGTTAAAAGTACACAGGGAAATAAATATGAAACCTTTTTTAGGAAGCAGAAAACAGGCAGCTATTGTGTGTCTTGCTCAATATCCACTGCTAGGCCATTGTTCCAAGAACACTGCCCAAGGTCACCACTTCAGACTCACTTCGTACAAGAACTGGGCTCAGCTATTGTGGTGTGCGGTTTCTTTTGGTTGTGTTTTCTTCTTCCTGCTACAGCAAATGTAAGACCCCCAACTACCAGATTCAACTCGCAAACAGTGCACATTTTCACCATAAAGATACCAGGTCTTTCAAACCCTCCTATGGATCCAGCAAGCGGTGTCTCACCTTGGATAACACCACCATGACAACTGTCATTTACAAACTTGACTTTGACCAACATTGCCTTAGTGGCAAGCCAGTACACACCTCCACCAGTGGAAGATTGTTAGCCCACTTCTATTCACATTGATGTTCTCTGAAACATCAGACACAAGTTCTGTAGAGCAGGACTGACTTTCCAGAGGGATTTACTTACAGTCACTTCTCACACCTTGCTGAAACAAGCAAGCAAACCAGCAAGTTGTAGTCCAGCTGTTTGGAGCCACTGTCCCATCTTTCATGAACTACAGGCTTCATGTGTTACACAGAGCAAGAGCCAGACACTCTTTAGCTCAGTATCTAAGAGTACTGACCAGAAAAGGTGATAATTTCCCATCTTTCAGTGACTGTGCAGTATTAACACTTGATGAACAAGCACTGCCATTCCTAGGCTATGGGACCATGGCTGCCCTCGCATCCTCAAACTGGCTCTTCCACGCAAAGCAAAACTGATTCACACATGAAACTTGAGTCCCAGTTTTCCTTCCACTTCACCACACTCTATATTACTCTATATTATTACTCTATATTATTATATAGCAACACAAGGCCTAATACTATTCTTAGTTAAATCACCAGATTACAGCAAATCTTATACTTCCTCACACTGCACTAACAGAAATTTAGGCTTCTTTCTTAGCAGTGGTGTTCAGAAAAATTGTTATGTGCCAAGTTTATACAGACAAACCAAGAGTCCTACAGGAAAAACAGTTTTACAATTCAGATAAATTTAAAATATAATTATTACAGCAGACCCCCCCACAACTGGAACTTTCAGGCACCAAATCCCAGGGAGAAGGGAATGATACTTGTCAACTTAAGCACAAAAAAATCATTAGGAGGTAGCAAAAATAACAGGCAAAAGTAGCATTAAGATTCATCTTTCCTTGACTGTTTCTAGCCAGGTGTATTCAGTCTGTTACTATAATCCACTGAAAATACAACCAAAACCACAAATTTTGAAAAGTGCAAAGCTTTGAGAACTTCTGGGTACAAGTAGATAATACTTTAGCTTTTCAAAATATAAGACAATACTCCATTTTGTATTTTAGTTTTTTTTTTTTTTATTATTATTAAAGATGAGCTCAAAGACAAAATACTGTGTTCATCAAAACCAGCATTTGGATTTCCTTTTTTTTTTAATTGAAAAACAGCTAAGGTCACAGAAATTGCCTAAGTCAGCCAAGCTGAGACATGCTTGCCTCAGTGATTTAACTCAGGCTGCTGTTCACACTGTTTCAATCATGCCAGCTATCAATCCTCCAGGCTGCAAGGACAGTACTGATTTCAAGAGATCAGGTACATGCCACTACTGGATTTATGCCATTTGCAGCTCCCCTGCTTCCACCTTGGCTCATCTTTGGGCCGCTTACTGATGAGAAAAAGTCCTGCCAAAAACCCTGAGCCAGGCAAGTTGGCTCCTGCCCCTAAGGCCTCCAAGAAAACTGCTACCTGCAGCTTATGCCAGAAAGCACAAGAGTACCAGGAAAGAGTCTGAAAAGCAGCTCTCGCCTGTACCACAGTTATCACCAAGATTTAACCAAAAAAAAACCAAGTAAAATGACAAGAGAAACTGGGATACATTGCCCCAAATCTTACAGAACTGAGAATCTTAACCATCCTATTCAAGGACACAGCTGATTCATTGTTTTGGAGGGTAACAAGGGAATCAATCCCCTTTTCTGTAGCAGGGGCCACTACACTGTTTTCTCTCACCTTTAAGCTCTTAATAGGCTCAAATGGGCCTACCAGCTTGTGGCCTCGTGATATTGGCCTGCACAGTAAGAACCAAACATAAGAAGTTACCTACAGCATAAGCAAGATGACCTGCAGAAAAATTCAAATTCTTTAAGATAGCAAGACCCTGAGTGGAAAGTTAAAGGCATAAATATGATAGGGTCAAATGTACCTCTTAGCCAGAAGTATCGGCTTCAAAGCTTTCTGAAAAGGAGCATGACTCCCAGAACAGGCTTTAACATACACCAAATTGCTGGTGATTCCTAGAAAGACACAGACAGTAATTTCATATTTTGTAACCCACCAGCACTTAAGTAGATAAATAAGGATTCAATATATAGATTCACCTGTAATTAGTTGCAAGAGCATGATCACAGGACATACACAGCTTATTGCTATTACCTAAGAGCATGCTCATACTTGCCTTGAAAGGCCCAAGCTGCATTACCTTATTCACTGCATACACTGGCCTTGAAATTGCACAAAAAATTTTCACATCCCAGAACATTTTCAACTGACATTCTCTTAGCAAAACCTTGATACCCCAATTACAGTAGTACTGAGATTATCTGGATTGTCTGGAAAGCAGGAACAGTTATAATTCTGAGGAAAGCAGAGGCATATAAATATGCTAGAGAAGGGGAATGACACAGCAGGGAGACAGCTGCTAAATCATGTTTCTTTACGGTGACAAGTGACCAGGACAATCACCTCCTGGAGCCTAATTAGCAGGGAGAAAAATTCCACACAGTTCCCAAAGCAGAAGACTGTTCCTCCCCTGTCCAGTTCTTTCTATTCCTGAAAACAGTAACTTCCACAAGCAGAGAGATGAGAGCTCCTCAGGCTAGCAGGATGGAGTGAAAAGAATTCTTGCTTCTAGGAATACTTGAAATTCTTGAACTTCAGCTTCCAAAGGTGAAGTTTTAGCAAAATGCTAACAATTGCTAAAAATGTCCTCCAGTGGATTCATAATTAAATTAGCCTTAGCTGACTCTGAAGATGACTCAAAGTCAGTGCTGAACTTTTGTTTATTTTGCTTGTTAATAGAAGCATACAAAGTAAATAGTTATTTCTTCAACTGCTGCTAAATATAAGAAATCATCTATGAATTTTGTTTGGCATTTGTGTTCCCTACAATACCACTAATTGTGTTCCTAATGAGCGAAGTCTGTTTTACTTGTTTAAACTATATTCTTGCTTTCCTTGGCTGAGGAGAGATAAGCTGGTGTTTCACAGGTATAAAGCAACACAGGATGTCAAAGCTGTATTGCCAGGTCACTCCATGTTCATTTATTCACAAGATAGAATTCTTTTCAGCTAACAAAGCTAGATCCTTGTTTAAGTAGCAGGTACAATGATAAGGGTATAGAAATCCTTATGGATAGCATTAAAGGATTTTCAACATTGATTTCCTCATTCTCCTCTTAGTTCACTGATGGAATTCATTAATAAACCAAAAATGCAGCCATGTTTTTCCACTACTGAATTTCTCTGTGCACAGACAGCCCCTTCCACAAGGAAGATAATCTTACAGATGCAATTAAAAAAACATTTTCTTCCTATCTCAATTTTTGGTATATAGTATCATATATGTTGAAGGGCTGTGTGTACTTTTCAAAATAACAGTAAACCAACAGCTAGAATTATACGGCTAATATCTCTTACACACTGGGAAAGGAGAGCAGCAATTTTGTATACCACAAGCCTAAGCCCATGACAATCTAAACAAGAAGGCTCAAGGAGCCGAAAAAAATCAAGAATTATTCAAGCAAGTCTTAAGATGCATTAGAAGTGGAAGTCAGTATGTAATAACTTAAAGCAGTTATTCCATTTCATGCGGCCAAAGTTTCACAGTCTTATCACAATTTCCTCTCTCTGAAAGATAAACACATGGAAAGGTGTATTTCCCTTCCTAGAGAGCTTACTGGCACAGGACTTTAGCATCCTCTGGTTTTCAAAGTCACCCATCCATTAATAAAAGACTCAAACATTTCTTGCCTCGAGGTTTTACAATTTTTCATCAGTTTAGACCTGTCCAAACCAGAAATATTCAATTCTCCTCCTTAGGCAAAGACCACTACAAGGAACAATGGATTGGCAAAGGTTTGCACTTAAACACCTAGGGATGACATCTGCATTTTCTGCCACTCTCCACTTCTAAAATGTCTTAAGAGCTTTACCTACATGGAAAAACAGAAATTTGAGAAGCTGAAAGGATTTTTTTTCCCCCACTAAATTTAAATAGATATTAATTTACAAGATTTTATATAAACACACACCAAAGAATGAGGGATGGTAAAGTTTACAATTACAAATGTAATGCTTAAAATACATTAAGCTCTTCCCGTTACCTTTTGTTAAGAACTATGCCCCCAGCTTGCAAGTTAAGCTGATTCACATATTTCAATGCAATAGCAACTAGACTAGATATGTACACAGAAAGTCAAGAAAACCTCTAATGTTAATTTTTAAGCCTTGGCATTCTTCTGATCAGCAGGGTGAGAAGAAATAGTGCACACCAAACTGTTCAAGACTATCAATCAAAACCAGAGTACCACAGTGAGGGGGATACAATGTATTTTATTTATTTATTTTTACACACTTTATAGCTCTAAGTTATTCATAATGAAATCACCTAAAGAGAATGCTGGAATGAGAAATGTGCAAGTCAGGTTAAAAAAGTCTAAGCTCTAAGCTGTTTATTTCAAACCAAGTTTTATAGTACTTTCCTGAACAGAAATATCTTAGATATCTAACTAAAACTCTAGACTAGCAAGTCACATGAGGCATCTGATAATGCCAGGTAATACGTTAAATTTGTTTCATTGAAACATGGTAGCCTTTAGCCTCTTCATTTTAGACAGCAACATTTCAAGCCTCAAAATATTCCTGATACAGATACAAAATTAAAACAATGAAAATATACTGACCATAATTTTCAAGGCTGCTTAAGCATTTGCCAGCTCCCAGATGGAAAAGCAAGTATGATTTGAAGCTAAAGCTGGTGCTAATCAAGTTTCAGAAGGTAGGACTAATCATGCATCTGCCAGAATACCCAAAGAACATGGGAAACTGAGGTGTGTGTACATACACACATGTGCCCACACACAAAGACATTTCTAAGAATAAGTGTACAGTATAAAGCATTAGTAAATTTGTTCAATGGTGTCATACTATTGAGCACGGAAAACTCAATGATAGGGCTTCAGTAGCTATCAATTAAACAGTATTATTCAGTACTTAAATGAGACTCAGGTACATCACTTCTGTACACTTTTAAACTCTTCACATTACACTCTAAAAGTATTTTTATTAGAAACTTAATCTGCACTTAAAATTAGAAAAATAACTGGATATTAAGCCCTTTTCAGTGCAATTTTAAAAGGACACAAATTTCTTGTAGCTGCTTTTAAATTCGGGAAGGATTATCATTGTCTTCAGAGAGAAAAAATCACAAGAGCGAAAAGGCCATTTAGATATGTAAGAAAGGTCCTCAGTAATTAGAGCACTATTTTAGGTCTGAAATGTAGAACTTCATCACAACAAGACCAGCAGCTGAGAAAAGCATACTTTTAACAAAGAGAAGCTGTTCCTAAATATACTGGAAAGTAAAGCCTAGGAAAGTTTGATTAAAATCTGTACAAAAGCAAAGATGTCAGGAAGTTATATGTCAGGAAGTTATAGCAAGAAGATTATGTGCAATAAAGTCAACAGCAGTTATTGTTAAGTCCTGTTCTGAACTCAAGCCATCTTCCAACTTCAGGTTCCTTGGATGATTTGAAAACCGCACTGGCAAATAGATGCTTCCCACAAAGCATTTACTCAGCAACCCTGAGAGATCAAAAATGAGAAACCAAAAATGAATTGAAAACATTTCCTTTCCAATTTATTCTCCTTAATGGCCAGGACTGACAAGTCTTGCAAGTATCATAAGAAACACCACAAAGCTAAACCATGAACAATTTTCACCTGCACCAAACTACTCAATACCTGAATAACTGAAAGCTTGGGTGAAATTTTTAATGCTTCAAGGACTTGGAAAAAGACACCAAAAAAATAGCATTTGGGTCTCCCAGTGCTGAAACATAACAAA
Source organism: Nothocercus julius (assembly GCA_013398735.1). NCBI lineage: Eukaryota > Metazoa > Chordata > Aves > Tinamiformes > Tinamidae > Nothocercus > Nothocercus julius. Next base: position 1,394,001 of record VZSV01000017.1, read on the forward strand.
GCAATACAATTGCAGAAGATCAGCTTTTCAAATCTGCTCATTGGGATCAGAACTCTTAAGCATCCATATAAAGACCAAAAGGCAAGGAAATTCATGCTAGCCCTTAGCAGAACATGTATAGCTCACAGAAAATAATTCACTACAACGCAAATAAGGCCTTTTTGTATTTTTCAATGGAGAAATCAGATACCAAACTTAAATTTCTCAAGGAGCTTCTCTTTTTCCCTCCCTCATACCTATTTCCCTTTTTTCTAAATATGATATATGATGATGTTTTTCCAGACAGGATTATTTCTTCACAGCATATTTGAAGGCTGGCCTCCTTTTTGCCCCTTACCAGGCATGCTATCATTGAGGCATTTGTCCCACAACTACAGTAATTCAGGGTGCCTAGTTTTCAGTAGTGCTTTAATTTAGGCAAAATGCACCCAACAAGACCACTCCAACATCTTGCTTTGGGGCAATCACACCAGTCCCAGCCCTGTGGCAGCACAATACCGCTGGCTCCTTGTCTTCCCACAGCACCCATTATATCCCCCTCCTCTTCCCTTTTGAGAGCTTTCATAACACTATCTTCTCTTGCAGTTCCCAAAGCCCTCATCACATCGCTGTACAATATTTCTTCAGTTTTCCCACAAATAATTCCATCTTTTCATAACAGACTATTTTTAATCATAAGGAACACTTTCCAGGTTTATCGAAAGCCACTATCTTCTTGTTCCTCAAACCCCTTCTGAAGTTACCCTTTTGCTCCGTTGCTTACAGGAAACGATTAAACCTGTGGTATCACAGGTTAGTGGAGGTTAAGAGAACTTGATATTAAAACAGCTCAAGTTCATCTTTGAAATCAAGCTGGCTCCATCTTGTCTGTTCAGCACTTTCTGCAAAGAGCTCAATCCCTACACCACCTTCTGTGCATGATAAGAATTTAAAGTTTAATAGAAACAATTACTTAAACACAAGAGCTTCTGTTCAAATAGAAACTTAGATGAATCCTTATATGCATTAAGAAATGTTTCACTTCTCTCCCTGCCTCCTCTTCTGACGACTAATAACACAGAGAATACCTGCAAAAACTAGGAGTGGGCCACAGATTTGCAGTTCAAGTTGGAGGAGACCTCTAGGGACCATTCAGGTTCCTCCCCAACCAAGGTCACTGGGGCAGATGTGCCCAGGATTGTGCCCAGACAGCCTCTGAACATAAGGAAGGTGACACAACCTCTCCAGGCAACATGTTCCAGTGCTCAATCATCCTCACAATAAAACAGCTTTTCCTCATGTTCTGATGGAATTGCCTCTTTTAGTTTGTGCCTTTCATCCTATTTTTGGGCACCACCGGCCTTCCTGGCCACAAGGGCACGCAGCTGACTCATGCTCCAAGTATTTCCACCAAAGGCTGCCCAGTCCTTCTCTGCAGAGTTGCTTTCCAGGTCAGCCCCCAGCATGTACTGGTGCACGCAGTAAAACATCCACACAAGAACAGCAAAGTATCTATTATTGTAGCCCAGGTCATAATACTTAGTAATACTACTGGATTTATGGCCATTTGTGCTTCTAAGCAATTGACTGACTTTAGAAAACTGTTGTTAAGACATTACACCAGTAATAGTAGGAAAGGCAAGCATTTACCTGGGATTAACATAGTATCCCTGTAAATATTTTAGTCTTGTTCATAAGTAAACTACCACCATAAAAGCTGGGAGACATTCTCCTAATGCTTCACCATAGTAAGAGTACCTTAAGTCTATGCATTAACTAGAATAGGTGCAAGATTACAAACAACTTTGTCTTCAGACACATAAGGTCAAATTGTGTCCTGAAACATGGCCTTTGCTCAGATACAAGGCCATAAAAAGTCATCTGTGACAAATGCCACTGTTAAAAGCACATCGATGTAAATCTACAGGTATGCAAATGAGAAATTAAAAACCTCACACTTGCTTAAGAATGATAACAGGCAAGACTCAAATTGCATGATCTCTATCTGCAAAGGGACCCTCAAATAACAGGTTTAAGGACTTCGATGGGCCCTATTATCCAAGAGCATGTCAAAGTCCTTGCCTTGGTCTTTATTTTATTCTGCTGTCAAACTTGTCAACATCTCACATAGCTCTGATACAGCAGCACTTGCTTTGATTAGCCTCCTAGATTATTCTTGCTCAAAGGCATTTGATTGCATCAGTCATGTTGAAATTTCTTAGAGATTCCTAAAATATACAGATTTTTTTTTCCAGAAGGAAAATAGACTGAAGTTGAATTGATGAATTTGATATCTGGGAGAATGTCAGTGTGGGAAGTTTCCCATTCATTGCAAATTCAGTAGAACCACAGCTAAAAATAAAAGTGTATGCTGACAACTGCTGGCTTCTGTCAGAAGTTTATTAAAATGTGTAAAATACCATGACAGACTAGTAGCAACTGAGAGATATATGTACTTTATGACTTTGGGATACATACTAAACATTTTCCACTGGTATCTTTTTGGGGTGCTAGTGCTTGCTTATCAGTATAAAGCCCTTACTACAACTCCTACAGGAAAAAACCTTATTACATCAGGCAGTAACTGCCTGAGACTAAAATGGTAAAGACAAACACAGGCCAATAATGTGATCTTCACCTTCAGAAGGGAAGTATCTATTATGTGCTCTACATAGGCCAACCACCATGGTTGTGGACTGCCTCAGAAGCCATACTCTGCTTTCAAAAATCATTAACAAAACCTCTACAGATGCCTTGATTCTAAGCTGCAACTGTAAAACTGAGCCAAAGCTGGGGCCACCCTTTATGATGACCCACACAGGCTACTTGAATACAGAGATCAAAGTATTCCGTACTAGAAATCTACTTAACCTTCATAAAGCACTCAAACTAATTCTCAAGAATTAACAGTCACCATATATCAATTCCCTATTTCCTCCATCTACCATAGGCTCAAGGAAGCACAGCAACTGAAACTAGAAAATGAGGTTCTGAAACATGAAATACAGAGAGAAATAAGCTTCAGTACCTTATAAACCTTATTTTGCATTCCTACTTGAAAATTTGCTGCCAACACTATCTTAATTTTATATATTCACACATATAAGAATTTTTTTTTACATATTAAAAAGAAAAAGCAAAAATACTTGAACACCACAAACTTTTGGCTTAGCTACACAGCTTACGCAATTATCTCAGGTTTTTTTTCCCTCTGTGGATACTTTGGATTGAGTGACAATCTGCATACAGATATTAAACTCTATAGTAATGCACATACTTTCCATTTCAGGTATTTTTAACACATCAAAACTGATCCAAAACTACTCCCTAAAATTAAACATTGAAAAATAAAAGCTTTTAGGAAGATACACCTATCAGAACAGAATCAAAACATTGTATGCCATGAGTTGTTTTGTTAATATTTACATTGTTTTTCTTCTGGGCAAGAGACCATAAAGCCTTATTAACAACTGCAACATATATTGACATATCTATTCTTAGATATTTTCTGCTATAGTCTACCCCACTTCTGCACTTCATTTTATATATTAAAAACAAATCTGACCACAAGTAGTTTTTTCTATGTATTTTATTGGACAAACTAAAGTATTATATAAATTTTTGCCTATTTACATTGTTTAAGAAATGCCTAGTTCTCATTTTAACTGCCATTTCACCCATGCACTCAGACCAGATACAGGCAAGGACCTGGACACACTTTTTAAAGTGTGTGAAAAAACACACTGACTCTTCCACTCACTTTGACCTTCAGCCACAGCTACGGATTCTTTGTGAGCAGAACTACTGAGGCTATAAACAAACACATCCTCCTTTAGACATCAGTTCATTTTACTTTTTTCCCCTCCTCTTATAAGCCTGCAAGGGCTTGATTTTCAGCTATGACAATTGCAGTTATTGATTTCCTCTCCCTTCTGTTCTCTCATGCATCTGTCTTATTTTGAGTGCTGAAAAAGCCAAAGCATACAGACATTGCTTGCAGATAACGCTAATCAGCGATTGCTGCTAAACCTGGAATAATTTAAGTTACCCTTTTAACCAGTGTACACTGGTTTAATAGACATAAAATACAAATGTTTTATTTAAAAGCAAAACTTTGATCATCTCATGCTTCAACATGATCCGCTGAAAACACTAATAAAATTAAGCTTACTTTATAGCTTCTGACTGGGAAGAAAGACTTGCTTTTGCTGTCATTGTTTTTCCCTCATCTTCTGAGCTTTGGCATCTCCACTATCATTTTTCAAATTATATTATTACTTTGGTTAAAAACACCTATATCCATGTTCTTCAACTCCCTGATGATGGTTAAAGTGTTTAATGGTGGATGAATCAGAACACTATCTTCATTCAGTTCAGAAAGATGACAAAACAAATCTATTTATGAAGAGGAAGAACTAGAAATAACAGAAAAAGCTTTGTCTTTGGAATATGCTGCTTCACAATAGCACTAACTGTGGGGTATTAGTTACAGAACTATCAATCTGGACAGAAAAATACTACAATTCAGTGTTCAAAAAGAAACAAAGCAGAAGTACATCTAAACTCTTCTCATTCAGCATGCTCTCACTACAAGGTTTATGCCGGCCTTTTTCAGTATTTACTTCTCCCCATTATCACACCATAGTCTCATACATGAGCTTTTCCATTACGTGAGTTCCCTGAAAGTCTTTAGCTTTTCTTTTAGCCTGGGCTCGGGATAGAGTTAAGGAACTTCATAATTTCACAAAACATCATTTCGCTTATACATTTTTTGCTGCAGTAGCTATTTTTATTAAATAGTTTAATGAAGAACCACAAATTATTTGAAAAAATGAGCAAATCTATCTGTGACAGTCACCTCAAATACCAATTTTATACATTATGCCTGACAGTACACAGGGAAAATATAAACTGGTAATGAGTAACAAGCTTAGTGCAATATTCAAATACCAGCATGGAAAAAGATCAATAGCTGTGTAGTAGGATACAGTGTCAGAGTACACATTTATAAAATTCCAATTTATAAGCACACAGGGACAATCAACCAGTATTTCCATGTTATGCAGCCAGCCTTACTGGAGCAGAAACACTGTTCCAAGGTCACATTAGATGCAGTTTGCCCACCTCATCGTGGCAACCTCATCATTGGTATACTATAGTCAACATCTGATCTGACACAGAAGTGGCACTGGGCTATTGCACAGTGTAACATTACACCTCCTACCTTAATCTGATATTTGAGGGTGTTCTCTGGACACACACAGCGCTTCATGCTCGCAGGTTGGTCACAGAAGGACACTGCACTTGGGAGGCTATTGCTGAGGCTAGTCCATTGGCCAAGGTAGGGAGCACATTCCTACATTAGCTCCCAAGGTTACCGTGCTCTACAACCTGCACACTTCTGTTTGCTGCTTATCACTGTTTGCTCAAAGCTAATGATTTTTTAAATAAACAATACACTAAGTGCTACACCACTTGATTCTACTTTGGTCATCCTGTTCTATCACTTCTGTTACAGTTTCCACCACAATTTCTACCTTCTATTATGATAATCTATATCAGGGTTAATCTACTTGCTTTCAATTTGTTGGTACCCTGTTTATGATTACAGCACATGGGCCCAGAGTCATCTTAAAAGGTGATCAATATTAAAAACATTTGAAGTCACTGTAATGTTAAAAATGTAATAGCTGATGACATTTACATCACTGCAGATGAAGAAGGTTTTTGCTTTTGCCTAACATACAGACTTCTAAGCCACATAAAACTAGACTGAAA
>VZSV01000017.1:1399787-1435275 GCA_013398735.1 Nothocercus julius
ACTGAAACTGAATATCACTCTTCTTGCTCCCAAAAAATCCTGTTCATCCTGTATCAAGGCCTTCTAGGTCACCTGTTTATAGATACACTGTCTGATCATGATCTAAAGGAAAACATCATAATTCCCATGCTTATTGATTTCTACATCAGTGACTAAATTCTACCTATTTACATTATGTGGAATTACTTCATATTGTATAACTTGCTTGGTGTTTCTTAGCTCTAATTCATTTAAATTCCTCCTCAAAAGCAAATTCTACTGCAGCACCTCCATGACCATTACTGACAAATCACCGATTTGGAAACAGACCTTGTCAAAGAGAAATTAAGAAAAATGCTAATTTTGCTAATACCTGCTAAAATTATTTCTTATTGTTATTTTATAAAAGCTCTTACATACTTACAAACACCATATGGAAAAAACTAGCCATGCTTCTTTAAGACTTTTCTTTGTAATTACATAGACTCAGTTACAAGCATTCAAATGCAACAACATATAAATGTACATACAATTTTATAGAACATTTAACAAGGCAGTTTTCAACTATGTAACCCCCATATAATAATATCCAAAAAGTTCACAAGCAGCATTCCTTCCCTAATAAAGAAAAATCCTGGAATGCTAATTAGAAAAATGCAACTCTCCTGGAGAAATTGCACAGTAGCTGCCAATTCCTGTATTGTTGTTTTCAAATGCAACATCTCATTTAAAAGACAGCTGCTGAACATGCTTGTCCAAATACCTCTGCAGGACATACAGAAACAGACTGGAATTTGGCTTATAATTACAGAACACTGGTTACTAATTTAACTGTTAAGATAGCAAACATCGAATTCCTGATCTCATGCCCACTCAGCTATCCAAACAAATTTGATTTAAATCTACATGAATATTAAGAATTCATACCAGAATATTATTTACCTTTCTAGAGGTCCTAAATGAATCAGAATGGTTCAGCTGTCAGTGTCATTTAATGCATCTCAGTCTTAGGCACTTTAGAATTTGCATTATGCAGAATACTGTTAGTCATTCATGAATGAAAGGCTACTTTCAATATAAGCACTATCTATACTGACTTATTTTACTGACCTAGTTCAAACTGGTTTTAATCTCAGAAGCAGACATTAATACCTAATTCAGAGAACATCATTTTTGAACTGCAAGTCTGCATCACTGCCATCAAAAGTCATCCATTTGCTATTCCTGTGCTTTTGTCTTCACATCATTTTCTCTGCCATTTTAGTAGAAACCTTAGCACAGATCGATCAATAAAGTTTAACCTTCTTGTGCTATTGCCGTGCTTGTGCTCCATGTGGAGTGCTGGCTTCCTTCCTTTTATCGAAGGCCAACCGGAGCGACACAATGGGTGTGTTGTGCTCCATGTAGCACAGTCTGTGCTATTATCTTTAAAAAGGAGGTGTGAGCTGGCTGCAATACCACTACCATAGTACAAGTGCCACAAACTGATCAAGCACAACACTGGGGCATGCAGTCCATGAAAAGCTTGTGCAAAAGCTAGTGCAAAAGCTTTTCTTTTTATTATGACCTACATACAGCACAGCCACAGACAATTTAAACCAGTTACATTGAGACTGAACACAATGCATGAATTCCAGTACTACAGAATTAAACAATTTAAGGCTTTTTGTGTTGCATTCACAAGTTTTGCTTTAATATTCTATATTATCCTCACACTCCAGAATACAAGGGAAGATAAAAAACCTTTTTTCTTATTGAAAATGCAAGCACTGGCTTTTATCAACTATTGGAAACATCCTTCTGAATCAGCAACCATATGGCACAACACGATAAGGTATTTAACAAAACCCCCAATCACATCAATTCAGGAACAGCTCCCAATGAGTCACCAGCCAAAGTCTCTTCTCCATGGAAAGCTACTTCCACGCGAAGGTTATTTCTCACAGGGAATTGTGCTCAGCATTGCTGTGCCGCACACAAGCTCCCCGGAGCCAGGCGTACCTTGTGCGCAGGGCGCGATGCACGGCCGCTTCCCTTTGTGTCGGAGCCGCGGCGGAGCCGAGCTGGGAGCGGGCAGCGCACGGACCCCCGGGGCTCGTGCCCAGCCCGGCCGATCCGCACACCTGCTTCTTCCGTAATGCCTGCGACCCAGGAAAGGGCACCACCCTTCTCCCGGAGCACCGGCTCTCCCGGCGAGCAGCTAGCGAGCCGCTGCGATGACGCCGCAGAGGAACGTTGCCTCTACAAGACAAACCTCTCGGCGGGCGCCTGACAGCAGATACACAGCATTATCACCACTCTGCATTCCACCTTCCCCACTCAGCCGGCAGGAACAGGCAGCAGCCGCCTGTCAAAATGGCAGCCTGTAAGCATGCTCAGCTACAATAGTTACTAACATGCCCCTGCCTTGCCTCTTCCGAGGAGATTTTTTTGTTTATGCCATGGTAAAGCTCAGCATAACATGCCACGCTGTTTTCCATAAGCAAAATGGCTGGTCCTTTCAGCACTGCTGCGGAAAGCTCATTGGGTTGCCCAGCTTTCGGGAGCCATGGCAACGCCAACAGGCAGCGCACACCGCGCTCCTACACCCCTCCTGTGCGCCCCCTACACCCTTCCTGCACAGCCCCCCTACACCCCTCCTGCTGCAGGGCTTATGCACATAGGCATAACCCCTGTCAGCTGGTTTCTGGGTTTACTTGTCTTTCATTGCCTGTTTTTTCATACAAAGCAGAAAGACTATCTCCTGTCACACACATTGTCACAGGAAGTGTACAGTAAAAACATTCCTTTTTATGCTTATATGCAGTACTTCAGGTTTATTTGTATGGGCAGAGCAACGAATAGTACAAAAGAATCTTAAAGCTACTTTAAAAAACACCATAAGTAAAAACTCAGCTTTCCATCAGTAAAATCAAGCCTCAAAAAAAACACAGTCAACAATTACTGAGGATTTACAAATAGATCTCAACCTTGAGGATAAAAGTGTGGCCATTTCTTAATGTTCTCCAAGAATCTCAGGATAAAGACCACTGCATATACTTTACAGCTGTTACAGTTTTTTCAAATGCCTCCTTTTGATGGACATAATGTAAAATTTTACTACTTGATATATTTCTCAGTTCTATCAGGAATATGAACAGGAGGCATTTGAAAAAAATTAAGTACATATAAAAATCTCCACTATTCAAGAGGTGCTATTATCTCATTTCTCAACTCACCAGGAGACAGCAGCAGCTGTGTACTAGGAAGTACATGCAATGGTATTTAGCCTAAAGTTCTTGGAATAAAATCACTGAAAAACATTGCCAATCATGTTGCATTTCACAGACAAAAATGCCAAATGCCTAATATCAGAAAGCTTTATTACAATCCCTTCCTGGTCATGAGCAGGAATTTAGCACAGATAGTTAATCACAGCATTTTTCCTGTTAGGTCTTGGGCTTTTAGAGCTACACCAGATTTACCCCCTCCAAGTACAGCTTGCAGAAAAAAAGTGCTGCTGCACCTCCAACACCCCAAGTGCTCCACCTCCTTCTGGGACAGGGGCTGTCGTCACTCAGTGCTGCCCCAAGCAAATAAGGCACTGCAGTAGATTTTAGAAATCTTTCCTCAGCAGTTTTACTCAGGAGCTTTGTGCAAGTGTTAGTTTCTCTGAAAATCAAATATTACAAGAGGAAAATGGCCTGTGGGGGGCTTAGTGCTCTTCTCCTCAGGAGAGGAAGGAAAGCTGTGTTAAGCATTCTGACATGCCAGAGCTGAAGTACTCAGGCACATTTTTAACATTTTAACATTTAATATCTTGGTTTCTTAACTCTCCTTAAAAAAGGATGCATTGTCTCTGCTAATATTTAATTGCTCACATCTCTGAACACACAATTGGTGGTGAAGGCCTGTGCTAGCACCAGGCAGAAGGGGCTCCAGCTACACTGATTCAGCCACATCCCTTCTGTGCCAGGACTACTGCCCAACCGCACTTTTCAGTCAGAAAAGCAAGAACTCTGATGATTTGACAAGCTGATTCTAAAACTTCTGGCTGGAGAACATTAAACTAGTGCAGTAATTATTAACACACAAAATATTAAAACAAAACCTCGCTGCATTACAGGATTACCGGTTCACCATTAGTTCACCAGCTCATCCATTAATGAGCAACACAAAACAGACAGCACAGCCAGTCATTTTCCATGCTGGTTAACACATACATATAGCAACTACCTACACAAAGTGCTATTTGCAATGAGAAGTGATTTTTTTTTTTAATCCGTTTAATATGTTGACCCATTCTAAGGTAGATAGTCAAGTGCTCTCCACAGGGGGCTAACACACCATGTTTTAAAAGAATAGAGGGCAGAAGCTTTTAAACAGGTTAGAACTGGGAAAGGTTTTGAAGATGTTGCTCCATACACATACAAACATTATCTTAACACACAGTGGAAGGACAGTAACTTGGTAGAAAGAAAGTTGCTTTAAAATATCCATTTAACAAATCTATCATCTTAATCCAATCCTTAGGATTAGATATACATTCCTAATGTAGGTGTACTTGCAGTCAAGAATGACAGCTTTTGTTTGCAGCATGCATATAAGCCTTGAGACACATATGCTCAGGCAATCTTTCCGTCTCTCCAGGGACAAATAGGTAAAAGTTAGAAGAGAATGAATGCATGAACAGGTTATGAATCCAGTTCAAACCACCAAAGCACAGTATGAAAGAACCTAACTCCCTTTGAGATTACTTTTTAAAGTTTATAGCTCTTTGCAAATATAAAGACTTTATAAGCTCCATAAAAGTCCTAATAACAAAGTTTCTGTTGCATGCTCTGCAGAGCCAGGCATGAAACTTCCTCCTGGTAAATCCATGGAAAACACAACATCAAGCCAGAAGCAGTAGCCCAGGTGCCACCAACAGAGATTGCATTCACTTCAGACAGGCCACCATGGCTGTGCCCAGCTAGGGAAAGTCCAGAGCCATCTTAACAGAAACAGCAGTTGCAACTCCACTCCCCTTATATAAAAATTTACGGGCAAGGTGTATAGTCATGCAGTATTTAAGTGCTTAAAGATAATTGCTTGCCTGCTACATTGTAAGAGGACTGAAAGGAGAACACTGCTTGGTACCTTGGCTCACGTTCTAGTCATCTGAATTCAAATAAGCTTCTGATCTCACTGTAAAGCCAGGCAGATAGTTGCTCAGACCCAAAATCCTCACATCTGAAAAATAGTGCTCACTAGACCTTCACCAGAACATTGCCAGCAGTTCTCACTTTAGAGGCAGAAATGACAAACATTTCCAAGTCTTAAGATACATCTCATAACATACTTGCCATTTAATTCTACCCTTTATATTTTCCCTCACAAAGTAGCTTACAGCTGTCTCAAACCAGTTTGACAGCACACAGAACTATATACCTCCATTAAAGCAACACTAGAGATTCTCACAACTTTTGGTCAGCTCATCAAGAATTATTTGAATATTTATTTTCCCTAAAACAAAGAACTTGAAGTTTAATTTCTGCAATTTTATTGCATTCTGCAATTAAAACAAACTGTTGCCAGCTTTAAAGGCCATTGAAATTCCAGAACAGTAACTTTCAAAAGACCAGATCCTAGCTAAGTAGTAATTAAGGGCACTATATTTCCTGCATTGCTGTATTATTCTTAGATATAATTGATTACCCAAATAAGAAAACATCTACTGTTCAGCCATCCTGAATAACATTAACATAATTACAGATCTTTCTGTCCTTTTGACTTCCGTAATGACTTCATGTTGTATTAAAATGAAAATGTTCTATAAAGGAATACTCAAGTGCTCTGATCACAAATAAAGCACCATCTATCAAAAAAGTGTTGAGCTTCCCAACTTAAGAGGTAAATGTACTTTTTTCCATATTGGTTGTTCAAACTGATTAGGTCAAGCTAAGCAGTAGTTCAACGGAATGAATATTTGCATAGAATGGTTAACAGCATTTTTCCAAAGCTGCAGGTGAGTACAAGCCTAGAAGCAAAATAGGTTATCTGACTCCCAAAACATCGACATTAATAACAGACAACTGGCAGAAAAGTGAACTAGAGCTGGATAAAATTAATTCTTGAAATCTTCCAGGAACAAACTTGTTCACAGGTTCTCCAGCTACTTGAGCATTTAGCTGAACTCCAACTCCTGATTTATATTTTTCCAGTTCACAGCAATATATACTCTGTATATTGTTTTGCACTGTGAGTGGAGGTATTTGTTAAAAATGCTGAGAGAATTCTGTGCTGCTGGTTTTACATGTGGCATGTATCAAAAGCACAGCTGAACTGTTTTTAAAGATTTGGTAAAGTTTTTCCACAGGAAATATGTACTTTTAGGTATTTGCTCTTTAAAACAAGCAAATCCCAGCGAGTAGCAAAGGCACAGTGTGTGGTAAAAAACCATGACAGAACAGACAAGCAGCTCTGATCTTCTTTTGAAAGAATATATTTTGAAATTTTTAAAGAAAACCCTGAAGTCCTTTTGTTAAAGATGAAAGTGTCCTAATCTAAGAAGAGTAGACACTGCAGTAGTACTACATGTTTTAGAGTATTAAGTTATTGAAATTCTAGAGCAATTTCCACACTATTTTCTATCATATATGCAGAAATTCAGATATGATTTAGTACAAGAGAAATAGGTAAAGCTCCATTTCCTAGTCTCAGATATGAAATCTGACTGTAGCACTGTGCTAGTTTTTAGCTATTTGTAAAATTTGTTTCAGATGAATTTAGCTATGATATAAGTAAAGACAGAAGGAAAAACATTTTCCTTCGGTCAAATGGTTAGTTTAATAAACAAGCTCCACATCTACCTACCTGGCCACTTTACTCACTTGTCCCAAGAAAACATCAATTTTACAGTATCTTGAGCAGACATCATTCCTGTCAACTGCAGAACAGACAAGTGCTGTTTTCAGATATTTAGGAGTTTTTCTAAATGGTTTTAACAGAAAATAGCAAACATTCACCACAAGTTCTCTTCAGGTGAGTAAAGTGCCTCAAAATAAAGGTTATCTTCCCACTGCCTAAAATATCAGTAAGATGTGCATTGTAATCCAAGTAACATGATAGAGAAAACCACTGAAGTGCCATATATCATGTTATATAAAGAATATGGTCAAGACAATTAATAATTTGGTGAATTTTTACTGGAAATGTTTCCAGTCTTGATTGTATCATATACTGACAGCTTTACTGAAAAGCTATGTAATCCATAGACCCAAAGAGGAATTCATACCTAAAGTGGATTTCAAATTAAAATCAACATTAGGTTCTTATGGCCATTCCTAACCAGGATTTCCCAGCATCAACCCCAAATCATTGTGCCTCCAGTCAGGCAATGGATCCCTAAATGCCCAAATTTAAGTTCCTCTAAACACTCAGAAGCAAGAATATTCTGTCAAAATGCACACCACCCTTATTTCGTATCCCATTTAGTAGTATGCTTATAGCATGGATAACATTCATGGTCAGCACTAAGACATTTTGCTGAAAAAGGCATCTTAAGTAATACAATCATGACACAAACCATCCCCCAGACACCAAACCAATCTCTACACAATCAAAGAGGAGCATACGGAATAGAAATTAAAAGTTCTGGTACTTTAAGTATAATTGATGCAGGGTTTCCCTACCATCTTCAAGAGGTTGACTAATCTCACAGAGACAGGGAAAAATACCAAATAACTGCAAGCACAAGATTTCAATAATGCTGCTGAACATGCCTTAGGAAACAACTCCAAACCACTAGTGGCTAGTGGGCATTAAACAGGCTAAATAGGGTCTAGTGTTAAGCCACATAGTCACTAGATAAGAAAAACGCGTAGGTTTTACCACATTTGACACTCATTTGTAGAAGCCTATTGTACCTAGGCACCCACACCACCCCATTACAGCCAGACATCCCCTGTGCCATTACAGCTGGACAGGCACATATGATCCCTTGCAGAGATTTCTATTTAGCCCAAGTTGTAAAGCAATTAGAATCAGCTGAGTTAATATCCAGGAAGCATAAAAGTCAAACCATAGACTTTGGTCAGTATAATTACTGGAGTGCAAGAGCATAACATTTCTAGTTAAAAGTATCTTGCTGGAGACATGCAGCTATCCCCTGAAATCTGTAAGAGCTGGCTTCAAACACTGGAGCAAGACTATCACTATCTCTGGTTACATCTTAATTACATCTTAATTATTTATAATATCCCCAGAGAAAGCATCAAGTCTAAAACAACTGAAAATCTGTTTAGAAATTCCAGTATCTGGAAAAGAATCTTAGCTATAGCAGTCAGACTGATTAAATTCTGCTTTTCTCATTCTTGATTTTTGTGAATATCAAATTCCTGCTGACAATTCCTATGCAAAGTAAGCTTGCACTCACCTGATAATCAGTGACTCAAAGTGGCAAGTCAGAAACCAGCCCCCTAAAATTAAGGGGTCACAGCAAGCAATCTGGAATTTTACAACACATTCCCAGTCCATTGGGAAAGTGTGCTTAGAAATGTACTGTCTCCTCATCTTTTCTATAAGAGTAGCATAATTAAAATTTTAAAACCACAAACTGCTTGAGTAGCAACTTCTTAGCAGACTGCAATTCAGAGGAATAAAAGCAAACAATTTTTGGAGAAGAGTTCTTTTCCTTTTCTCCTTGACTTGGGCCTTCACTTTTTCTCTTCCTTAATTCCCTTATGCAAGTTTGCAAGCTCTCTTCATGGCAGTTGCCAGAAAGGTTCAGGCACATTATCCCCATTTAGCAATCAGGTACTGTCTTTCCTCTGCATATTCCTTTCAAAAGCTGCTTGACAATTTCTTTATACATCCCCTTTGCACTGATGTTATTGGGACTTGCAGTCATCCTCTATTTAAGAGTTAACCTTTAGCTTCTGATCTAGCAGCAGACAACAATGGTGAGAAGTAGAAAGGGGCTTGGTGTGGAAAGAATTTTGGTGGTAGGAAGGTAGAGCAGGAACATGGATTTTCAAGTACTGCCAAGGTATTTCTTAATGAAAACACTTTACAAAAGACTTGCAACATACCTAGAACTTTTCATTCATCCTATTTCAGGCTTACTTGGAACACAGGCCTTAGATTCAAACCTTTCTTCACTTTCAGAGAAATTGAAATTCAGGAATAGCTAAATAATTGCTAAACATTTTTAACAAACCATTTGCATCTAAGTCCATTTTTCCCCTTTGATCTCATTCAGTCCAAAACCTGGATTTTCTTGCATTTTACTCCTCCATGAACCACTGCCCAAATTATCAACCCATTTCTTAATTGCTCTGACCAATCTAATTTGTGGAACTTGCTTAGAAAAAATAAATTAATGGAACAGCATCTCCAATTTTTTTTCCAGCCTCCGCTCCATATTTTTAGCATTGCATAATGCTAAGAGCCAAATGATAGCCAGCTGGCTAAAAATAGAGAACTTTTCCCTAGACAAGCAGCCATGCTTGTGGAGCTCAACTTAGAAACTTTGGTTTTGCCTGATTAGATTGGCTGAAGTGACAGAAAACTTGCTGGGCCAGTCCTATCTGCCTATGACACTCCTGAGAGCTAACTAGAGGACATTTAAGTTTGCCCTTGCTTGCTGAGAATTCATACAGCTCGCATACACCATTTTCTTCCATTTTGAGAAAGCTTGCTGCAAAGTTGTCCTTGAAAATTAATTATTCAAAACAAAAAATTATTCAAGTTGAATAGCTTGTAAAAAATATCACCAGTAATGCCTTTGGATAATCACTTGTTAAAAGCAGCAAGATGCAGAAAATATTAAAGAGTAAAGATACCCATAACAAATAGATATGATAAAACTAGTAAGCCACATTTTCTGAATTGCTTTGACATTGTGGGGTTTTAAAATAAATTTATTTTACAAGGAGGCTTTTATTTTATCAATTCTGAGAATGTGGCAGCACCTTTTTGTGCCAGATGAGGTCACAAAACAATCTCAAAACACCCCTGTCAAAGTATAAATACCACAGCAGAGTGTCTAAGTCACACTACCATGTCTGGCTGCCATAGCTATAACTGCCACGTTGATAAGGTACCCACCAGCTTATCCACAGCATTCTTTACATGAAGAGGTCATTTCTCCTTTGGGGCTAGAAAGCAAAACAATGCCCAAGTATTCCTGACCTGTGTCAACTAGTATCAGAAGTGTCTACCTTGGTTTAGGGATTACCAGTTTGCAGTTCTTTGGCAGACTATCTCTATGGAGTATACCTTGACACACCAGGAACCTCATCACGATACCTGCTATATATGTCCTCTATCACAGAGAGAGATTCAGCTTTATGACAAGGCTTGAGCTTCTTTCCTGTTGTAGCCACAGTTGGGCTTAAGCTTAATTGAACACTCCCTCTCTCATTTGGAGCAGTGTTAGTCTCCAGTACCAAGTGTTCAAATACTATAAAAATTTAGCATTTGAGGTAACAGTGATGAGTTTGCTCAGTACCACTTTCTGAAGTGAGATGCTGATTCAACAGTGTGGGAGTAAAAGAACTACTGTATTCACACACAGAAGGGAAAAAATGTCCTCAATATATTCAAGATGCAGAAATTCATTTCACTGATGTTTCCATAGTAACTAAAATACTCCAAAGCAGGGAAAAACAGGGTGAAGATTGTAAAGGATAGCACCAAACGTAGATTAAAAGCAGATCATGTATGTCAACAGAAGGACTACGCTTTGGCCTCATGAACTTGCATAGTAATCATAATTACTATGTTCATTCATTAAGGAATTTAGACCCTACTAACAAAGAGTGAAACAAAAAAGATAACTACAAGAAACACTTTTGATACAAGACACTCTGCCTTCTAACACAATAGCAGGCTACTGCACAGCATATTGACTCACCCAAGATGGTGCTGCCCATTGATGCAGTTCTGCTGCACTCACCATCAATGTATCTCCCCCCTCAGACAGGATATGACCTAAACCACCCAAGAAAAGAGGGCAGGAATCAGCAATCTAGAAGCATCATACATGGCACTAAGCTGAATAAGATGATTCAGCTAGTTTGCAATGCTTATCTTAACTTACCTTCTTAAGTATGCAGCTAAGAGATTCAATAGAATTATAGCTTTTCCAAAAAAGGCAGAAAGACAGAAGATGTTTTATATTTACTAAGTATAAGGCAGTATATTTATATATACTAAGTATAATAGCCATTATAAAAAGTATACTTGGCATTGAAAAAAGCCTAAAACTGGCAGGACAGAAACATTAATTCTGCTGGAACAAGGCCTTAACCAGACCATTTGAGACCAAATTTAACCACCCAAACTCAGTAGGTGGCTTTCATATCAAAAGTAGAAGGAAGTTAACAGCAGATTTCTGTACTGCATTGTGCCACATCTGATGCATAGCAAACCTTCAGTTTCAACAGTATAAACATTACTTGGAGAAAAAAATTCAATTTTCAAGTTACTTATCCACTTTGCATGACTGCACATAGCCAGTCTCATCCTGACTTGTGACCAGGGACACAGCCAAAGGAATTTCAAATCAGAAGCCAAATTTTTACCACAACTACCTTAATTCAAATCTTGGATAGCAAACTTCACAGAAACAGTTTGAAGTTCAGTTTCAGAAGCATGTTAGCAACACATCAGGGATGTTCAGAGCTGCCCTGTTAGTGTCTAGGAACTAAAGTCCAGCATATTATTTTCAAATATTGGCTTTGGTGTAATAATATATTTAAATATGCCAATAAACCAGAGGAAAGGCAACATCTGCCCCAAACCATTTCAGTAAATTCTTTAGGTCATCTGAAATTTCTTTCAAGCATCCCTTCCTTTTGAAAGTTAGTAACATAAGATTCTTGCAAGAGAGAAAAGCCAACAAAACTCATCATGCTTCCCAATTTATAATTCAGTATTTGGATTAGGCAAAAGAATCCTTTGCCCTGCGTTGCTTTTTACTTGCATTGCTGGAACAAAATAAAAAGCCTTTTTTTTCAACCTTTTTCTACAGTTATGAAAAGAATGTAGGTAAGGGATATAATTGACACTAATTATTTGCAGGAAATGTCAGGGCTACTTTCTGCTTTTTTTAAACCAACAGCATGAAGCAGCCAATAGTCTATCACATCTCTGGAGCACAGTCATGAAACAGTGATTAAAGGACAAGCAGGCTTTAGCCAGCAATCAGACTTGGCAAGGGAGAACACAGCAAAGCAGATGCCTTTTTCAAACAGGCAATGCTGAAAAAACTGTACAAAGACTACTGTTTAGGTATTTAACAGATGATTTGGTAGCATGATCTTCTCCGCTTTTCAAGTTGACATCTAAATCACAAAATTCAGATCCAGTTTTAAATTCTCTCTCAAACCATGCCATTTTTAGAAAACATGCATTTTAAGTTTGATATAATAAAACTCAGTTTTGGACAAGAACTATCTACAGATGCTAAAGAGACTATGTGTCAATACCTGGAAAAGCAAGAGTGGATTATATAATCTTAAAAACAGTATTATCTGATTTTAGCAAGTAAATTGCTATTTCTTCAATAAACATTATGACTGGCATATTGAATTATGCTGGATAAATAAACCAAGTTCTGTCACATCTAGTTTGATAACTAATTTGCTACCAGGATACTTAATACTTCAAGAAAAAATGTTTAGTGTCACTTGGGAATTTGTTTGCTGTGCATTAAACAAAAAGGGAATTCCCTTCTGAGACCCACTTTCCATAAAGCAACAGCCTACAGATAGGTGAATCTATTCCAGATAGTATTGACTTCAAAATTTTAATCTCATAATACAAGAATGGAAGTAGATATACATCCATATCCTTCTGCTTAGGAAGCTAGTCATTTCTAACAAAATCCTTATATGAGAAATAAAATGAAATGGGATGCTACTCTGATTTTGTACACATGCATTATTTTAGTAGTACCTTTTTTTCTGCAGCTTTCCAATCAATTACCAAAGTATTGTAGAGAAATATGTAGAATGAACTCTGATCTAGAGAATAAATAGTTACTTTCTTTAGAAACATATGGCAGTTCCACAGCAATGTGAAGGCTATTAAGTACTATCAGTTCCAGCTTTTACTTATCCATACATTTAGTAGCCCATACCAAGCAATTGCAATGGCCAAATCT
Source organism: Nothocercus julius (assembly GCA_013398735.1). NCBI lineage: Eukaryota > Metazoa > Chordata > Aves > Tinamiformes > Tinamidae > Nothocercus > Nothocercus julius. The sequence goes on from VZSV01000017.1 coordinate 1,412,896, forward strand.
GGCAGCACTGTTACTTTCCCCTTCAGGAAGGGAATTTGGCATATGCAATGAAACATCCAGCACTTCTATCCCTCAAAAATCCTTTAAGATATTCTATAGGTGAGTCATGAGAGCAATGCAGCACTTCCATTCGCTAATGGAGTACTGCAACTTTTTCATGTTTATTCATTAGAATAACTTAATTCCAGTGTACTAAGTATACCAGGTTAGTTGTTTTTTCTGTGTCTGACTACAGGATAGTAGGCACAGCATGAACTACCACCTTGGGACAGGCATACTGTTTTACCTGTAAAAACAGGAAATTAGCAATCTGGATACTTTAGATACAGTCACAGTAAAAGCCAAATAAAGATAAAGTTATTACAACTCACCCTATTCACAGGGAAAGATGAAAGGGACAAGCAAGACAAAAATCTTGTTCCTTCTTAAACAACTTACCCTCTAGCTCAAAGGAAAAGCAGCATTTTAGTACCAAAAAAAGGAATAGAAGAGCTTGACTAAGCTCCATGGCAAGAGAGCGCTAAGGAAGACTGCAACAATCAAAAAAGTACATGGTCCCCCTGGCATTTTTCAAATTGCAAAACCAACTAAGTGTACAACCCACCAGTTAGGCTCAACTGAAGGGACCTTTTGGTTTATTTTACCTTTTCACGAGATCACTAAAGGCTTTACTAGATGTGAGAACATTCACCATATGAATGCATCTGGATTATACTTCTGCTTTCCTTAGGACATCATTTTCAGGTCAGGGTCTGTGGCTCAATATTACACTGCATTCAGCCTCTTAAAGCCACCTAGAAATGATCAATATGCAACTCAAGAAATTTAAAAATAAAGACCAATTAAACCAGATGCCTAACATAATAAAATGAAAGATAGTCATCTAAGCTGCTCTGCATTTTCAATAAAACAGAAAAGCAATTCAAAGACAGCAGCACCAATTCTGAAGTAGAGGCAAGTACAGATAAGCAAGCTGGCAAGAATGACTATATGGCTCAGGGGGAACCAGGGTCTTTCACCATTGGCCTGCCCATTTCCCCAGACAATCCCCAAGCAACATTATACCAGGACCAATCTGGTCCTTCCCAAGTCCACACAGCAGGTGTTTTGACTTCCACTGCTAACTCATTGTGTCAGGACACTAGAGAACAGCCCTAGTTGCTTACCTCTGAAACATTCCCTTCCAGCAACAGTTCTTTACATTCACTTGATGCTTGTGAAGTCTGACACAAGCCCAACAAATCTGGGTTAATATTCAATTTGATTAATAAATATGCAGATTAGTCTTACTACCCTGAACTTCTTGCACTGTATTTTTAAGCAAACCTAGGTTTTTCTAAAGAATTTGTCATCTTTTAGACAGATACAATAATTTTGCCAAAAGACACTTTAGACAACTGCACTGTACTTATTAGGAATTTAATCTTAGATTTCCCAAATTCTTTGAGATTAAAATGATTTGCTGTCTATGATTCAGCCATATATTATCATACTCTATTATAGGACAGGTGAATTATAGAAAGATCTTGAAAATCAGAACAAACCAGGAGGCAGGAAGGAGTTTCCTTCTCTAAATTCCAGCTTCCTATCTTTCCAATCAACTAGAAACTAATTCGGGGATATAGTTTGGATCATACAAATAGTATAGTTGGGGCATACAGATAAGTATACCAGAGCAGAAGGAAGAAGTTATCAAAATCCTCCTTTTCATTAAGCCTGAAACACTCAAACCAGGTATTAGAAGCACTAATTGTGAATTTATTAATTTAAGCTTCAACTAGTCTCACAAATAAGAGCACTCTGGATTCTAAGTTCTTATTTGGAAACAATTTCACTTTCCTATAGCTTTCACAACATGAAATTTAAAGACAGGAAAAGTCTAAACTACAGCCAAGACACCTGAGTGGCAACTGCTCTGTTCCTGCCAAAAATGGCCAAGCAACTCTGCTGTCATTAGCACCAAATGATTCAATTGTGGTGACTTGCTCAGCTCAGCACTTATATATCACCAGTTAATGGGACATGCCTGATACGCTTACACTTTACCTAAAACTAAACTAATACTCTAGAACTTTGTTGCATCCAAGACAAAAGCATGCACCAAGGACAACAACTCAGATCTCATTTAGCTAACATAAATGAATTACAAAGGCCACTAAAGCTGGAATTCCACATTTTTCTAAAATACTACTTTATACATACTGCTTTTTTTTCCCTCCCAAGTCCTCCAAAAAATGTCTATTGCTGATCTGCTACTTTGAAACACTTAATTTCCTCTTCCTGATTCCCAGCACTACTCCTTCCAATCTCCATTCATTGTTTCTTTTAGTCTTTTCTGGCAGGTATTATTCTCTTATTTTCAAAATGACCACTTTAAGCAGTTATTTTCATTCTGGTCAGCATTTATATTAGAAGCATGTAAAAATTTTGCTTAGCTGGAAATTAAGGAGGATTTCTGAAGTTAAGGACAACTAGAGAAATAGCAGAGCTCATTCCAAGCTACAAGAGGTGGATCAATATTATGAAAGGGAGGAAAGATGACTCATGCTGATATCAAATCTCAAGGTGATATTAAATTGTCAGAGTTGTCACAACTAAAGCATATCTGTACATGCTAAGATGCTTGCAATTGCAGAGTCAGGCTTTATTAATAGCCAGAGGGTCAAAAGTACTTGTAGTGTACTTTGGAATACAATGATACTCAGCAAGTTTGTCATGTGTTCAGTTTCCAATGTTCTTGAAGCACTGCTGCAAACATTCATTATAGTAGTCCGTACCCAGCTATGCCAGATAAGGAGATCCTTAGTTTGCTCTACTTCACTCCCCATCCTAAAAAACATTTGCCTTGCTTTTAAGCTAGAAGTTACAGGCTGCCAGGTACTACAGGTATTAAGTATGCAATAATTATATACATTATTACCTTGGGATTAAATTGATAAACAGCTCAAACTAATGAATAGAATCAGTATCCTTATGGACAATACTGTCTTACTTTTTCTTCTTGAAAGTCTCCTGCACTCAAAAATTTAACTCTAAAATTTTGCAGCTATTTCTGGCAGCAAAAATGCTATATTCAAAAATGAGGCACCTCTTGATCATACTAGTACCCTAAAAACACCAAGTGTAGAGTTTGTCTTTGGCATTCAGAATACTAAAAACAGGAATTGGAAGCCTAGCTTTTCAGTTATCAACCACATCACACTTCCAGTTATTTAATCTCAATAGGCACATCCCAGGCAAACTATTAGACTCCTTTTTTAAGATGAAAAGTTACTATTTCACACTTTGTCAATGGCTTTGCATTCATTGACAGTCCACAAAGTGATATGCACATTTGAGGTTCACCAGCTTAATTTTTATATTGTCTGTGGAAATACTGCAGCTTGCTAAAAGCATGTTTTGGGAGAGAATAGACAACTCAGCCTGTTGTGGTGCCAGGGTTTCCACCTACAGGAGATGCAAAAATTAGTGCTAGCATTTGGTTAAGTGGTAGGTAGGAGCCTTAACTAGGTACCTATAGCATTGCATAAAAAAAGCTGTACAAAGAGAAGTTATCTTTGGAAATATTTAATCAAGTCCTTTAAATCTCCTTGTGTAGCTCAGACTGAAAGTGAATATTGTCTGGTGCTGAAGAGTTGAAGATGCACTTAAGTTCCCTCTACTCATTATTGGAAGTGACTGAACAGTGACCAAGTCCCTGTTGACCTTAAGGCAGGGTGCTTTTGCAGTGATTTGATAGGCAAACAAGGATGATTCAAGGTTCAAAAAGCTCTTAAAATGTACAGCTGATATCTTCCTATATTACCTTCTTTAACAGTTCAACCCAAAATTCAGTGCAATAATTTAATATTATTAAGACTCTTAAATTGTATTCCTGTGCTTATGCTCATGGGGCTTTTAAGCTTACAGAACATACAGAACCAAGTCATATCTAAAGGGGCTTTCTATGCCTGTGCTCTATATTGTGAGTGGAAAGTCAATGATTTTGGCCTTCAGGGCCATCTCCCATATTGCCCATGCCTCATTTAAGTGTTATGCAAAAGAAAATGCAGTATTTCTCAGATGCACAAAGCTTTATCACTTTCTAGCAGCATTTTTAAGACAGATTACCACTCTAATTCATTCTATAAGATAAGGCAGGGAGGCAACTTCTTGCACTACTGTTAATTTTTACCACCATATCATATTATCAGCTGCCAGTCAAGTTAATCAAAGGATTCCTTTATTATCAGGTTAGGAGAATGAGATCATTTGCACTAGTCAAGCTATAAAAAGCCTTAGCATAACTGCAAGGTGACGCAATCCTAGAACATATTTAGAAAGTTTATCTTTTTCCAGACAGAATCTAATTCTCCTAAATATCTCTAAACACACACTTCTGCTAACCTCCCACAATAGCATTTTAGATTATAAACACAATGGCAAGCACTCCAAGTACCCAGGCTTCACAACAGCAATGATGTTCTACAGATGAGAACTGTGAAAACTGTTTGAAAGAATATTACAAGGTTCCTTTGTTGGATCTCTTCCAACATTTTAACCCTTAAATTTGTTTTCTAATTTGCAAGGGCTAATTGCTTCAGAACAAGACTTCATGATTGAAAAACCCTATGGGATGCTGTTCCAAATTCTTATCTGTGCAAAATCATTGTCCTTAGATGGAGCAATCATTCACCTTTTGTCTCAGTGAAAAGTGTCATGAAAGGTACAATTTAAACTAGTGGAGTTGACACAGTGTTACTACAGTTAAATATGTTAATGATTGACTTAAGATAAGGAAAAACTCACTACTTCACAGCACTTGTAACTCAACAACAACTCAAGAAAAACTTAGCAGTTGAATGTAAGTCTCAATTGTGAAGAATACAACATTGCACTCTGCACTGTAGGAATACACAAAACTGTGTAAAAGACCTCAACTTAAATATGTATTACCAAAGCAAAGATGAAGCGACTGAAACACTACAGAAGAGACTCAACCCTGCTAGCCTGGAACATAGAAATGAAAAGAATCTCACAAAACATTACTCAAAAGGCTGAGATCTGTAGCCAAATTTACCCTGTTAATGAAGAACATCCCTTAAGAGAGCTGTTACCAACAGAAACTAATAAAGCAACATGGCCATTCCCATTACAGCACTGCTCCTTAACACTTGAGGTAACATGATTCCTGTGTTATGATTACCAATATAACCACAGCAGTATAAATCAATCATAAAAGTGTATTTTTCAGTAATAAGCATTATCAGTTACAACCAAAAAAACTTTAAGAGCCTTTCCTCAGCTGGCAATTGCTCACCATGGATTAATCCCACTCCATGTAATTGGGTTATTGAAGTCATATTTCATACAATCTCACAGTTCCCACAGAGCAGGCTGTAAGATTTCCTCATTCATGATGCATCAATGTAGCTGCCCTCCAAGCACACAAAGGTTATGGGAGCTTTATTCTGAAGCATTTTTAGTCAACCATAGCTGCCTTTTTTTTTTTTTTTAAGATTAATCACATTTTTGATGGATATGTTCAAATCAGTTTAAAAACAAAGCAAGCTTCTAGTTTTAAGATGTTTATGGGCACAAGAAGCCATCATGAAAGCTTGTATAATCACTATTCACATGATTATTATATACCATCCAAACTATATTTAAAAGATGTACACCGACACAGAAACACAAATGTAAAGTGTATGAAAATCCATATTTCTTTGTACTCAAGTGTTGACTTGTACAAATAGAGCATCTCTTTTGCCTCAGGCAGCACTATCCTATTTGGATATTCTAGGCAACAAAAATATATCCTTTATACCCAAAAGGACATAAGAAAGAAATTGAGAAAAAATAAACTGATAGGAGCTGAGGTAATTTAACAGGTATAAGGAAGTGTTCAGCAACTTCATAGGCCTAAATTTGACTATGTAGGAGGCATTCCACTCTTGAGCCCTTTTGAAACCATTTTTTTTTTCCACATAATGTTCCTGCATTAATTTGCCTGCACAACTTGAAGCACTGCACTTTCATGGTAACTCAATTCAAGTCAAATTTTGACCAGTGTTAGATGGTCTACTACGAATTCTTGTTTGTTTGTAGTAATCTACATCCCCTAAATACACAGGCATCTTTTCCAGGAATTTTATCATTATGCAAAACAACATTCCTGGCTAGAGCAGTTCATGAGCATCATACTCAGAAATGCAGCATTTATACTGAAGCAGTTCTAAGAACAAAGGCAAACTCAAGCCAGGTTTCACAGAAGGTAGTCACTGGCATGATAGTAACTCTAGGACTTAGACCTATGAATTTGTTGTTCCCATACAACCCATATGATGTAAAGGCCAGATGAACCACCTTAAGAACAAGTTCACAAAACAAGGATGGTCAGGTAACAATTCCCTGATCCTTACAAAAAATCCTGACCCTCTTTCACTACCTAGCATCAACTACACTTAAGAGAAGATTTACACTACACACTGCAGGCCAGTATTAAGTTTTTCACCTCAAGCTTCAAGCTGACAAGAGCTGGGTCACCTTTAAGACAACCAATTCAATCAGTTTTACTTGCTTAAACCTGCTTACCTCATTGATGCTATGAAGCATTTGTCAGCTGGCACTGCATGTCATCTCTTTAGAGCAAAGTTTAGGATATATCAGCAATTTATGACAACTGCTATATTGAGCTGAAATACATGACACCAGGTTAACTAGATGCTTTCACTCAACAGCTTAATTTATCTAAAATTAGTCATATAAATTCAGTTCCCATGGTAAGTACTCTGCAGAGCGATAGCCAACTCGAAAATAGATGTTCTCTAAGGAATCCCCAGCAGCAGCACAAGAATGACTCCACCATAGGCAGCTCAAGCTTTTTTCTAAACATTTATGAGATATCAGACAGAATCCTATGGATTTGCTTAAGACTAGTCAGCGCTATCAGCTATTTTCAGCCATATTTTCCCCCCCCACACACGCAGAGTTAGAAAGCATAAGTTGCATTCAATTGCAATAACATACTTGGAATCCTGAACTACCTGGAACAATTAAAACAAAATAAAAAGTATAAATTTGAAACCAGCTATACTAACAATATCTCTACACGCAGTCTTAAACTGTTGTACAAAATCATTTTGGATTCTTCCTGGCATGTTTCTATGCTTCTGCACAAACTACAGATCTGAACAAAAAATCTAAATATTGTCAGTTCCCAAAGAAAATGAAAGCTAGCACCCAACTAGGAAACTCAGAAAAGAGGCCCTTAAACAACCAAGGGGCACTTTACAGTGTAATGAATAAAAAAGTATCATACAGTGTCCCACATGTTGAGCATTTGTGGGATAGGGCATATTACACAAAAATATCAAAGCTTCATCAGCCTTTATAGTCATTTATGTAATGCATAAACTGTATTGTTTGGAAAAACAGCTGTGGACATCTTTGGTATATCAAGTTTCCTTCAAAGTAGTGATATTTGAAGATTAGTTTCTCATTAACAAGCAACTTGCTTATATTAACTGTAGACCATAACCCTTCTCAAAAGTACTTTTAATGAATTATTAATTTTGATTTCTGAATTGATTCAAAACAAGCTTAAGGGGAGAACAAGTAGTTGCTATATTAAAAGGAATTAAACATGCTAATCCTTTCAAAAAGATTTTTTCCCTCCTCTCCTTGGCATTATTCCACACCTTTTATGATTGTAGGCAATTAAGCCCTATGTCAAATGCTGAAGGACAGATGAATAATTCAAATGGCAACATCTGAATTTGCACCAGTATCAAGCATATTGATAACAAAAAGGGGAACAGCATCCCCAGATGAAGAAACCCGGTAATATACTGAATTAACAGATTATATGGCATAGCATATAACACTTATTCTACAAATTGTATTGCCATGCACTTGAAAAAACATGCCATAGAATTTATTCTGACAATTTAAGGGAAAGAAAGAATAAAGTCAGAATCCCAGAAAGTTAAGACAATTCTATTTGCAGCCCAATAATTAATATTTGTAAATTTAAGATTCTACCTCCTCATTAATTGTACATGCAAATTAATGATTGTGAAGCTTTAGAAATATATTAAAAGTCCTAAGTTCCAGTGCAGTTTTTTACACCTTTCCTAGCAGTTCAGGCATGTAACTTAGGTTCCTACTTTGCATTCTGTCTTATGAATTCCCTTCCTATACACCTCAGTTACTCTATGTACTGTACAGTTAACTACAGGTTTCAGCAGGCATCAGGGCACTTAACAGACACCATTGCTAAATGCTGGAGTGTGCAAGTCTCTCCAAATACAAAAGAGTTCCTCTAAAGCACAGCGCAATACTAAATATTTAATATGGATGCCTGAAGAGTTGAAGAAAAAACAGTAACAACTTAGGTGGCTAAGGTAAATTTCCAATTTCAGAGGACATTAGGAGGAATAGACAGTTTCCAGATTTTAAATTATGTTCCTATTTCACACACCAGTGCCAGAGTAGGAAGAATGATAGCATTAAGAATGATACAGATAAACGAACTCCAGTTCTGACTTCAAAAGGCTTGAGCCTAATCACCTTGTTCTCTCTTAAGAGCATCAAGGTCTGTAAGCAGCTAATGTAAGATATGCTCATTTTAGTCCAACAGTTTGGTAAAGGTAGTGATTAAAATTGATTTACAATGGGCAAGAGCTAAGCTCTACCATAACATTTGTTAGTATTCAAATTTAATATTTTTGTTTCTCCAGAGTGTGAAGGCTTTTATCAGTTTCTTTTTAATCAGTTTCTAAACTAATAGCAATTTCCAACTCCCACAGTCTACACTCAGATGTTTCACATTTTCTAAACAAAAACAGGCTCAGTCTGCTTTTATCCATTCAAAGGGCAGTTTGGAGAGGGATGTTAGTTTATGTTCTAGAGGACCTGAACTACACTTGATTTTACAGTTTTCTTAGAACATGTCATTCAAATACAGCCTTTGCTCCTGCTGAATTTTAAATAACACTTTGCACACTTCTGTCAATTTGCACTTTGCAATGCTGTCTGCATTAGTACAGTAATCTCAGCCAACAAGATCAACCTGGCACATAAGCAGACTTACCTCTCAAGGCTAGGGTCTTGGCTTGCCTATCACACAACACTTAAAAGTGTGCTTTTAAGCAGACGACTAGACAAGGGAATCAGTCTAGAATGAAATACAACATTGCTGAATTAAAACCCTGCCAAATAGTAGTTCAGTGCTATTGTTATGAAACCTTTATCTTAGCACTCAGACAAGGGAACCAGCCTAGAATGAAATAATCATTACTGAATTAAAACCCTGCCAAATAGCAGTTCAGTGCTATTGTTACAAAACATAGCACTCATATCTTAGCACTCATGAAAAAATATAAGCTGTTTTTTTCTGACCAAATAGGACATCATCACCCAACTTTGCGACATTTTATTTGAAGTTGCCATGTTTCATCACCACAATTGGATTAAACATCTGAGCCTTTGGATCATTTTTGGTTGTCTGCTGAAAGTACAGGGAATGTATTGGCAAAGGCATCCAAATTGTTTTTGCAACAGTCTGCTCTGGACCATAGTGTTTACCAAGGTTAATAAGCTGAGCTGCTAACAAAAAAAGGAGTCCATCATCAAGATGGTTCAGTGTCAAGAGAATCAGTAAGTTTTATTTGAACTCTCTCCCTTTAATTACATCAAACCAAGCATCCAAGGCACAGTCACACTGTAGCTGGAGTCAAAAATAGCAAGTGCTTACACACACCAAAAACGGTATTGGCTTTTTTAGGACCATAGCTCATGTTTGTTAACTGCGTTCAATCTTAAAGCAAATAAATGACAGAAGTTACAGATAAAGTGTTATATAAATGGACATTTAGAAAGCACTCACCACCACAAAAATCACTACTACAAGTTTCCTTCCTAACTACTGTGACAGTCTTTAAAACACTGTTGACAAACTGTAGAATTAATGAAATTCAAGTCAGCACCAGAAAAAACAATGAACAAAATGTTTTACTTGGACAAATCATATCAGTACAGTTTTAATATGTTTCTGGGGAAAAAAACAAATTAAAGTGATAGTCAAACAACTGGTGGGTAAAATTTTGCCTTCTACCAAGAGTTAAAAACATCCAAAGGGCAAATTTAAGTGCATCAACTACAGATGAAGAGTTCTCCCATTTGCTCTAAATAAGAAAGGGAGTAGCAAAGAATAGACAAATTTTGAGGCTGGAAAAAATAAGTTGTTCAGCACCAGAACTGGAGACACGACTCATCACTGATGCTAAGAATATTTTGCAACATTATGAAATTGGTAAATACAAAGGTTTAGTTCTTCAAAATGAAAATTAGAAAGAAGTATAAAGTCCACAAACTAAAAAAGCAATTGAGATTCAGTGCAGTCAAGTATAGGCACAATAAAAAAATTAGATAACTCTGCTTAATTCAAATATTTCTGAAGAAATCCTATATGCCTCAATCAGTTTTACATCCCAGGACATTATCAGTTATATCAACGCATGTAATATCTTAATTCTTTTGCAGACAGTTAATGACCTTTCAGGGCACTGCCCAAAAACACGCTCTTTATGACAACACAATCCTCAGAAGGCAACCTCCATCCTGGCATAGGAGAATAGACCAAGCACTCAGAACCTCTACAACCCTGTCCTACCTTCTGGGATAGCAGCAGCCTTTTTGGTGCACTCACCTGGTCCTACATTCAGACCAAACATTCACAGGATAAACAACAGTCATTCTCATTGCATCTTCTGACTCCACATCTCCTGCAAAGTCAGACTTGACAAAACTGCCTTTTACAAGCCAGAATAGTAGCAGCAACCTTAAATAAGACCCCCACCCCTAGAATCATCATGTGGTATGCATGCAATACAGTAAAACCTGAGTAAAACAAGGGATTCAGCCAACATCTGTACTGATTACTCCTGAGTATTTACATCCTGAGTATTTATATCTTAAGTATTTGAATAAAATTCTTCATGTAACATGCAGGACAAACTGTATTTTGACAGAAGAGCTTTTCCCCCAGCAGCTTCATTTGCATGAATAACCTCCACATTCCTCTAACAAGTGTCCTATACACAAAGGAGAATGCTCATCAGCTTGTCACTGCTACTTGTAAAAGAGACTATATGGCAGAAAATACTTACGTGATTTAAGGAACATCCAGATACATGAAATGAGACTACCTCATACACAATCATGGGAAAAAACATTTATTAAAAAGGCAACACTCAACAGACAAAATGGAAAGGACTAATATTTGGAGTGCTAACCAAAATTACTATGAGGAGCTTTTTCAAAAACTTCTGACTTGACCAAGCACAAGCAGGTTTTTCCAGTCTGTAGAAGGGGAATTTTTGATGCAAGTGCTTCATGCCTTCCTGCTCTCAAAAGCCCTCCAACTTAAATCAAAACTACATAACTTAAGTGCCTTAAACACTCCACAGCCTTTCAACTCATACTAACACCAAGCAAAATTTCAGGACAGTTAAATGAAATGTGGCAAAAAGGCCGTGGGTATTCAAAACCAAAGTTTAAGTATTACAAATTTGTCTTACGGAGTGCTTAAGAGGCTTAAGAGGCTCAGCACAAGTCTCTTTCTCTAGTTTTACAGCATTTAAGCTTCATGCTCTTACACCATCATGTAAAGAATGACACACAGGATACATCATTGATTATTTCGTACAGTTAACAGGCTTGTAGAGCTGCTGCATAGAGATAATATTCTCCTGGACAGCATGCAGCATTTTTAGTTCCATTGCTGCTTTAAGATATCTTTGAGAGCCACAGTCAATAATGCAATGCATTGCTTGTATTTGGCCATAGGAAATAACCATGAACTCATGATGGATCAGGTCCAGTTTTAAGGAATTTGTTTTTCAAGACTATTTTCACACGTTTAACTCATATCTGTGAAGTCTGTTTGAACTTAAGTATGAATTTTGCAATTCTCCCTTTAAAATTAGAAAAAATTATATGTGAAAACATTGTAACTACACTGCTAAGAGTTTCATCTATCATTTATGAGCTAGACCATGATGTGCGCCATTGCCATGCCACACAACTGTGTTGCATGCCTTCAATCCCAAATTATGGGAGGACAGGATAAATGGATCATTAAATACTCAATCAGTTCAGTCACTCTTCCATATGGGAAGCCATGACTATCCTGCAACTTCTATCAGCCTAAGGGAGACTTCCTTTTTCCCAGGCTCCAAAAGGCTTTTCTCACCAAGCTCCTGCAGTAACACCTGAACAGTCTTAGACTGGAAAGCAGTAACTGCTTCCTTGACACAGAAGCATAATTCAAACCATTGTTCTTCAGTGAGCTAAACTACTTTTTGCATTCAAAAAGCAAAACAACTCCCGAAGTATGTAGAAAATTAAAAAACTTACCATATGTTTCATAACAGACCAACTCCTCAGAAGAAAATTCAGCCAATTAGCAACAGTAGTCATAGCATATATCTGGGCTCCCAGGAGCAGTTCTCCTTCTGCAAAGCCTATTCCTTCTACCCACACTGGTAGCTGGGATATAGCCTGTAGAGAAGCATGCATTTTTAATTTAGCCATCTTGTTATTTAAAGTGAACTGTTTCTATGAAGCTGCAGGATAAGAGGATTTTCTTCCTTCAAATTTGCATACAAACACATTCAGCTGTGTCAATATATTCAAGAACATACTTCAGCCCACTGTTCATTGAACAGAGTTTACTGCAGATTTGTACGGATATCAAAATCATTCAATAACTGAAACTACCTAATTGCTTTCAGCTGCATTACACTTTAAAACCTCAACTAATCCCAATTCTTTTACAGCAACATCACATCTAAACAGATCTGCAAGATGTATTTATATTAAAACTCTAGCTCAAAATATTAAGTTCTCAATAAAGCAACAGAAGATTCACAATTTACAGAAAATATTCTCTCCAAAAATCGTTCCTTAGAAAGCCCTTAGGTTTTCCATCAGAGCAAGAATTTTAACTAAACAGTTTCTAAGTTCTGTTTTTAAACCTATACCTATAAATATAATGCCTCTGAAGAATCAACTCAAGCAATTACAATGCTTGTCAGATTGCCTTTCATATGTTTTGAGCTCTGAACTACTAGGTAGCTTTTGTAAGAATGAAGCATTACATTTCCACTTGCAGCAGTAATATATTTTACTGTGACAGACTTTCATATATAAAGCCTTCAAGCCCTTTGATTAGTGTACTTCATTTCTTAGAGCAACACAGGGAAAAGGAGGCTTTTGCCAAAACATGGCAAAGGCTTAATTTTAGATGCATACTGCTGTGCAGAAATATCTGGATAAGTCAAAACAACAACAGCTCAGAAGCCAGTATTACCTTTCTGAAAGAAGCCAAAGGAGTAAAGAGTGAAAAGTTACACACCTGAATAAGACTAAATTCTGGACAGAATCTAGAAGCTACAAGTCATGACAGATGCATATAATGCACAGAACACTGTAAAGTACTCTCCACTAATACTGAAGATGAATTCATGAAGATAAACAACCTTCCTTAGACTTCAGTGGGATAGCTCTTCACACTGATGAAGACAATGAACCAACAAACTCGCAAGAATAGAGACTGTCAAGAAACAATAGTGCCCCCAGAAATCATCAGATACTTGTTTACAGTGTGGTCATATGATCAGAGGGATAAGAAATTTCCAAGATAGTTTTATTTTTTAAATCAGGAAAAAAAATCAGATACCTCTAGATACAGATAATCAGATACCTCTGGTTTTGATGAACTTTCCCAAGCCACAGGAAGATCCCAGGGGAAAATCTGCCCAGTTTTCTGCTGAGAACTAGGGAACACAGCCACCCCAGTCAGCAGTAGCACTTGAATTCCTCCCATTTGCTCACTGAGAAATTCTAGATGAACTTTTAGATTCCAAGCCAAAGCTGGGAACCTTTGCAGAATTTGTTACAACACTGGAGACCAATCTTGGAGGGCTCTTAAGATTTCTGGTATCCTGCTGTTTTGTGTCCCAGGAGCTCACTACTCCATTTATGGTAGAAGGATGGGTGGAAGGGGGAAGGAAGATAAAGGAAAAGTTGTTATTCCTCCTGTCCATGAAAAAGCATGCACAAAAAGCAATAAAGGTATCCTTTAAAACAACAACCAAAATTTAGCCATTTGTTTTGAACTGGAAATACTTAAAATGCTTCAGTCTTGACTTGAGGCAATCAGGTAATAGACAGAAAAGCTACTTCACAGGAAAGGTAGGTTGCAGTAAAGGCAGGACACTGCCTTTTTGTCCTTAATATATGTCTGCACATTGGTGCTGCCTGGAGAGGCTAAAAATAAGTTAGTAATAGCAAAATCAAATAAAAAGGCTTTGCAAGTGCTGTGCAAAAACACAGCAGGAAAATTTTCCAGACAAGACAGTAACGTGGCAGTCAAAGGAAGCTGACAGTCATAATTAAAAACATGCTCACTGTAATATAAGGCAGAGTCATAAGCCAAGTTCATTCAAGGATAAGCAAGGTCACAGGACAAGTAGCAATGACAGTGAGAATAGACTAATGAAAGCCTTAAAAGCACTATAACACACTGACTGCAGCTGCTCATAAGTATAAATCTTCAAGAGAAAAAGATGCCTACATAGAGCTGCTTATTAACTAGTAGATTGCTTTAGGATTGACTAGTGCTACATTTTCTTTTATGGCTATTTATGAATCACAAGTTGCTTAGTGCTATGCAAAACAGGAAGAAAAATGCAACTTCATTGAAAGAATGTGTAAATTGCACACAAAAAATATACTTCCCCACCCTCTTCCAAAATTTTCATTCCTTCATGGATGTTAATTCTATAGAAAGATGCTTTGGTAGAATATAGGGGAGACTACCTTCGCTGTGCAAGCCTAATCAAAGATACATCAGACCCTAGAAGCCTTCTTGGCTTCTCATTCTGCTCCAAATGGGAAAAAAACAGGAATGCTTTCAGTAAAGTTGGATAACATTTTAGTTTGAGGGCAGAGGAGGTAGTGTCATACATTCATTACTTAGAGTGGCAATGAAGCAGTCTGAAGGTTTAAAAGATAACTTGGAAAAAATAGTTCATGTAGTAAATATGCAAGTATTCCATATTGCATCTGACTTCAAGATTATCATTCCAAAATTAGTTTTAGAACAAGATGAGTTTAAAATTTCAGTTTACATAGATTATTTTTCTTCAGGGGTTGTCAAATGGGAGGTTTCTAGTGCTTTTCACCCAAAAAGCTTCCATCAGTTTTGGATATAACAGTTTAGCAGGCAGTATAGAAATATCAGAAAACTGCTAATTAGCCTAAGTAACTGGTATGATGACATTTAAATTGTCTGGTATAGCTGGATGATAAAAATATTTGAAATCATTTGAGACTACATAGTTGAACAGAAACACATCTTATACAGATTCCAGTAGCACCCAGGCTAGCTGATACATTAAGAGTCTCAGCATTCACAACTTATTTTCCAGTTTTGGCTGTAAAATTTCCGCTGTTAACTGCCTTTGTACAAATGATAATAGTTGTTACAGTTGGCAGTTCTTCCCATGTCAAGACAGTTTAATGGCCTGTCTTAACTAAAGCACTGCTGCATTATAAAAGGTTACACAGAAAAAAAGTAGTTTTAGAAATACAAAAGCCAAAGCAAATAAACTAGTCCTCGGATCATACCTTCAGGAATTAGATGAAATTTGGTTCTGTCAGTAAAGTTAATTAACCTAGGAAAGCACAGCATAGATCCTGTAGAAAGTGCTTCTAGTTTTTGGTTAGTGTGCAAGGCTAGATCAGTTCTCTAAATACCTGAATGCTAGAAAGGTGGTTACAGCAATCAGTCACAGAAGCACATGTATTTTCAATCATCTCAAACTGAATAAATCTTTATTCAGGTTTTCATACATTCTGCATAAACTATTATACTTCATATAAAGAAAAGCTTCTCAATCCATCTCTTTTCACAAAATATGAATAGGCCAGAACAAAACCCTGAATGTAAGCCAGTTCCCACCATTTCTGTCAGTGGACTAGTTTAATAGAAGCTTGAGGAGATCAGTTTACTTTAGCACAAAGTATCTTCTATTGTGGAAGCTGTATTCATCAGCACTCCACCTTTGCAACATGCTACATAGCTGAAGTAATCTGAATCCAGCCATTCACAACACACTGAAAGCAGCACATTCTTTTCACCAACACAGCTTTCCCAACAGGTCCTTTCTCACTTAGCAGAAGCTTGCAAAATATTACTTCTTTGCAGTCTTTAATATTGACAACTGCACCAGTTAATTACACTAGTTGAAAACAACAAATGGGAAATTTTAGGGGGAGAAAAAAGATCAGATCATGTGTGATATTGAAGTCTGAGTTTTAAAAATAAACCTTTTTTCTAAAAAGCTGAGCTGCTGAAAACCATTAAACATGACAATCCACATTCATGAGCACTACTGGTGCTTAGTCACTTTTCTTTTTCTCTTAAACTCATGCCATTTGTGCCTTTCTGCATTTGTACTACATTTGCAGTCAAAAATATTAATACATCACTGGTTTAACATATTTACAGGTTGCTTCACAATTATATTTTAGATAAAACCATTTCTGTCCATTCCTTTATGATGGAATACTTTCCCTAACTTCTCACAACTGTAAATCAACTTTTTTGGGAATGCCGTAGGTTCCTGAAGCTGCCTCCTGTCATCCTTAGTATTGCACACATGTATACATTGATTTACAGTCTAGATGCTTTTCATAAAAAAGTATTTCATTCTAGACAAATACAGACTTGTGCATGTTTCAGATGTACATGCAAACAGCACAATATTTCCTTTGTTCTCAGGGCTTAGCTTTCTTAGCTGAAGTCTTTGAAAACACAATTATGCTGAATTGTGTATCTGAATATGTGCATATGAATATCTGAATATATACATATAGATGCGTACACATATACATACAGATGAACACAATATTGAATCCTTTTGACATTGGCGTATTTAATGTGGTTAAGATAGGACATTAATACTTCAACTGCCTAGACCTTACAGCAACTGGCACCATGGCCACAGTCAAAGCAGACCAGTCCACACTTGAGCACAACATAGAAGCTTTTTTTGGTAAGTGCAAAACAAAGCAGACAGTCAATAGATGCCTGAGTATTAGGAAACTACAAACAAGCATTTACCATTTAGTTTAAAAACATGATTGTATCCAGGGTCAGTACGCTTTTAAGTACTATAATTGATAACAATGGTTTAGTCTTTTAGATCTGCAGGAATTTTGACTATTTAGCAAAATATTAATTTACATTATTTCAAGAGTTTGAGCTCACCAAGCAGCTAACTCAAGTGATAGTAATTCCTTAGTTCAGTAGACATTGCTTAGGAATTTGTTGCAGAGAACTGAGGGGAATTTTAAAGGACCAGAGCTTTTAGAGAGTCTTTGAAATACAGCATAAGCAGCAGCTTTTTTCCACCAAGTTTTGGCAATAGCACGTATGTGCTTGAATCTCAGCACTTACAGCTCAGCTTTAATAAAAGCTCACTGACTTCTTACATTGGAAACCTAGAAAGCACTCCTATTCCACTCACCAAGAACACTGCTCATTCCCTTCTCATCCCAAATATACTTTTATCTGAAAATTCCAATAGACAGATCTGATCTAGCAATTAAGAATTTGAGAATCCCTAGACACAAATCATTTTCTGACCAATACCAGCAAAAATAGTTTTATCTCAGGCAGAATAACACTTGCATGGACCAAAACAGATTTTGTCTTCTAGATACCAGATTATTGTCCAAGTCTGTATGACATGCCTAGTTTTACTTCTGTAATAGGACAGTGACATTAATGTTTGCACAGTATCCCTAAATAGTTATTTCAACAAGCTGGTCTTAAACAAGTTCTGTAGTGTCACAGCCTAAATATTGTTTTGACACTTACACCAAAGACAGTATAAGTGTTATCGGTGCCAAAGGCAATCAAGTATTTTTATGAAAAGACCTTTAAGCTTTAGAATCCCAGCTCTGTATATTCCTATACTTGTGAAGTGTCAAGTATTTCAAAAAATTTTGGCACAAACTGCTAATCTTTATTTCCCAAAGTCTGCTGCTATGAAACACAGGGCCCAATTTTCAAGATTTTAGCACAGTTTAAGCACAAGCTTCAGACAAAAAAGCAGCTTAGCACACTTGTCTGCCATACCAGTCACTTAAAAGCAGCCACATTTCTACAGAAAGCAGAGAACATGTGTTCAATATCCAAATACGCACCACAAAATATACAAAATCCTGGTTTTAACCATCCCAAAAAGGACATATGAAAATAAAAACAATTTTATAAACATTTGGATTCATCGTAATTGAGATGCTGCACTTACCTGGCATTCTCAAGAAGTATTTGTGATTGTAGGCATCTACAGAAGAAAAAGAAAATTTAATAAAATCTAAGTGTTGTTTTGCTACTATGATTCTGTGGCATACAATATGATCCAAATCTGAGTTTTATCTACCTATTAGCTAATACTGATAATACCTCTTAACACTGATTATGTAGGCCAGCTAGAAAAAACACCTTGGTTTGTTCCCCCCTCCAAAAAAAAAAAAGTGTCTCTTCAGAGACTTTTAATTATGCAAAAATGTAATTCACCCATTTTCAAAATATTGCTTGCTTATAAGATGCAATTGTAACATCAAATGTAAAGATTTAAAAACATGGAAACAATACATTTAAAAGCAAGAAAGAATTCAACAGTTACAGAAGAAACAGACCTTCCTCTAACCATCCATGCATATACACCTGGCACTGGCAGGCTACAGGCCAGCACACAGCACTAGGTGCAAGGTCCCTAAAGCACTGCACACCCCCAGCAGTGCTCAGTGCAGGTTAACTATAGCACAATCTTGAAGTATTTTCCACATTAAAGTAGTAGGGATATTAGGTCCTCAGCACCACCTGCTTTGTTCTACAAATCTATTCCTCTGCAGCTGCAATACTTGCTAATAGAAGCAACTAGTACCTTTTTATAAGTTAATTTTGATACTCCATCATTAGAGGGCTCTAATTTGTATTCATGCTTACATGATAGCCTTGTAAAGTCAGCCTCAGTGTTTACAAATTAAATACAACTGCCTCAGTCTTCTAATGAAGAATTCTCATACATCCTGCCTCATTACTTGAGTGAAGGGCCCAGTTCTGTCACCGATGCAATTAATTTAGCATGCCCAGCTAAAATAAGGATGGAAAACAAGACCACAAGTATGGGGAGGGATGGAAAGATAAATGAGAAACCAACACAAGTTATCTATAGAAGCAAATGAATACAATTTTTACCTAGTTTCATTTAAAAGCTGTATTAAAAGACACTAGCAAGAAAATTAACTTGACAAATTACAGAATTGTTCATTGTCTAAGAACCTTTACTATGGAGAAATTTGCAAATTAAATAAGCACAAACAGCAAGGCATTTGTACCTAAGGTAGTACGCGGAAGAAGCAGAGAGGTAACAAAAAGCTACAAACAGAACACTGGCTCCCAAACTGCCTTTGTGAACAGCTCAGCTAATAGCATATTGTAGTCTGCAAGGCTATATTAGAGGAACAATATTCTTCTTTGAAAGTGATTTAAAAGTATGATGCCTATAAATGGAAGCCTATTGCAGTTGAGGGTAAACTTTAGCAAACTTGAAAGGTGTTTTGACTAATAACACAGTATAACTGGCATTCATTCAACCTCAGATATCACTGCTGCAACAAAAATATGGAGCAAAATAAAAAGATTTATATTAGTAATTTATTTCTGGATGTCATATGCCCACAAATAGACTAGATCTAAGACTAGGTTATGCTGCACCTTGGTTCCAAATCCTAATACTGCAGACTTTGCTGTTTATACAAAGAATCAATATCTTATTTCCTCATCTTTGTTCAGCTTTATTCTATGTTCCATTCACTAAACAGAGATGCTGCTGAGGAAACCACAGGAAACAAACTGACACAAGCTTAGAGGATGCGACCTTGGCAAGGTGACAAAGATCAGAACTCTGATTCATCCCTATCACTTCTAAACATGTTGTTTTCTATTATACTTGTCTACAACTCCAAACTCTATGCTATGGTACACTGGACAGACTCAGAATATTTAACTATATATACACACACCATATCTTATTTAGAAACAAATTAAAATTAAATACAAATGTTTTCACAACTGCTGTTGTGTGGCAGCAATAAAACTATCAGCACCAGGAATACCAGCCCCAGCTTAGCCTGACTGTTTAATTCAGTGTTCTGCATTTGAATATGTTAATGGAAGGATGCTGCAGATAGAAGACAAAAGATGACATTGATCACAGGACAAGCACCATGTAGAAGCACTGGTCAAATTAATTTCTTGCAAGTCTAACTCCTGACACACCAAATTATCCTTAAATTGCCCTGGAAGCAAAGGTATTCTCAACATTTTAACAGCTGCTTGCTCATTATAACTCTATGACAATTCTGTTAAGTCTTACACAATAGTAACACATGTCTGACTACAGACATTCAGAAATCAGTCTATTTACAGAGAACCCTGCTTGCATTGCTGCAAACCACTATGCAATTATGATACAATTAATATTAGCCATTAGTCAGCATTTTACAGTTCCTCTTCTGCCATTCTTTAAATCAGTAATAAGATACACCACTTAATGCCAGCTTCTTACTAAATTTCCTCATACATTTAAGTCTCATTTGTATCAGTGGTACACAAAACAGTTATAAATGCAGTAGAAATGAGACTTCAGTGCTCAGCCAGCTCTTCTTACCTTATTTCTCAAGATACAGCAGTAAATGCAAAACATTTCGCAACACTACCTACAGTTCAGTCAAATAAGAGCTGATGCTTCAATAAAGACAGAATAAAACTACTTCTAAAATACAACGTTCAGCTTAACACATTAATACTGTGGCAATCCCTATATCAATCCCTAATTCTTCTGCTATGACTGAAACATCTAATTGTATTGAGAAGATGAATACCTTGAAGTGAGATCACTCAAGCTTGGAATGCTGCAGCCTGCTTGTCACATGCTGTTAGAGAGCAATGAATTACACTGCATGTGTGCCTCCACTCCACCAGCTCTTTTTAGCTACTGATCTGCATGGCAGCCTCAGGCATTTACAACATACAGGTTGAATTCAGGCACAATAAGGTAGCATAATCAGCATCTGTTACTTGTTGGGAAGCATCAGACCTTCAGCTTCTTGCTAGTCTGAGTGGATGGATGCTGAGCTCACAGCTAACACCTTGCCTCTCAACTGGGCTCATTTATTTCCCAGAGGACTCATGCAGAAAATTAACAGTTACAACAGCAGCAGGTTAGCAAGAGCTGGTCTGGGGGAAGGGAGATATTTCCCAATTAAGAACAGCTTCTCAGGAAAGCCTAATAGCTTTCCAAGCTTACAAGTAGACTAAATAAGGACAAGCCCAATAAAATGAATTAGCTTCATAATAGCAAGCTTTGTGTTTACACTTAGAAAATACTATAAGCTGCATCTGCTTAAAACAATATTGAGTGGTCAGGTGGTTTCCAGTTTAAGGCATGTTAGTATAATCAGCCTTAAATCAAAGCAGATGGGAATGAAAGAATATGTTAAGATTATTAAAGACCTCTAGAGGATATAGTTAAATAAGGTTAGCTAATCCACCTTAGAAGGGTATTATGAACTGCATCACTTATGCAAAAAATAGCTTTCTTGGATCTATTTTAGATTTTTACAAGACAAATAAATACAATTACCCACACAATTTGTGGCATGCATACAAGTATATTAACAGTCCTGGATTCTGACAGGAAAAGTATGTTACCCAGAATTAACAGATACTCACTCAGATTATCTTCCTCTAATTTTTAATACATAGTAGATAGCAATAATTTTGGTTTATAAAGTAGTATATTACATCTATTTAGAAAGGACAAGAAGTTTTCAGTATTCAGACATACTCTGATTCTAAAAAACCAAATTAGTAAAATTCTGAAAGGTAAAGTCTGAAAACAACTAATCAGTATCTGGAAAGAAGGCAATCTATAACTAAGTAAAACTCTTCATATATAACTTTGCACCTTTTGAGTGTTCAGTATTGCTACTGGGGTTATGTTTTATTGCTATAATATTCATGAGCTGAAGCACCTGACAAATGGAATGGGAACTCAGACTCAAGCCTCCCTGCCTACACTGACAGCCCGTTTCTTGACTGTAAAATCCATTTCTCAGTTTTCTAAAGCACTCATAACAAGCAGTCAAAACAGCCTATAGGCTACCAGAAAAAAAATCACAAACAAAGAGGGAAACAGCTTAGAGCCTCCTCACATTGGAGGAAAACTCAGTCCATATGCACTTGATCTCTCA